>JAMXDD010000002.1:7678699-8203704 GCA_024733475.1 Syzygium grande | reverse complement strand
GATCGGCCCAAAACCGATGGTTCCTAAGGGAACCAGTCCGGTTCCCTGTTCCAGGTGTGGAACCGCTCACTCGACCGGATCGATAATATTGTATATTCGCATTTTTTGGTTTTTGTCACCAAGAGCATAACATTTTACATCAAATTCAGTGGTGATAATGTCAAATATGGGAATTAAGATGGGCACAAGATAATGATTGATCGAGGATCAATAGAAATTCGAGTGATGGACGAACTTGGACAAGCAATGGGTGGCTGGAGATTTGATTGCATTTGATTCTTGATGCGTGCATGGGCAGGTGATTTTGAGAATGGGAAATTTTCTGGGTAATGTGTATGGATGGGTGTGTGTGTGTGGGATGGTTGTCAATGGGTAAATTGCAAATGTAGGATATAATACGATCACCACCAAGGTATAAAGGATGCGCGACCAACTACGGATGAAGATTGTGATCGACGAAGTTCACCACTAAGGCTTAAAGTACAAGCCACCTTCCAAGGATACAAGAGTTTGGGATGGGAGAAGCTCACCACCAAGGCCTAAAGGAAAACTACCAGTCGAGGATAAGGTGCTTTTTGGCTCACCACCGAGGCATAATACATTCTCCAAGGATATAGAAACCGGAATAGGAGTTATTCACTCTCCAAAGATATTTGCTTACCAAGGAAAATCTTGTGTATTCAATATTCATCCAAGTCTGCATTATAATGACGAACATTCCTCTGTTTAAAGAGAAACTAATACTTAGGAAATAGACAAACATTAAAAGACATGAGAACTATCCAAACATTTAAGGACATGGGAACTATCCAAACATTTAAAGGCCTAATAACTATAAAATGCATTAATGACATAGAGACTTGTAATCTTTACTATTCAACCTTGCAGTGCATCTCTCAAAATTTGTCCGCCAACCTTGACCAGAAAATAACCATCTCAATAAATAGGCAAATACCATAGAAAGTTGCTCGAAACAATCTCCCATCGATATGTTGTTCATTAGCTTTGAGAAAGCTACTATTCTGGTGAAATGGAACTTTATTGGCAAGGGAAATGTCTTCAACTTCTTAATGGAAAGTTCAATAGCTATTCGGTAACCGTTCTAGTGTATCGACAACTTGATCGATAGTCTTCACATCAATATCTTCATTCTCGACTCACCGATGTAAGTTGTAACCGAAGTTAGTCATTGCTTGAATGAACATTGATGGTGCTGAGTTTGTCGATGGAATCAAGTCGGATGCTCCGCATCAATTATCTACAAAAGTTGAAAAAAGTGCAACAAAGATGGTCAAAGATATTTGAATGGAGAGAATTTTGAGGGAAGAATCGTGACTGGGCTAGTGAGATATTTGAATGGAGAGAATTTCAATGGATGGATTTGGAACAACTTTGACAAGAGCGTTAACTGATCAACTCCAAAAAAGGCAAAGAAATTTTTTTTCTTTGCAATTTGCAAGGACAAAATCGCAATTGATGCAGCAATGGAAGGGGGATTTTGATGGATAAATACTTAGATGAAAAGTTCGTATCGAATGGTATAGCTTAGGCGGTCTTCTCATCCTCAATCTGTTTCCAATTCCTCTCCGAATTGTCGAGAGGGGGAGGCAATGAATGCCGGTGTTGTCAGACTTGCGTTGTCAAGATTATCAACATCAGGAAGAACTAGGCTAATGCCACTAGAGCCACAATAACACTGGGAAACCTACAAAGTGTTAGTCAATAATACCAACAAGTCTAATAATACTGATGGAGGTCCACTGCTGCAGGAATTGTCACGGTGGAGTACTAGAAGTTATTAGGTTGCTTGCAAGTGACTTGATCAAGCAAGGATGCCGTGGCTAGGCATCGCGTGAAGCTTGGTGAGACTAGTTCAATGGACCCGCTCAAGAACCCGACCGGCGGTCCTATTCTCGAGTGGGTCCATTGAATCAACGAGCGGTTCCTAGTTTCAATTTTTCGAAACTAGTCTTAGGTGGGAACTGCCCACCCGAACTATGCTTACCCCTAGATGGTGATATTCCCCCAAATAATGACACATTTGTAGTACTTCACTTACATTTTGTTTATAACTATAGATGAATAAGAACAACTAGGTACCCAATCTATTGCCCTTCTAGTATTTCACATGCATTTTGTGTTTCATGATTAGTGTGTTCCAATATAGATGGCTAATAACAAAATACAAGTGGCGTTTGGGTGCGGCTGAAGTAGTTATGACAGTTATCTTACTAGTTACGAATGATTATAGTCATTCTGAGAATCACGTACCGATAGAGCCTATGTGAATCGAGATTACGAGATAGAGTTATAAGTGAATCGTATGTTCTACTGTGGCTATACTCATTATATAAACCAAATACCGTCATATCCACTCCCCCCTAAGGCTCCTTGGGGAGGGTCGCATGGCGATATATGGAGCATCCAGTCAAGATTGCCCCATCAAGTTGTCTCCCTTCACTCAAATTAACCTCATGGGCAAGGAATCAGCAGAAACACATAAGAGTGCCCCTCTTGCCTATGAATAGAGGCTTGGTAAGCCATGAACACAAGAGTCAGCACTCACATTCAAGTTCTCTCTCTTCTCCATCACCATACTGTGTTTATCAGGGCGAGCTCCCCGGACATTTCCTCACCCATATCTCTCTTGCCTCTGTCCAACAAAAAGTCAAGACTCCCGAAGGCAGGCTTCACAAGGCTCAGATCAACCACACAACAAAATTTAAACAACAAAATTTAAACTTGTGTACGTTAAACTCTCCATCTAGTAATCAAATAAGAAACCAATTAGGTAGACGAAATTCACGACTTTGGGGGTACCAATGTCAACTCCAATTTAGTCGGTACACATTATCCTCAACCAATTAATTCTGGCACCATAAATATTGAAGTATGTCATCAAACTCAAACATTTTGGACAGTTGATACAGTGAGGATTTGGACTTGAACTTTCAGCACATTCTTGTGAATGAACCCTGTTCTCGGATCGAGATCCCTCAGCGGCATAAAGTCTTGATGACCGCACTTGGGACTTAAGGCACTTAGCCAACGTTTATCTGCAATGCCCCCCAAAGATAATGATTAGTAGATGAGCCACGTCTAGGGGTGTCAGAACCGAACCAAAAAACCGAACCGAGATACGAACCGAATCGAGATCCGAACCGAACCGAACCGAAAATTTCGTGCATTTCGGTTCGGTTTCGGTTTCGGTTTCGGTTCGGATCATCAAAATAAACCAATTTTTCTTTTCGGTTCGGTTCATTTCGGTTCGGTTCGGATCGGATCGAACCAAACTAAAATAAACACTTTAGTTTAGGGCTATTTTGCCCTCTCTCTCTCCCCTTCTCTCTCCTCTCTCCTCTCTCTTTATGCTTAATGAACTTGAAACCGAAAACTGATCCGAACCAAATCGAACCAAATCGATTTTTCGGTTCGGTTCATATTCGGTTTGGGTTCAAGGCACCCTTAATGGTTCGGTTCGGTTTGGTTTTTTTTAAAAACCGAACCGAACTGAACCATTTACACCCCTAGCCACGTCCGATTACTCATACTCAGTTTAGACTCATGAAGAGAAATAGCATATTTGGATTGTTCCTATTGAGTAGTTATATTTAATGGGCTTTGAGCCCATTCCAAAAAGCCACTTGGAATTTTCTTATCGTATAAGAATGACATTCGTTTTATTAAAAGATGTGGAAAATATTTGCGTGATTTTAAATGGTAATACCTGTATGTGTTTGCATTAGCCCGTTGTCTTGTATTAAATAAAATAAAAAACAAATACTTTTCTCTTTCTTGCCAAAATTATATTATTCAAATTTCTAAAAATTATGCAAAAGTTTAATTGTAAATATACGTACCAACATTTGAATGTTGTAAAAGTTTCGGGTGTTTTGGAATGATAAAAAATCAATTTGTATGTGTCATAAGATTTAAATTAAGTAAAAAGCAAAAAAGTAAAAGTCTAACTCAGATAGGCCCATTATAAAGACAAAAAAGAAAACATACCTCTTTGCTCCCTATGGTTATTAGATATTTGGTTCACCACACGCAATATGCAGTCTACATGCACCATAAAATCCGTAGGAAGGTGTCGCGCTTCTAAGAAAATGGACAATGACGCCCTGTTCCTGGCCACACATAACCTCCTATACACGATAATTACAGTTAAACAAAGATAAATTCTATTTACAAACATAAGCAATGAAGATAACGCAGGGAATGTACCAAGCGGTATCTCCGAAGAAGGCAACGGCGTCCGAATAGCGGTAGTTCTGGTCTACTCCGGAGAAATTCTGGATTGGCCATTCGAATGTGTTGCCAAGAGGCTGCTCTCCCCATTTAATGCGCGGCGATATGGTAAGACGCTCCGTTTGCGTAGGACGTCGGCTGACCAAAACCTCTGCCCCAAATTGACAAGAGTCATCATCCTTAAGGTATCCACCTCCTTTGAAACTTGTCAGGGAAATAAACGGATCAAACCCCCTTCGAGGGTTCGATATCTGGAATCTCTTCAATCCCGGATCCTTATCTACATACAATTCCACAAATCAATATAACTTTATTTGTTAATTATGAACTAGGATGATGTAATTGGAAGTGCGATTTTTTTTTTTCACTCGTTATGAATTATCTGATGATCGACCTTCGACGGTGAGATACATGTTTCTTCTGTGGTTATACAGAAAAAACTTGTAGCGGACATCAACTGTCCAACCCCTAGGAAAACCATCTGTCTGCCTGATTGACAAGTGCAAGGAAATACATTCCTTCCGGTTATGGTCCTTGGAACCACTAAGAGATAATCTCCTGAAAAGAACAAATTAAAGGTATAATAAGCTCTTCATTGATGAAGCATTGAAATTGTATCTCCGGATTGAGCTAATTGGGGTTCCAAAAGACATGAGCCTCCATTTAGATGAATATATGTTGAAACAAAAGGTATTCGAAAACTCACCATTTGTAGCCCCCAACTTTAAAATCACTGGAGTTATAGTTGGGCCCATCTGACCCTGAGGAAAATCTTTTGATCTCCCATAAAAAATCAACTGGTGGATCCTGTCTATCATACACCCGTCGTTCTGCAAAAAAAAAACCCATTTGAGCACAATCGATTCTATTCTAAGAGAGAAGGTTCGTCAACGTGCACGGAGCGCTTTATTATTTATGAGCTTAAGCCTATACTAGTTGAGCTAAAGATTTGGATTTAGATGTATGCAAACAGTTAGAGGAAAAGCCACACGTGGCTCTGAAGTTTGATTGCTCAAGTTAATCCTATTGACAAATCCTTCCCAACATACAATCGGGATGCCGCGTGTTCTATGTCACAGATCCCAAATTCAATAAAAAGGCCTTGTTTGGTTCATGACAAGGCACTCAAATGGATACTCTCCTTTTCAATTGCTTGGAATTGGGAAAAAAATTTTGTGATGACAAGAAAATAAGACGGCGGATGTCAACACAGAGTTAGGTTAAGAAAAATGAAAGTAGAGCGCAAGGACTAAAAGATGAAGAGGTACGGGGTTCATTGGCAGCTCCTGGCGTCCGCCGTCTAGGAGGCATGTCTCTTAGCTTGCTCTTAGCTCTTCGTTGCTTCCTAATTTGCTCCTCTCTCTCTCTCTCTCTTTCTCTCTCTCAATACTCCGCAAATGAACCCCAACCACGATAGTGTTTATATAGAGAGTGTGACAGATAATGGATGGAATTCTTTGTTTAATCAATCATAGCTTCACCTACTCTTGTATTGGAAGTCTTTGAACAAATATAAAAAAAGACCCTCCCAACAAATAAACATTCTGCATTTGAAAATCACTCCAAGAAATCAAACTTTCACATTGACAGAACATGATGATGTTTCGTCATCGACTATCAAAAGAAGCAGTGCTCATTGGCAAGGCATCACATTTATTGGTTGATGATATCATATTTTTCCCTTATTTGCCTTTTCGATATTCCCGGACTTATGTTGTGAAAGGTCTTAGGAAGATCTGTATTGAGTTGGTACATAGAACAGAGGATACCTTGAGGTCGTTCAAAGTAGAAGCAAGCAATCAAGCAAAACTATTACAGGATACAATATGCCAGTTTTTCTTCTGATAAAAACTGCTAAACTTGACCAAAAAAAAACTGCTAAAAGAGAAGATTCCTCTCTCTCACAGGACACAAAATGCCAGTTTTTCTTCTAATAAAAAATGCTAAAAGAGAAGATTCCTCTCTCCTTCTCACAGGACACAAAATGTCAGTCTTTCTTCTAATAAAATCATGCTCGAGAGAAGTTTCCTTCTGTGTGTGTGTGTCCGTGTGTGGAGGGTCCACCGCGAGGACTCCGTGGCTGCCGCCACCAGTAACACCTCCACCACCCACGATCAACCATGTACATTGAACACATTGAAAAAAAAACCCTTTCTTCAATCATTGATTTATGTGGCCATTGTTCTTGGTTTGAATGTTTATTATTGCTCTGATCGCTTTGCTCGGTTGCGAGCACACACGCGGCTCAAGGTAATTTAAACAGGAGCTCGTGAGCCGCGGTTATCTTGTTATCATGAATTCCGTCTTTCCCACTCCATTCCATGAGTTCAATAAATGGAAAAGTCTTTCCTGTCTAGAAGAAAAAGGAAAAAGAAATTATGTCGGAATAGATAAATGAACATTTTTCATAATCCAGGGATATGAGTGCAGAGACCCGGCTACTTAGAAATCCATCAAAACACTCCACTAGTCCCATAAATCAGTTAAGTCTGGATCTTTGCTTGTGCAACTCGCCCTAACTAAGATCAATTTGCATATGGTTGATGAGATTTGAACAAGTTACATTCGATTATTGAGCTGGAAATCCTTTGACATTCCAACCAACTGCCCCAATCCTTGGAGGTTAAAATGAATAAATAAACTACTTTTTTTGCCTAAGTTGTTTCATGTTTTTAAAACGGTTTTAAGGATGTGCATGTCATTGATCTAACACAATTACAGTAGTGCTAATTTTGCTCGACAAGTATGGAATGATTCAAATTTCTAGTCATTTTTTAAAGTGACTTACTTACTCCAGTTACTCAAACACACACAAAAAAGAAGAAGAAGAAGAAGAAAGAAACAAAGAAAGGAAAAAGAAAATCCAGACACCATTGTAATTATGACTCCGTTTATTTCGCGAAAAATAAATAATTTTAGAAAATATATTCCTAAAAATAATCTGCTCATATCGCTTTGAAAAATCAATTAATGAAAAATGTCTCACCATTGACGACACATGTATACAAAGTATGAAGTCGAAGGTTTGATCTTTATTTGGTGTAGTAATTTCATTTGAGGGATACACTAAGTAAACCGCTTAAAAAAGAAAGTAAGTGGGAAATTGCCTGGAAGTGGCCCGCGTTGACTCATTGACCAATATCCCCACCGGATGTGACGTCATTGGTCCTGACGTCATATTGGCAAGCTCACCACGAAAGTGGCACTCGTTGACTCTTGGACCGGATATGACGGAGCGTCTACGTGTTATTCTTGGGATTAATATCACGAAAAATTATAAATTAATACATCTATAATGATTTTATCCCGAATTAATTTTTTGATCGTCAAACATCTTAAATTGGTACACATGTAACAAATTTACCTCGAACTATTTTTTTGACCACTAAAAACCTCACACTGGTACACTTGTGACAATTTTACTCCGAACTATTTTTTTGACTACCAAAAATCCCAAACTAGTACACCTGTGACAATTTCATCCCAAATTAATTTTTTGACCACTAAAAAATCCAAACTGGTATATTTGTGATAAATTTACTCTCTATTGGTGCCCGTTAAATTGAATTAATATCACCAAAAATCACAAATTGGTAAGCTTGTGACAAACAAAGTGGTAAAACCAAACTTGTGCACCCGTCAATTGCTAGGTGTCATCAAATTTAGCAATTTGAAAATTTAATGAAAACTAACAGAGGGTAAATTCGTCACAGGTGTACTAGTTTAGGATTTTCGGTGATCAAAAAATTAGTTCGAGGCAAAATTATCACAAGTATACTAGTTTGAAACTTTTTGTGGTCAAAAAATAATTTGAGGCAAATTTGTCACAAATATACCAGTTTAAGGTTTTTTTGTAGTATTGACCTTTATTCTTGAGCTTTTAGGTCCAGAGCCCAACGCGGCTCATCAACCGCACGATCACGGAAGCACGCGATGGGGACCTCCCACCGACCTCCGCCCCTACCTAACCCGACGTCCCCCGTCGCAATGACAAAAAGGACAATCCACTAGACGGATATGATAATAAAACGTGAATTGGCTGCTTATACGTATTAATAAGTTAAAGTAAAGTCTTTGTCTCGTAAGATTTTTCTTGATTGTTTTGTTTCCCTTAAATCTTGCAGCTAGCGTAACGTTACTTTTATTTAGAAAGAAACAACTAAAACCTCCCCACATGCAAATAATTAAACGTGTAAAATTCACATATATTTAACATAACGTTCATTTTCAACATTTCAAAAAATGGGGTTTGCCTTTTCTTAAAGTAAATCCAAACGGTCTATAAAATGCACATATTTATCTACTAATTCACCCGACGCGGGATTTCTTCTTTTCGCATTTGTGGCTATATAATATTGTTTCTCAATCTTAACCGTTTGATAAAAAAACCTTTGCCCCACAAAAATAAATTTGTTAATCTATCTACTATATTAGGAGAGATATAAAATTTTCTATCCTATTTTTATGTAGGAAGAGTACATAAAAAGAAAAATTTTAGGTTTTAATTCCACAATGACCTTGCTATTTGATATTAATTTTCTACGCTATTTTATTTGCTTCTTCGACTTGACATTTTTTGTCATACGCAAGCATTTTTCTTTTCTTTTCCCACTAATTCTTAGACTAGATATTTGTTAAAACTAGTCGAGATAATTTATAGTCAATTTAACTGCATAGTGCCCCCAAGTGCTGTGATTGTGTGTAAAAATATTATAAAACCGCGGCATCTCAAAATTGACGTGAAGAAGCTTTCGAAAATGTGTTATAGGTTGCTGCAACTTTAAAAAAGCGTTACAGATATGAAGAGTTTGTCAAACACTTTATGAATCATGTTAGCTCACTCGCCGATTGTAGTTTGTGTTCAAGTTTAACTTGGATAAGCCAAAGTTGATCACTGTAACTCAACTAAAAAAGTAGCATGCTATTCATAAATGCAAAATTATGTGTGTATATGTATGTACTTGTGAATGATAAATTCAATCAAGCATTATATTTTTTCTTGAAAAATAGGCAATTAGGTATAGAATGAACTTTCAGTAATTTTTACTCTTTGGATGCGGTTATTTTCGCTTTGAATGAATATGAGCTCAATCATGCGTTACCTCCTGTGCCTAACGTTTTTGTGCAAATAAAATTTTTTGGTAAACAATCCACAGTCACATAAAAACTCATATGTTTGAAATGAAAGAGAATTGATTTTGGACGTGAGTTAGGATTCGAATGAGCAACTTAAGTGACAACCGAATTCAAATACTATTTAAAAATGGCCCCACAGAATTTTTTTTTTTTTTTTTTGGTAAGGACCCCCACAGAATTTGAACTCTCTACAACAGCAAAAATTTAGCATTTTATCCTTCTTTGCTATTAGGAGGATAGTAGATAATATTACTAAAAATTTATGATAGATATATATTAAAAAAGTAAGCTGAAATTTTGAAGAGTAGACATCTTATTTGGAAACTAACTTAACAATAATGTTAAATTTAGATGCATGCCCGCACGCATGCACACGTACATATACATGTAGTGTAAATTGTTCCCCACAGATGTGGATCTTTCTTCAGAAGCTTTTGCAATGGGCAAATTATTTTGAGAATTTCTCCCAAATAGTGGACAATGTTGCAGAAGCCAAGAGATCGAACAATAAAATTAACAGAATAAGAAAATTAATCGGATACCAAATTTATGGGGTTCGGTCGTAGTGACCCACGTCCCGGGGAGAGCAAAGATGGAATTCCACTATAGATCAAGCGATACAACGGAGATTACAACCACACTCGAATCACTCAAACGCTCTAAGTGTTTCCCAAACCCCATTCACACCCAATAACGCACGTAGTGTTTAGCCCCATAATTCTTCACGAAATAATCTTTTAATTTCACGAAGGAATTACACACAAATCTTAACACAAGATTTTCATGACTTGAACACTCGAATTTTTGAATGTAATTTTGCGAAGAAAGACCCCGATTGCGGCGCTCGCTTTAAAGCGCTTCACCGCTGCATAATCTACTAGCCAAGTTCAAGTATATATATATTTCGAAGGAACATCCACCGCTGAATTCAATTAGGCATCACATTTATTGGTTGATGATATCATATTTTTCCCTTATTTGCCTTTTCGATATTCCCGGACTTATGTTGTGAAAGGTCTTAGGAAGATCTGCATTGAGTTGGTACATAGAAAAGAGGACACCATGAGGTCGTTCAAAGTAGTAGCAAGCAATCAAGCAAAACCATTACAGGATACAATATGCCAGTTTTTCTTCTGATAAAAACTGCCAAACTTGACCGAACAAAAAAACTCCTAAAAGAGAAGATTCCTCTCTCTCTCTCTCTCTCTCTCTCACAGGACACAAAATGTCAGTTTTTCTTCTAATAAAATCATGCTAAAGAGAAGTTTCCTTCTGTGTGTGTGTTTGTCTGTGTGTGGAGGGTCCACCGTGAGGACTCCGCGGCTGCCGCCACCAGTAACGCCGCCGCCACCCACGATCGACCATGTACATTGAACACATTGAAAAAAAACCCCTTTCTTCAATCATTGATTTATGTGGCCATTGTTCTTGGTTTGAATGTTTATTATTGCTCTGATCGCTTTGCTCGGTTGCGTAGCACGCGCGCTCAAAAGGTAATTTAAACAGGAGCTCGTGAGCCCCGGTTATCTTGTTATCATGAATTCCGCTTTTCCCACTTCATTTCATGAGTTGAATGAATGTAAAAGTCTTTCTCATCTAGAAGAAAAAGGAAAAAGAATTTATGTCGGAATAGATAAATAAACATTTTTCATAATCCAGGATATGAGTGCAAAGACTCAGCTACTTGAGATCCATCAAAACACTCCGCTAGTCCCATAAATCAGTTAAGTCTGGACCTTTGCTTGTGGAACTCGCCCTAACTAAGATCAGTTTGCATATGGTTGATGAGATTTGAATAAGTTACCTTCTATTATTGAGCTGGAGATCCTTTGACATTCCAATCAACTGTCCCAATCCTTGGAGGTTAAAATGAATAAATAAACTACATTTTTTTGCTTAAGATGTTTCATGTTTTTAAAACGGTTTTAAGGATGTGCACGTCATTGATCTAACACAATTAGGGTAGTGCTAATTTTGCTTGACAAGTATGGAATGATTCAAGTTTCCAGTCATTTTTTAAAGTGACTTAAGTACTCTAGTTACTCAAACACACATAAAAGAAGAAGAAGAAGAAAGAAACAAAGAAAGGAAAAAGAAAATTGAAACACCATCGTGATTATGGCTGCGTTTGTTTCGTGGATGATGAATAATTTTGGAGAATATATTCCTAAAATTAATCTGCTCATATCGCTTTCAAAAAATCAAATAATGATAAATGCCTCATCATTGACGACACATGTATACAAAGTATGAAGTCTAAGGTTAGATCTTTATTTGGTGGAGTAATTTCATTTGAGGGGTACACTAAGTAAACCGCTTAAAAAAAGAAAGTCAGTGGGAAATTGCCTGGAAGTGGCCCTCGTTGACTCATCGGCCAACATCCCCACCGAATGTGACGTCATTGGTTCTGACGTCATATTGGCGATCTCACCACGAAAGTGGCACTCGTTGACTCTTTGACCGGATATGACGGAGCGTCTACGTGTTATTCTTGGGATTAATATCACAAAAAATTATAAATTAATACATCTATAATAATATTATCCCGAATTAATTTTTTGACTACCAAACACTCTAAATTGGTACACATATAACAAATTTACCTCGAACTATTTTTTTTTATCATCAAAAACCTCACACCCAGACACTTCATGACAATTTTTTCCGAACTTTTTTTTTTTTTACCACCAAAATCCCCAAAACCCAGACGTTTGTGACAAATTTACCCTTCATTAATGTCCATTAAATTGAATTAATATAACGAAAAATCACAAATTGATAAGCTTGTGACAAACAAAGTGGTAAAACCAAACGGTGCACCCGTCAACTACCACGTGTCATCAAACTTAGTAATTTGAAAATTTAATGAAAACTAATGGAGGATAAATTTGTCACAAGTGTACCGATTTAGGATTTTTGGTGATAAAAAAAATTAGTTCGAATAAAATTATCACAAGTGTCTTAGTTTGGGATTTTTGTTGTCAAAAAAAAAAAATAATTTGGCGCAAATTTATCATGTTGCATCTGGGTAGGGTTTTCATAGTATTGACCTTTATTCTTGAGCCTTTAGGTCCAAAGCCCAATTCATGGAAGCACGCGATGGAGACCTCCCACCGACCTCCGGTCCTACCTAACCCGGCGTCCCTTGTCGCAATGACAAAAAGGACAATCCACTCGACGGATATGACAATAAAACGTGAATTGGCTACCTACACATATTAATAAGTTAAAGTAAAGTCTTTGTCTCGTAAGAATTTTCTTGATTGTTTTGTTTTCCTTAAATCTTGCAGCTAGCGTAACGTTACTTTTTATTTAGAAAGAAACAAATAAAACCTCCCCACATGCGAATAATTAAACGTGTAAAATTCACATATATTTAACATAATGTTTTTTTTTGGTAAGGTATTTAACATAATGTTCATTTTCAACATTTCAAAAAAATAGGGTTTGCCTTTTCTTAAAGTAAATTCAATTAGTCTATAAAATGCACATATTTATCTACTAATTCACCCGACGCGGGATTTCTTCTTTTCGCATTTGTGGCTATATAATATTGTTTCTTAATCTTAGCCGTTTGATAAAAACATTTGCCCCACAAAAATAAATCTGTTAATCTATCTACTATATAATATTCGTCCAGGTTGGTCATAGGAGCCTACTGCCTAGGAGGGAGGGGCTGGAGTTGGTCGGTGGGAGATCTCCACCGCGTACGTCCGTGATCGTGCGGTAGACGAGCCGCGTTGGGCTCTCAGCATAAAAGGCTCGGGAACAACACGTGCTGCACGCCCCCGTCTCGTTCGGTCAACCAGTCAACGAGCGCCACTCTCGTGGTGAGCTCGGCCGTATGACGTCACCTTCTGGTGGGGCCCCCTGTGATTATGGGAATCTGGGTCGACGAGTCAACGGGTGCCGCCTTCCGGTCAATACAAGCATTAGGGGTGTTAGAACCGAGGCAGAGAAAGAACCGAATCGAACCGAACAAAAAATTTTGTGTATTTCGGTTCGGTTCGGTTTTGTTCGATCCTAAAAACCATTCTTTTTTTTTCATTTCAATTTATTTCGGTTCGGTTCGGATCGAACCAAACCGAAAATACACCCTTTGCTTTTTACCCTAAAAAGGCTTTTCGAGGCCAGTGCTATTCTCTCGGCTCTTCGTCTTCCTTAGCCTTACTTCCCAAATCTTCCGGCCCTGCTGTCAAGAAGAGCTGGGACACTATCAACCTCATCCTTGTCCTCTTCGCCATCATCTGCGGGTTCCTCGGCCAAATCCAACCACTGGGCGGAGGCGCGGGATCGTCGGGCTTGTGCAGGTCGAACTCAGAAGTCGGGTCGTCGCCGAACTTGGCGGCGCCCGCACAAGTGGTAATACGACAACTGCGACCGTCGAGCTCCGTCCGGAGGCGAATATGGGTTCTCCCTCGAGTTCGTCTAGAAGGATGGAAAAAGAGCTCGTACCCGCATCGAGGGATGCTTGATTTACCTTCGTGTCTCTTCTTCCCTCCGCTTCACCAAGGGATGTGGAGGTGGAAGGGCCGGGGGAATGGGTTAGGCTAGTTGGTGGATGGCCTCGAAATGGAGAGGCGGTTTGAGCAACGAAAACCTGCGACAAGCTAACATTTTCTCTCCCAACACACTCAAAGCAGCTCCTTCCTATACCGAGTCCATCGACACATCCCTCTCGTTGACCCAAACCCTAAATCCCCTTAATATCATCCTCACGGCGTAACAATCCTCGAATGTCCCCTCGAAGGCTGGTGAAATACACTACAATCCTATCCTCCTTGCACGGCAACCTAAACGAGCAGCCGTGATCGGATCCACAATCGACCGACTTAATGGATTTCACTTGGAAGGGGCATGAGCAACCACTATGGTTTGGGCCTCATCCGCGCCCCAAGGCGGGGACTTGGCGGATTCGAACAAGCCGCAAAGCCTCCGGACCTTACCTTTGATGGAATCGCTGGTGGTCATGAGCGATTCGAGCATTTTTTGTAGATGCACGGAACCAGCTCACTCAAAAAGAGGGCATACCGCCACAGGATTTTCAGCAGCTCCACGCACATGGTGATCGACCGTTGAACGGAGGCGATCTCCACTTCCATTCGTAACTAGAAGTTGAAGCCGCAGTAATGAGAAGTTGGTCGGGGAGAAAGAGGAAGGGAGAGAGCGAGTGATCCAAGCGGCGAATGAATAAAAAAAAAAAAAAAAAGAAGGAACCAAAAATCGATCCGAACTAAACCGAATTAAACCAAACCAAATTGATTTTTGGTTCGGTTCCAATTGATTCAAGGGGGTTTTGGTTCGGTTCAAGAGGACACCCTTTAATGGTTCGGTTTTCTCGAAAAACCGAACCGAACCTAACCATTTACACCCCTAATGAGCATTTTCCTAATTGTATTGGATGAATGACATTGCGTCTCCTTGAAATCACTCCTAAGATGACACATGAAGCAATTTAAGCAAACATCGTCCATTTGTTTTAACTCGCAAAGGTTGACGTAGTTGGTTGGGATGTCAGATGATTTCTAACTCGAGAATCGAGGGTGAATTCTTTATCAATTGTGTGAAACTGTTCTCAAATATCAGGGCTTATTCAGTTTTACGGGACTTGTGGAGCATAGACCTTTAGATAGCCATGTATCTAAGCTTGTACCCCTATTTTAAAAAAAAAAAAAGATTCTTTTATCTATGTCTATACAATTTCTTTTTCTTTTTCCTTTTTGCATAGGAAAAACATTCCATTCATTAAACTTATAAAACGGAGTGGAAATATGAAATCTGTTATGATCAAATAACCAAGGTCTCACGACCTCCTATATAATTACCTTGTGTCACATGTGCTCGCAACGAAGCAGAGCGATTAGAGTAATAAGAAACATCAAATCACGAAAATTTTACCACATAAATCAAGAACCGAAAGTAGGTAAAATTACAGGACTTTGACAATCGCAAATGGAGTAAATTAAGTAAAATTGCCTGAGCTTGCTAGGCCGAGATTGCTGGACGATACTAGACTTATCGTCGCCCTCGGGAATCACAGTTTGATTTCTCTCTTGAAGATAAACGTTTTTCAATACGTTCAATGAGAGAGAGGTCGAGGAGGAAACTTCTAGCATTTTTCTTAGGGTATGTTTGTTTGAGGGAAAGTATTTTTCCGGAATCCGTTTTCTGGACTTTTACCCATTTGGTTCACGGAAATGATTAGTCAACCGAAAACATTTTCCAATCAAGGAAAACTTTTATGTATAAAATTAGAAAAGTGAGTTCTCTAATTTAAGAAGGTGAAAATGATTTTCGAAATTGTTTATCTTGATTTTGTTAATATTTTTATTTTTTCTTGTCTTTTCTTTTCTTCTTCTTTTACTTTTCTTTATTTTTTTTTTCTTTTCTCTTCCTTTTTCCTTCTTCCTCCCTCCACTAGTCACCAGCCTTGGCAACAACCAAGTGATTGGCTACGGGCGGGGCTAGTGACTCGCTAGCCCCATGCAAGCTCGAGCTCGTTGACCTCACGTTGGCGAGCCTCGACTTCGCAGATGAGGCCTCGCTTGCCTCATGTGAGCTTGAGCTCGAGCTCAATCCCGGTGAGCTTGAACTCACTGTGGCCATTTGTCGGGCAAGCATCGGCTCACCTGTGGCCGTCGCCCGCTTGGTCATGGCGGAGGTAGGAGGAAAAGAAAAGGAAAAAAAAAAAAAAAGAAAAGAGAAAATTAAAAAAAAAAAAAATTAAATATTCTAGTTTTTTTCAAAAAGAAAAGAAAAAAATTAAAAATCGAATTTTTTAAAAAAAATATTCAAATACCTTTTTTTTTTTTGTTTGAGATAAAAACATAAGATTGAATTTATTTTCTAAATGATATCCAAGCACAAGAAAACATTTTCGATCACATATCATCAAATGAAGGAAAATTAATCGTATTCTGAAAAAATACGTTTTTTTTCATCATTGAATTTTTGTGAAACAAATGCATTCTTAAAAAGAATTCTGTATCGAGAGAGAGAGATGGGTCATTTGATTTTGGATTTATTCATCTCATTCAATTGTCGATTGTTGCGACCTCCCGAAACGGCCCCGTGGCTTAGGGGTTGGTTAATGGATTACTAAGTTAAACTTAGCTCGAGCTCTCCCAAGCCCGTACCAATTCGCGACTTAAGTTTAAGTTGTTAATATGCAAATCAGTTTCATTTAGGAGTCGCCACTAATCGATTTTTTGGTGGGTCGACTAGATATCCAAGTAAAGCACGGAGAAATACTTCACTTCTACGAACAGGAGATTCAATGGGCAGGGGACTTGATTACACTAATTGACAAACTAGTGCCCTTTCGGTACCTAATCTTGCTCAATTTACCACCTAACGTGTTCTCACTAATCGGGGTCTCAAAATTCCATTCCTAACTAAGCTAAGGAGAACGACGATTAATATCTAAACCTATACATGCATAACCAACTACGCGTGAGGTTAAATTAAATGTGCAACTCAAAGTGTGTAAACCGAGCAACGTGGGATTAAAAACATAGCACTAAGCATGCGAAAAGAACGAGATAACCCAAATTAAACTTCTGATTTTTTTTTTGAATTTTTTTTTAATTTTTTTTTTTTTTTTAAATTGTTTTTTTTGAATTTCTGAAATTTTTTCGAATTTTTTAAAAAAAAAAATTTTGAAATTTTTTTTGAAAATTTTTTTTGAAAATTTTTTTCTAAATTAAAAAAAAAAACAAATAATAATAATAACAACAAATAAAAATAAAATAAGATAAGATAAAATAAAAAGATGAAACTCGGGCTTTCCTCCCTTTAAAAAAATTTAAATTAATTTTTAAATTTTTTTAATATTAAAATAATGCAACATAAAAATAAAAATAAAAAAAAACCGGATCGGGTAGGATCTCCACATCCGACCCGGACCGGATCGGCCTGTGTTGAGGCCGACCCGCACGCCACTCAGTATTCCAGGACAAATTAAAAAAAACCGGGCTCATTTATTGAACCCCAATCGGACTAAAATTAAAAAAAAAGAAAGAAAAGGGCCCAACCGATTTTTTTTTTTTTTAAAACGAAGGCCCAAAGCCCAATCACTTAAAAACACCTAAAACTCTAAAACCCGCCCACAACCTGTCTGACCCACCTGATCAAAACCCTAGAGTCAGCCCGGCTGCCGGATGTAGCCGTGACAGCGCCCGGGCCGGACGGTAGGCGATCCCTAAAATCATAATGAAACAAAACCAGATTCAAAGGTTAGTTCGGGTATATTATCAAACACATGGTGTGCATCAAATCGAAAGTGGGAGATTTTAATCTCGATCAAGGCTCAAAACATATCGGACTTGTACGGCGGCGGCCTTGGCGGTCAGGGATCCGAGCACGTCCTTTGTCAGCGGGAACTTCGCCTTGACCGAGCGGTATGACTCAGAAGCCGATCGAGCCGACAACGCCGCGCAACAACAAACAAGGAAAGGGTGGCGGCCAGGTTCGGCCTCTCCCTACCGGTCCGGGTGGTGAACAAGGAATGGCTTTGGATGGGAGTATGTCGATTGCCCCCAGCGCTTAAGCGGGATCCTGGGGAACTCAACCATGACTCAAACAAAATAAAATCCGGCGAACCCCCAAAAGCTGAGACCTACCGTGTGAGGTGGGTGCTTTGGAGCTCCGTCGGTCGCGGTTGGAGCCTTGGCCCCATCACCGGCCTCGCCGCCCGACTCTCTTCGGATCTCTCTCCGTTTTTTTTTCTTTCCCTCTCGATCTCCTTCTCCCTCCCGGTTCTCTCCCTCTCGTCTCTCTCTCGAACTCTCTTTTGTCTCTGGATTTTTCCCTTAAACCGGCTTCCTCGCTCTCTCTCTCCGATCTCGTCTGCTCGCCCTCGATCTCTCTCTCGGCTCTTGCGTTTTTCCCCCCTCCTCTCTCTCCCTCTCTTTCTCTTTTCTCCCTCGTTTCCCTCCCCATCGTCAGCTTCTCTCCCTCGGACCTTTGCCCCCTCTCTCTCCTCTCTTTTTTTATACATCTCTGCCCTTCTTGCCTTCCCAGGTGTTGCGGGACTCAGAAGGGAAGTGGGCCAGCGTTGACTAGTTCAACGCTGGCTTTTTTTAAAAAAAAAAAATTAACTAATTTTAATTTTAATTAATTTTTTAAAATTTAATTTTGAAAATGAACATGGAAAATATGTTCTAATAGGCCATATTAATGCAAATGCACCTAATAACTATATGCCATGCAGTTTTAATGAAAATATTTTTGGTTTAGGGGTTAAAAATTAAACCCTAATTTTTATGCAATAAAATCCTAAATGATTTGGGCAAAATTTAAGTGTCAACATCGTTGACTCCTAAAGACTTGAGAGAAGACTTGGAAAGAGGCCAAAGAAATGACATTGCCCTTTAGGAAATGACGAGGAAACTTCTCTTTTAGCAATTTATATTAAGAAAAGTTGGGGAAACCTCTCTTTTAGCATTTCTTTATTAGAAGAAAGTTGGCGTTTTGTCTCCTGTAATAGTCTTACTTAATAGTCTTTCAACGGCCTCATGTGGCCTTTCACATGAGGTCTTCCTTAGACCTATATAAACACCATTATGGCTGGGGTTGATTAGCAAAGTCTACGGCCAATTTAAGATATATATATATATATATATATATATATATTAGTGATTTGCTCTAGAAATCAATCAATGTTGATACTCTAATATTAGCTTTGAATTATGTTATATCGAAAAATCGACCTTCACTATACTTAGGTAGTCATAATATCTTGCTAGAGACCGCTTATGATTTGTGGGTCAAAAAAGGGTTTTGAGCACACTGCTAATGTTTAGTAAACTTACAGGGTCGTACACAAAAGCGAATTGAGTTAATATTTTTTGTGCACCGGGATCTACTTAAAATAAAAAGTAAATTTTAATTTATTTTCCTATGAGACTATATATATATAGATAGTGAGAGAGTCTCACGTCTCCAGGAGAAACCCTAAAATAGAGAATCATTCTCTATTCATAAATTTGAGAGAGTCTCGAAAATAAAAGGCGATCAAGAAAAGAACTTCAAGATCTTTAGCTAGCAATTGGATTGTTAGAGACTTCTGTTCTCGTGTATAGATATCGGTAGAGGCGCAACACTCGGAGCGCTAATCCAGACATAATCAATTGTCAATTTATTATCGATTTGCAAAAGGTACGTATCGAACTTCTGTCTTGATTTCAATATACACATGGATTCTATCTAGGGTTCTAGGGTTTCGGTTTACAAATATATTTCGCTACGTTTTAACAATTGTGGAGCGTTCGTGAATCCTACAAGAGAGATAGAGGAGCATATTAGGAAGCAACGAAGAGCTAAGAGCAAGCTAAAAGAACAGGCTTTCCGAATTGGAGATGGCAATGTGCTCATTTGCCGAGGGCAGAGGTACTTCACTTTATTTCTTGTTCTTGTTGTTCTATTTTCATTTTTTTGTTAACCTAAGTCCGTGTTGTTATTCTTAATGAGATTCATGTCTTTTGATTCACGACCATCTCTTTACTTGGTTGTTCTCGCCGTCGTCCCCACTTGTGATCGCCATTCCCCGGCCGTCTCTTCCCACGTAGCCCCTCGTGCAGACCGTGTCTCTGGGCCCCACTAGTCCAACGTTTTCACACCTAGGTGCGGGCCAAAACCTATCTTCGTTCCATTGTTTTGCCTGTGAGTTCGCGACTCTTTCCCCCATCTCTTCTCCCGAACTGCTGTCGTTGATGATGGAGGACTTACGGTTTTGATCTACGTGGAGTGGGAGCCGGAGATGATTTTTTTTAATTTACTAATGTTTTTATAGTTTAATTTATATTTTTAATTTGATGTGAAGTTTTTATCCAAGTAACATATTCCGTGAAAAGTTTAAATTTCGTTAAATAGGTGGATATGAATTTCCCCATATTAGGTTAAATATTAATATGTTTTGATAATATGGGTTGGGTTAGGAATCACTATATTTACATTACATAAAAATAGATCAAAACGTATTAAATGAGTCAATATGAATTTGATCATATTCGATCTAATCTAAGTTCGACACTACCTATCCATTCGACAGCTCCATGAGCATGTAATTATGAATATCAATTGAAGCTCGTTTTCTCAACTGCCGGTATGGTGTCTTTACTTGGGTAAGGGCAAGCTATGCTCTTGTCCACGTCGGCCAAATGTGTCAAAGAGACGTCAAGCGTCTCTCCTCTCCTCCTCACCTACTGCCTATTGGGGAAGACAACGCCCGTCTCGTCTCGAGCAATAATCGCGTGTTTCGCGGGTCACGCGAGATGAGGCGCGCGAGAGGGCAAAGTCCCACCGTTCGTTTCTCGTGATCGAGCGATCGCTATGCGCTCGGTGGAATCGTCCTTTTTTGGTCATAGGTGCCTACTGCCTAGGACTAGGAGGGAGGGGCCGAGGTTGGTCGGCGGGAGATCTCCACCGCGTACTTCCGTGATCGTGCGGTTGACGAGCCGCGTTGGGCTCTCGACATGAAAAGCTCGGGTACAACACGTGCTGGACGGCCCCGTCTCGTTCGGTCAACGAGTCAACGAGCGCCACGCTCGTGGTGAGCTCGGCCGTATGACGTCACCCTTGGTGGGGCCCCTGTGATTATGGGAATCTGGGTCGACGAGTCAACGGGTGCCGCCTTCCCGTCAATATGAGCATTATCCTAATTGGCTAATTGTATTGGATGAATGACACTGCGTGTCCTTCAAATCACTCCTAAAAAAAAACACATGAAGCAATTTAAGCAAACATCGGCTATTTGTTTTAATCTCGCAAAAGTTGACCTAGTTGGTTGGGATGTCAGGTGATTTCTAACTCGAGAATCGAAAGTGAATTCTTATCAATTGCGTGAAACTATTCTCAAATGCCTAGGCTTATTCAATTTTACGGGACTTGTGAAGCATATACCTCTAGGTAGCCAGGTATCTAAGCTCGTGTCCCTAATTATATAAAAAAAAAGATTTAGTTATCTATGTCTATACAATTTTTTTTCTTTTTTCCATAGGGAAAACATTCCATTTGTTAAACTTATAAAACGGAGTGGAAATATGAAATCTGTGATGATCAAATAACCAAGGTCTCACAACCTCTTATATAATTACCTTGTGTCACGTGTGCTCGCAGCGAAGCGAAGCGATTAGAGTAATAAGAAACATCAAATCACGAAAATTTTACCGACCGAAAGTAGGTAAACTTACAGGACTTCGGCAATCGCAAATGGAGTAAATTAAGTAAAACTGCTTGAGCTTGCTAGGCCGAGATTGCTGGACGGTACTAGACTTATCGTAGCCCTGGGAATCACAGTTTGATTTCTCTCCTGAAGATAAGCGTTTTTCAATGCGTTCAATGAGAGAGAGGTCAGAGGAAACTTCTAGCATTTTTCCTCAGAAAGAACTCTGTATCCTGAGAGAGAGAGAGAGAGAGAGAGAGAGAGAGAGAGGGAGAGAGAGAGAGAGAGGAAACTTCTAGCATTTTTCCTCAGAAAGAATTCTGTATCCTCAGAGAGAGAGAGAGAGAGATGGGTCATTTGATTTTGGATTTATTCATCTCATTCAATTGTCGTTGACTCCTAAAGACTTGAGAGAAGACTTGGAAAGAGGCCAAAGAAATGACATTGCCCTTTAGGCAGTGACGAGGAAACTTCTCTTTTAGCAATTTTTATTAAGAAAAGTTGGGAAACCCCTCTTTTAGCATTTCTTTATTAGAAGAAAGTTGGCGTTTTGTCTCCTGTAATAGTCTTACTTACCAGTCTTACTTAGAACGACCTCATGCGGCCTTTCACATGAGGTCTTCCTTACACCTATATAAACACCATTATGGCTGGGGTTGATGAGCAGAGTCTACGACCAATTTGAGAGAGAGAGAGAGAGAGAGAGAGAGAGAGAGAGAGAGAGAGGAGCAAATTAGGAAGCAATGAAGAGCTAAGAGCAAGCTAAAAGAACAGGCTTTCTAAATTGAAGATGGCAACGTGCTGGTTTTTGCCACGGCCAAAGGTACTTCACTTTATTTCTTGTCTTTGCGCTCTATTTCATTTTTTTTGTTAACCTAAGTCAGCGTTGTTATTCTTAATGATTCATGTCTTCTCCTTTCAAGCTTTTATAAATTCTATTTGGTTATAATGCCAGAACAAGAAATGGTTCAGATAAGACCTTTCTACATTCACGACCAATCATGAATTTATACATACACAGATACGGATCTTCTGGTTAATAGTACTCATGAAAAATTAAGCTATCTAACCAGATTGAATATCTAGGCTGTATTCTAGGATGGATTTGGCAATAGGATTATTAAGCGCTTAACCCCAGAGCCGCATGTGGCTTTTTCCTCTAATTATTTCCATATACATATGGAATGGTTATCTCATCAATTTTTTTAGCTTTCTTCTTTTTAAAATTTCTATAACACGGGGATCCAAATCTTTGGCTCAACTAGTATAAACTTATGACCATAAATGATAAACCGCTCCGTGCACGTTTATCGAAGAAGGCTGCTCATGGGGTGATAGGTGTGGCGCGGCCCAAAAGTAATTCTGCAGCATTGCATCTTATAGGGCCAATTGCTGCACATTTGGGACGACCCATTTAATAATCTTCGCATGACCAAAAAAAAATTAATAATAATCTTCTATCTCCTAAAATACTCAATTGTGTTTTTTTTTTGGTCGAGAAATAATCAATTGTGTTCGAATGGTTGCTTTTGGCAGAACCTGCCAAATACAAGAGAGCTCTTCCACCAGCTCATTATTCATTGAAGATTGAATCATTTTCCGCACTATCAAGGTTGGACAAGGACAAGTATGATTCCGAGGTATTTGAAGCTGGGGGCTACAGATGGTGAGTTTTTTTATTTCCGTTTTTTTCCCTTTCAAACATATTTTCATCTAACTAGCTAGATCCTTATATTTTTGGAACCACAACTTTAATGCTTAAATAAATTAACAGCTAATTAAACGCTTAATTTGTTCTTTTCAGGAGTCTATCTCTTCACCCTAATGGAAACGAGAAAGATAATGGATTGGGATACATCTCCCTCTATTTGTCCATCGAGGAGAGAGATAAACTTGCTAACGGGCTGAAGGTTCACATCAACTACAAGCTTTTTGTGTACAACAAGCTACGGAAGGAGTACTGGACCATCCAAGGTTGATAATCACATAATTCATAATTGATGTTTATGAAATCACAATTCGATTACATGATCATAGTTCAGAATTAACAACATAATTATATTAATTTGTGGAAATGCATGTAGATCTTTGAGGAGCCAGGAGCAGCTTCCACCGCTCGAAGACCTAACGCTGGTTTCCTCGGTTTCTTTCCTTGAAAAAATTCAAAAAAGATGGATACCTTGAAGGGACTCTTGTACATTTGGGGCTGAGGTTTTGTCATCCAACCTGCCCAGCTGAGGGAGGAATCTTTTACCTTGACCAAATTCGGCTCAAAGAACACACACATGGAATATCCTGTAACGTTTTTTTCCAAATGTGGGCTACATTAATTGGGCTTGTTTTTGGTCTAATAAATTTGGATAAAAGATGGATACCCTTGATAGGGGATTTGTCCATTTCTTGAAAAAGATCCAAGATGGCCCAGCTGAGGGGGACTCTTGTACATTTGGGACCAGGTTTTTGTCCATCAACCTGGAATATCCTGGAAGGAATCTTTTCCAACCTTATCCAAGGTTGATAATGCTTTTTAAAAAAAAATTAACAAATGAACATGGAAAATATGTTCCATATTAATGCAAATGCACCTAACTAACTATATGCCGTTTTAATGAAAATATTTTTTTTTAGGGTAAACCCAGCAATAAAATCCTAAATGATTTGCAAAAATTTAACACAACATCGTTGACTCCTAAAAACTTGAGAGAAGACTTGGAAAGAGGCCAAAGAAATGACATTGCCCTTTAGGAAGTGACGAGGAAACTTCTCTTTTAGCAATTTATATTACGAAAAGTTGGGGAAACCTCTCTTTTAGCATTTCTTTATTAGAAGAAAGTTGGCGTTTTGTCTCCTGTAATAGTCTTACTTAATAGTCTTTTCAGCGGCCTCATGTGGCCTTTCACATGAGGTCTTCCTTAGACCTATATAAACACCATTATGGCTGGGGTTGATTAGCAAAGTCTACGGCCAATTAAAGATATATATATCTATATATATATCTATATATATATATCTATATATATATATATATATATTAGTAGTTTGCTCTAGAAATCAATCAATGTTGATACTCTAATATTAACTTTTGATTAGGTTATGTCGAAAAAATCGACCTTCACTATACTTAGGTAATCATAATGTCTTGCTAGAGACCGCTTATGAGGGCCAAAAAGGGTTTTGAGCACATGTTTAATGTTTAGTGAACTTATAGGGTCGTACCGAATTGAGTTAATATTTTTCTGGCACCGGATCTACTTAAAATAAAAAGTAAATTTTAATTTATTTTCCTATGAGAATATATATATGTATATATAGATAGTGAGAGAGTCTCATGTCTCCGTGGAGAAACCCCAAAATAGAGAATCGATTCTCTATTCATAAATTTGAGAGAGTCTTGAAAATAAAAGGCCATCAAGAAAGGAACTTCCAAGATTCCTTTAGCTAGCAATTGGATTGTTAGAGATTGCGCTCGTATATGGATACCCTGTGAGAGGCTAAACACTCGGGCGCTTAATTTAAACATAATCAATTGTCAATTTATTATCGACGGTAAAAGGTAATGTATTGAACTTGTCTTGATTTCAATACACATGAATTTCTATATGGGTTTTAGAGTCGGGTTTCATAAATATATTTTCGCTACGCTTTAACAATTGTGGAACGTTATACGAATCCTACAAGAGAGATAGAGGACATATTAGGAAGCAACGAAGAGCTAAGAGCAAGCTAAAAGAACAGGCTTTTCCGAATTGAGATGGCACGTGCTCAAGCTGCCCGGCAGAGGTACTTCACTTTATTTCTTGTTCTTGTTGTTCTATTTTCATTTTTGTTAACCTAAGTCCGTGGTTGTTATTCCACGAGATTCGCGTCTTTTTGATCACTTCACCATCTCTTTACGCGCGGTTGTTCTCGCCTGGGCCGCCCCACTTGTGATCGCCCATTCCGGCCGCCCCTTCCCACGTAGCCCCTCGTGCAGATCAGGTCTCCCGGGCCCCACTAGTCCAACGCTTTCACACCTAGGTGCGGGCCCAAACCTATCTTTCGCTCCATTGTTTTGCCTGTGAGTTCATGATTTTTCCCCCATCTCTTCTCCCGAACCGCTGTCGTTGATGATGGAGGACTTACGGTTTTGATCTCGGGAGTGGGAGCCGGAGATGATTTTTTTTTAATTTACTAATGTTTTTATAGTTTAATTTATATTTTTAATTTGATGTGAAGTTTTTATCCAAGTAACATATTCCCGTGAAAAGTTTAAATTATGTTAAATAGGTGGATATGAATTTCCCCATATTAGGTTAAATATTAATATGTTTTGATAATATGGGTTGGGTTAGGAATCACTATATTTACATTACATAAAAATAGATCAAAACGTATTAAATGAGTCAATATGAATTTGATCATGTTCGATCTAATCTAAATTCGACACTACCTATCCATTCGACAGCTCCATGAGCATGTAATTATGAATATCAATTGAAGCTCGTTTTCTCAACTACCGGTATGGTGTCTTTACTTGGGTACTTGGGTAAGGGCAAGCTATGCTCTTGTCCACGTCGGCCAAATGTGTCAAAGAGACGTCAAGCGTCTCTCCTCTCCTCCTCACCTACTGCCTATTGGGGAAGACAACGCCCGTCTCGTCTCGAGCAATAATCGCGTGTTTCGCGGGTCACGCGAGATGAGGCGCGCGAGAGGGCAAAGTCCCACCGTTCGTTCTCGTGATCGAGCGATCGCTATGCGCTCGGTGGAATCGTCCTTTTTTGGTCATAGGTGCCTACTGCCTAGGACTAGGAGGGAGGGGCCGAGGTTGGTCGGCGGGAGATCTCCACCGCGTACTTCCGTGATCGTGCGGTTGACGAGCCGCGTTGGGCTCTCGACATGAAAAGCTCGGGTACAACACGTGCTGGACGGCCCCGTCTCGTTCGGTCAACGAGTCAACGAGCGCCACGCTCGTGGTGAGCTCGGCCGTATGACGTCACCCTTGGTGGGGGCCCCTGTGATTGTGGGAATCTGGGTCGGCGAGTCAACGGGTGCCGCCTTCCCGTCAATATGAGCGTTATCCTAATTGTATTGGATGAATGACACTGCGTGTCCTTCAAATCACTCCTGAAAAAACACATGAAGCAATTTAAGCAAACATCGGCTATTTGTTTTAATCTCGCAAAAGTTGACCTAGTTGGTTGGGATGTCAGGTGATTTCTAACTCGAGAATCGAAAGTGAATTCTTATCAATTGTGTGAAACTATTCTCAAATGCCTAGGCTTATTCAATTTTACGGGACTTGTGAAGCATATACCTCTAGGTAGCCAGGTATCTAAGCTCGTGTCCCTAATTATATAAAAAAAAAGATTTAGTTATCTATGTCTATACAATTTTTTTTCTTTTTTCCATAGGGAAAACATTCCATTTGTTAAACTTATAAAACGGAGTGGAAATATGAAATCTGTGATGATCAAATAACCAAGGTCTCACAACCTCTTATATAATTACCTTGTGTCACGTGTGCTCGCAACGAGGCGAAGCGATTAGAGTAATAAGAAACATCAAATGAAAATTTTACCATATAAATCAAGGACCGAAAGTAGGTAAACTTACAGGACTTCGGCAATCGCAAATGGAGTAAATTAAGTAAAACTGCTTGAGCTTGCTAGGCCGAGATTGCTGGACGGTACTAGACTTATCGTAGCCCTGGGAATCACAGTTTGATTTCTCTCCTGAAGATAAGCGTTTTTCAATGCGTTCAATGAGAGAGAGAGGTCAGAGGAAACTTCTAGCATTTTTCCTCAGAAAGAACTCTGTATCCTGAGAGAGAGAGAGAGAGAGAGAGAGAGAGAGAGAGAGAGAGAGAAAGAGAGAGAGAGAGAGGAAACTTCTAGCATTTTTCCTCAGAAAGAATTCTGTATCCTCCGAGAGAGAGAGAGAGAGAGAGAGAGAGAGAGAGAGAGAGAGAGAGAGAGATGGGTCATTTGATTTTGGATTTATTCATCTCATTCAATTGTCGTTGACTCCTAAAGACTTGAGAAGACTTGGAAAGAGGCCAAAGAAATGACATTGCCCTTTAGGCAGTGACGAGGAAACTTCTCTTTTAGCAATTTTTATTAAGAAAAGTTGGGAAACCCCTCTTTTAGCATTTCTTTATTAGAAGAAAGTTGGCGTTTTGTCTCCTGTAATAGTCTTACTTACCAGTCTTACTTAGAACGACCTCATGCGGCCTTTCACATGAGGTCTTCCTTACACCTATATAAACACCATTATGGCTGGGGTTGATGAGCAGAGTCTACGACCAATTTGAGAGAGAGAGAGAGAGAGAGAGAGAGAGAGGAGCAAATTAGGAAGCAACGAAGAGCTAAGAGCAAGCTAAAAGAACAGGCTTTCTAAATTGAAGATGGCAACGTGCTGGCTTGCCACGGCCAAAGGTACTTCACTTTATTTCTTGTCTTTGCGCTCTATTTTCATTTTTTTTTTTGTTAACCTAAGTCAGCGTTGTTATTCTTAATGATTCATGTCTTCTCCTTTCAAGCTTTTATAAATTTTATTTGGCTATAATGCCAGAACAAGAAATGGTTCAGATAAGACCTTTCTACATTCACGACCAATCATGAACTTATACATACACAGATACGGATCTTCTGGTTAATAGTACTCATGAAAAATTAAGCTATCTAACCAGATTGAATATCTAGGCTGTATTCTAGGATGGATTTGGCAATAGGATTATTAAGCGCTTAACCCCAGAGCCGCATGTGGCTTTTTCCTTTAATTATTTCCATATACATACGGAATGGTTATCTCATCAATTTTTTTAGCTTTCTTCTTTTTAAAATTTTTATAACACTTGGATCCAAACCTTTGACTCAGCTAATATACACTTATGTTCATAAATGATAAACCGCTCCGTGCACGTATATTAAAGAAGACTGTGCTCATAGAGTGATAGGTGTGGCGCGGCCCAAAAGTTATTCTGCAGCATTGCATCTTATAGGGCCAATTGCTGCACATTTGGGACGACCCATTTAATAATCTTCGCATGACCAAAAAAAAATTAATAATAATCTTCTATCTCCTAAAATACTCAATTTTTTTTTTTTGGTCGAGAAATAATCAATTGTGTTCGAATGGTTGCTTTTGGCAGAACCTGCCAAATACAAGAGAGCTCTTCCACCAGCTCATTATTCATTGAAGATTGAATCATTTTCCGCACTATCAAGGTTGGACAAGGACAAGTATGATTCCGAGGTATTTGAAGCTGGGGGCTACAGATGGTGAGTTTTTTTATTTCCGTTTTTTTCCCCTTTCAAACATATTTTCATCTAACTAGCTAGATCCTCATATTTTTTGGAACCACAACTTTAATGCTTAAATAAATTAACAGCTAATTAAACGCTTAATTTGTTCTTTTCAGGAGTCTATCTCTTCACCCTAATGGAAACGAGAAAGATAATGGATTGGGATACATCTCCCTCTATTTGTCCATCGAGGAGAGAGATAAACTTGCTAACGGGCTGAAGGTTCACATCAACTACAAGCTTTTTGTGTACAACAAGCTACGGAAGAATCTTTGGACCATCAAGGTTGATAATCACATAATTCATAATTGATGTTTATGAAATCACAATTCGATTACATGATCATAGTTCAGAATTAACAACATAATTATATTAATTTGTGGAAATCTGTGTAGATCTTTGAGGAGCCAGTGAGCAGCTTCCGCTCGAAGACCCAACGCGGGTTTCCTCGGTTTCTTTCCTTGAAAAAATTCAAAAAAGATGGATACCTTGAAGGGGACTCTTGTACATTTGGGGCTGAGGTTTTGTCATCCAACCTGCCCAGCTGAGGGAGGAATCTTTTACCTTGACCAAATTCCAAATGTGGGCTCAAAGAAACACACATGGAATATCCTGTAACGTTTTTTTTTCCAAATGTGGGCTACATTAATTGGGCTTGATTAATATCTTTTTGGTCTAACTTTTAAGGATGTGAAAATACATATGGAACCCTATGTACAGCGTATTTTTAGGGTATATTTTTCGTATTTTCTGTATTTCTCTATGGTTTAAGAGATCTGATTAAATCTTACATGTATATGATGCCATAAGGGCGTGTAGATCTGTTTCATTGATAGTATGTATAAGGTTCAACATATATCAATGTATAAAGCAATGTAATTAGCATGGTATGTAATTTTAGAGACATTGCCCATGTCTTCCGGTCTAGAATTACATCTATATAGTATATGTGAGACATAAAGTTTATATCCTCGTGTATGAGAGAGTTTCAATGATTCAATTTGGTAGTGACCGCCAAAGTGGCACACTTGATTGAGTTTAAGAAATATCTCGGTCTCGTATTGTTGGGATGTCTCTGTTCTAATATATTATTATACTCCCAAAGGAGGTGATTATGTATTGGTTCATGGAGGGTGCATATACAACATGCGTGAGGAATGGTGATCCTAGTGGTTCATACACCCAAAGGTGGTGAATTCATAAAAGATTGGAATATATTCTCATGGCCGTTGTAATGTAGAGGGTATACAATTGCATATCATGTATTCTCGCCCAAAGGTGATTATATGATGATGTGTGTAACTCTCGGAAAAGGTACTCACATGATCTGATTATAGACATTGCTTGTTTTTTACTGGTCACCTTTTCCTGAACGGCAACTCCATAAGTATTGAGGTTCTTACTTGGTTCAAACTTTAAAAATGGAAAGAGGATTTTCCGTTTGGTATGGAGTGGCGGATGTTCATATTGCTCTTCATCGAGGATAAGCCGTTAGATGTCACCGCTGAAAGCACGGACATAGAAAAGGCACTGAGTGCCGCCTGGGAAAAGAGCAATAGGATTTGCTTGTTGCTGATGAAGCGATCCATTAAGGACCACTTAAAGAGTAGTTTGCCAGCTGACTGCATTGCTAAAGAAATGATGGAAACCCTAGAAGCAAGGAACCGTGTCTCATTTAATGCCGAATTTGGGACATACATGCAGTTACTCAATAATATGAGGTATGATGGTTCAAGTGGGGTCGAGGGATTATGTCCTTAGGATGGTAGACCTCGAGACAAAACTAAAGGTTCATGATATTATCCTTTTCGATGCTTACATTGTGCATCAAGCCACGAACACCCTTCCCATTGAATTTGGAATTATAAAGACTAACTATAATTCCCGGGATGAAAAGTGGTCGGTCAATGACACGATAGTTAGGGTAGTGGCAGAGGAAGAAAAACTAAAGAAAGATAAAGGGAATCTTGCTTTCTATGCCTCTAGTTCAGCAGCGGGAAGAATAGTAAGTTCAAGAATCATACTTAGAAAGGAACTCTGAAAGCACCGGTCATGTGGACTACTTGGGTCCTAAGAAAACACCTTTGAAGAAGAATGGTGTTCTTTGTTACTTTTGTAGGAAGAAGGGTCATATGAAGAAAGGCGCAATAGATATAAAACTTGGTTGTCCAAGCATCGCGATCGGTATTGATTCTTTGGCATTTGTTTGTGAATCCAACCTATCGGAAGCTCCATCCGGTTCTTGGTGGCTAGATAGCGGTGCAACTAATCATGTTGCTTATACCATCTGAGGATTCACAAAGCGAAGGAAGCCAAATAAGGATGAATCAAAGCTTCTTTGTAGGAAACAACAAGAGAGTCGGCGTCGAGTTCGTGGGAGATGTCATATTAATTTTGGATTCTGGTTTTAATATGATGTTGAGAAACACCTTTTATGTACCTTCCTTGAGGACGGAATTTTAGTTTCCGTATCAAGTTGAGATGTTAGTGGCTACTCTTTTGAAATAAAAAATAAATTATGGTTTCTATGTTCTTTGATTCAAATAAGGTTGGGTCTTTGCAACATATCAAATGGATTGTCTGATTGTGTTTATCTCCCAATGATATATACGTTGCTTATGCGAGTTGAAAGGGTTGTTTCAAAAGACCTCTACCTAAAGGGCAGTCTTATGCATTGTGGCATAAACGACTTGGTCACATTTCTAAAGAAAGAGTGGAAAGGCTGATAAAGACAAACATCCGCCTACTCTTGAAAATGACCTAGATACTTGCGTGTGAGTATTGTAGGGGTAAGATGACTAAGATAAAGAAGAAAGCGCAGTCCGTAGTTCGACTGTTGGAGGTCATTCACTGCGCGACATCGGTGGACCTTATCTGACAACATTGTGTAGAAATTTCTATTTCATCACATTTCTGAGACGACTATTCGATATGGTTATACATTCTTGATTAAGGAGAAGTGCGAGTCTCTTGACAAGTTCAAGATTTTTCGGATCAAGTCGAGAAACAATTTGGAAAAAGTCATAAAGGTTGTCGGTCGATCGAGGTGGTGAGTATTATGGCGGGCATGGCGATCTTTGGACCGGTGAAAGGGCCATTTGCCAAATACTTGGAAGATGCGGAATAGTGGCTCAATTTACTATGCCCGGAGTCCTGAGCAAAGCGGTGTAGCGAGAAAATGGTGTACCCTCATGGACATGATGAGGAGTATGATTAGCGGGACGAACTTACCTGATTTTACGTGGGGTGAAGCCTTGAGGACAGCTCTTTACATACTAAACCGTGTTCCTACTTGTTCCAAAGACTCCTTTTGAATTATGGGTGGGCGTAAACCTAGCCTAAATCATCTTAAAGTTTGGGGTGTCCTGCGAGAAGTAAGGTTGTACAATCCAACATTGAGCAAGTTAGAATCCGAGAACCACTCGATGTTACTTCATATCTTACCCGGATCATTCGAAGGGGTATCGGTTTTACAATCCCCATGGAGGTACAAGAATCGTCGAATCACAGACAATGAAATTTCTGGAATTTGATATAGCCGAGAAGGGTAGTTGCTCACGAGACCATTGAAGATAATAATATGGTAGGTACTACGATTATCGATTTCTCTACATGTATGAGACAATTATGGAGCTCCCTACACCCAGGTGAGCTGTTGTGGTCCGGGATCTGTTATTGAAACAGCTCGATGAAGAATTTCAAACCCCTCAGTGCGGGATGAGGAATTAGTAGCTCCACTCGGGAGATCTATCAGTGAGGACGATCGGCTATACCACCAGACCATATGGTCTATTTGGGAGAGCGTGACTATGATATAGGCTATGTGGTTGATCCAATAACTTATTCGAGATGCAATTTCTTGTCCTCAATCGGATATGTGGGTAGATGCAATGAAAGGCGAGATGCGATCTATGAAATATAACGGTGTTTGGGAGCTTGTTGAATTGCCTAAAGGTTACAAGCCTATTGGTTGCAAATGGGTGTACAAGACTAAAAGGGACTCCAAAGGAAAGATTGAGAAGTTCAAAGCGATTTGGTAGCCAAGGGTTTCACTCAAAGAGAAGGAGTAGATTATGAGGCGACTTTTCACCAAAGTATCTTCTAAGGATTCTTTTAGAGTGATCATGGCATTGGTAGCTCATTTTGATATGGAGTTACACCGGATGGATGTTAAGACTGCCTTTCTAAATGGAGACCTTGATGAGGAAGTCTATATGGTGCAACCCGAAGGTTTTTGCGGTGATAATTAGGGTGAGCTTGTGTGTAGATTGAAGAAATCTATTTATGGTCTTAAGCAAGCTTCTAGACAATGGTATTTGAAGTTTCATAGTGTTGTCACTTCATTAGGCTTTGTTGAGAACAAGTTGGATCGGTGTATATACAGCAAAGGTCGGTGGGAGGAAATTCATTTTCTCATACTCTATGTAGATGATATCTTACTTAAGTAGTGATATTGGATTACTACATGAGACAAAGCGAATGTTGTCGAAGGATTTTGACATGAAGGACCTTGATAAGGCGTCTTTTGTCCTAGGCATTGAGATCCATAGGGATCGTTCTGCTTGAGTATTGGGTTTGTCTCGGAGAACATATGTTGATCGTATTGGAAAGATTCGGTATCACGAGCGCAAGCCGGGAATTGCTCTGTCATAAAGGGTGATAAACGGAGTGCATCACGGTGTTCTCATCACGGATGTTGAAAACCCAAATGAAGGATGTACCTTATGCTAGTGCACTTGGAAGTATCATGTATGCTCAAGTTTGCACTAGGCGGACATTGCTTTTTGCAATAGGACTTCTAAGCGAGATATCGGTCAAATCCAGGACATGATCTTTGGGTTTTTGCCAAGAAGGTCATGAGGTACCTAAAGAGGACAAAAAGACTATATCTTTGATCTGAGACATGTTCGGAACCTCTGACTGGTAGGGTATTCGGATTCAGACTTTGCTGGCTGTCAGGATGAAAGGAAGTCGACAACGGGTTATATCTTTAAGTTAGCAGGAGGTGCAGTATCATGGAAAAGTGAGAAACAGAAATCAATGACATCCTCTACCATGCAAGCGGAGTTTGTAGCATGCTTTTCGGCCGCTACTCAGGCAATTTGGCTCCGGAACCTCATTAGGGAGTTGACCGTATTTGATTTTGTGGATCGGCCCATATAGTTGTATTGTGACAATAACTCTGCAGTGTTGTTTGTTAACAACAACAGAGGTCTCAAGGGGTCTAAACATATGGAGGTCAAGTACTTGACCATAAAAGAAAAAATCAGGGATGGTGACATTACAGTAGAGCATATTTCCACAGATGATATGGTAGCAGATCCACTAACTAAAGGCCTTCGCCCTTGTATTTTTGAGCGACATGTTGTTAGCATGGGCTTAGGAGTATCATGGGATCTTTGTTGTTTAGTGGGAGCTGTTTTTAATTTGTGCTCTAATAAAGTTTACATACGTGTTCATTACTTTTTGTAACATTTTGGATGTGTATCAACTCATTTGCATTCAATAAAGTTTTTTTGGATGCATTTTGTTGTATTAAATACACATATAAGGTGAAAATCTTAAGTCTTGTGTAAACCTTGAGTAAAGGCTATGGGCATTCAGTTATTAGCCTTAAGGATATGTCTTATTACACATAAAGTAATGTTAACAATAAGGATAAGACATATGTAGGTTCATTGGAACCATAAAGATATTCTCTAGTGACACATCGTTTTTTTTTTTTTTGTGACACTTAAGGAAGAGAATGAGGGTGACAAAGGTGATGACACATGAGGTATCACTCTTTATGAGATGTCATCCGTTTGCCACACAACCATATCGAATCCATATCGGTAAAGTCTAAGACATTTGTAACCATGGAAGGCTCTGCGTGATTACATGCGATTACCGCCATGATTCGGTGTTTGAAACTTTATGGGATCGGATTGACTATTGAGAATTATCCATAGACCATATAAAGGTGCACATAAAGGTGCGACTTCAATTAATATAGCCCAAGTGGGAGAATGTAACATTTTTTTCCAAATGTGGGCTACATTAATTGGGCTTGTTTTTGGTCTAATAAATTTGGATATAAAGTTTCTTAATTAGTCGAGATATGGGCCCGGCTTGTGTGGGCGAGTTCGCCCGGCCCGTTATGAGAGGGCCTGGCTAGAAACTCTATAAATAGCTATTCTTTGGTCCCTCCTCTCCGCGCCCAACTCTCCATTCTCTCTCAAACGCTCTGAAACTCACCTAAGGTTTACGTGAGTTGTCCGAGGCGGTCTCATGGCGCCGGGGATCCGGAGGCGACAGGGAGAAGATCTGCGGCACGGTTCGTCGTCATTTCCGCATCCGGGACGATGGAATCCAAATCAGGTGCACAAATTCTATCCATTTTCTTTACCGCACCGTTAATATCTCGCTATGGTGATCCTAGGGCGCTCGGCCGATCAAAATCGGCACGGCCAACATATCCAAGGCTGGTCCACATTGGGCTGCGTCGCCATTCCAACGAGTTTACCATCGATGGAAGGCAATGGTACATTCCCAGAACGAAAAAATTTGCAAAAATGAAATTTAACTACTCTCTTTTTACCTTTCTAAATTCATTTATTTATTTTTTGCTTGTGTTTGTAAATAGAATTAGCTAGAACCTATAAGTTTTTACCTGTAATTGTCATGTGTAGGAAGTTACTGGTGGATCCCAAAGGCAATACCGACAATAAGGAAGAGTCGATGTCCGTTTACTTAGAAGCGCAACGCCTTACTGGGAAGAAGAAAGTGTACGCAGAATTCAGCTTGCGTGTGTTGGACCAACTCAAAGATCAACATAAGGACAAGGAATGTATGTTTTTCCTTTTATCTTTGTCACGTGTATCTGGATTGACTTTTATTTTTTTTTTTACTTAGTTTAAATCTCATGAGACGCATATGTACTTCGACTGTTTATACACACAAAATACCCAAAGCTATTACAACATGCAGATGTTGGCAAGTGAATTCACACATAACATTTTCATTATTCTTTGAAATTTGAATATTATATAAGTTTGGCATAGAAAGAAAGAAGAATTTATTTTTCTTTTTTTTTGCTTAATCCAAAAAACGGGCTGATGCAAACACAAATAAGTATTACCATTTGAATTCACGTCAAATTTTCAAGGTCTTTTTATAAAAAAAAATTTCACTTTAAACTTATGAGAAAATTCTGAATGGCTTTTTGGAAGGGGCTCAAACCCCATCTCTACGACTTCTCAAACTTTTGAGTACCCATAGCATAAATTCACGTATGCACGTGAATATCTTCTATTGAAAGAACATAATGCTTTTTCTCTTCGTGAGTCCGTACCGAGTAGGAGTATAATAAGTTATTTTTTGGTGGGGGCATTGCAGTTAAATGCTGGCTAAGTGCCTCACATCCCAGAGCGGGTGATGCAGACTTTATGCCCTCGAGGGATCTCCGGAAGAAATCGGGAAAAGGGTTCGTTTCCAATGATACTCTGATTGTTGAAGTCCAGTTCAACATCATATCAGCCTAGCCAATCTTAAAGCGTGTGGGAGTTTGATGACTTACTTCAATATACTGTGTCGGAGTAAATTCCTTCAGAAAAGTGTGTACGACCAGACAGCATTGGAATTGGTACCCCCAACACCATGTGAATCTTGTGTTCCTAATTTGGCTTCTTATTTGATTATTAGATGTAATCTTAAAGATTTTGAACGAAAATGCAATCAAGTTCTCACACCTCAGTCTTAATTGAATTTTTTGACATAGAAATCCAGTTATTATTGGCCGTCCTACGTGTAGGTTGGGTATGTATTACTAATTTGGTTTGGAAAATTGCCCAAAATTCGTCATCTTGTGAACTTAACTTATACTTAAGGTTGTTAGACTAAGTAGATGTGCTTCAAATGTGTATTGAAAAGTTAGAGGATCTCCAACTCAAGAACTTGAAGCTATATGATTGAGTCCCACCAGCTGTGCAAGGATCAGGGCCATCGACATAAGCCATTGACATAAGCCATAAGTCTAGACTTAATCGATTCATGAGTCTTCAAGTAGTCCCATGAGTGTAAAAAATGTCAAATTCGACCAGAATCGAACAAACCAAAAATTGCAGGTATTTTTGGGTCGGTTCTCTTTAATGTTTGGTTAATATGTATAAAAGCCAGTTGTCATCATGTTTCAGTTCGGGTCGGGTTGGAAACCCAAACCGAACAATAAGAATACTAAATGCTCGCTCAAAAATAGGCTTCGGAATCCAATTTCTTTTAATCTCAATCAAATCTCGCAAGTTTCTCCTCTTCTCCTCGTATGTTCTCTCTCTACTCGCAAGTTTTTCCTCCAGGCAACCTTGAAAATTTGCACGTCCCCTCCATATACTACGAAGTCCATCTCCAATGTTGCCTCCGTCCTTTGATTGACTCTCCTTCCCATCGCGATTCTTCACTACATCATCGTCATCATTCTCCTCTTCTTCAGGTTCGTCTTCATTTTCGTGTCCAATGTTGATGAGGATCTCCAAGAGAAACCTCAGTCGTCAGAGTCGACGGTCCAGGTCCGAGAACTGAGTCGAGCCTCAGGCTTGCTGGGATTCCAGTTTAGAGTGTTGGATTCGAAAGTTTTTGGTGTGGTGAGTTCTTTCGTTGGCTGTAGCTCCCTGTGAAGATCTGGTGTTTTGTTTGCTTTCTCTGATGTCCAATGTTTGCTCAATCTAGAAGCTCTGCATTCTGTTGGTGTTCTGGATAGTGTTTTGAGGAATTGGAAAATGGCCATTCAACCTGTGAAGTTGGGAAGCAGAAGGGAAGAAGAAGGAAAAAAAGGCAACCGCGTCGCCCGCCCATGAGGTGGGAATTGTACCTCGGGGCTGTTTTATTACTCCTCGCCGATGCGGTCGCATGGCCTTGTGAGACATGAATTAGCACTAATATACAAGAGTCCCCCTTCATCAGCTTAATTAGCAGTAGCAAAATCATGAGAGGACCTTGTAAGTTTTGCACATCAAACGAAACGAATGTGAGCACACACTTCACACATAACATGAATTTATTTATTCCTTTCTTCGATGAGAGCATTCGCCCCTGACCCGCCACTTTTAAACTGAAGCAAAAGATTCCGTTTTAGAAGTCGAGATAATAACTTTTCTCAAGGAGTGCATATAATACAGGCTTTACGTAGTAAATCTCCGTGAATAGATGACCAAATGCGATAGATTTTCCATAAATAAGAAAACCGGAGTGCTATAAGTGCCGCATTATAAGATATCATCCAAAAGTATCGAAGTCGTAGCCTCGGTCAATTTCGTTTAACACTGAGAGAGACAGAGAGAGGAAATGCGATAGATCAATTGGTTAGGTTTATTCATTGAATTGAATTGATTGCGAAGACTTAAAAAAGAAAGACATGGGAAGAGGCCAAAGAAATGAGATCGCGCTCTTGCCCGTGCAAAGAACTTCTCTTTTAGCAATTTTATTAGAACAGAAGATGGGGAAACTTCTCATTTGAACATTTTCTTTTGGTCAAATCATTTCGACATTCGCACGGGAGGATTTGATAAGCCTGATAAATAAATTAAGAAAGTGGGAAAGTGAAAAATAAGAACTGCCGAATAGCGTCATTGGTACGAATCCAAACTCTAGGACATCGTCATGTGCTTTCACGCGTCTCTTTGATTATATTATTCCGTCAATATGTAATTGACAATTGATGACAGCATAGCATCACGTTCTTTTGTGTGAAACACAATTTCATTCCTCGTACTGGATTTCGATTAGACAATGTTTACGCGTTAGGACTACGAGGTCTTTTTTTATAATTGTTCGAATACTTCCACTGAGAGAGAGAGAGAGAGAGAGAGAGAGTGAGTAAATAATAAATTACTTCAGTTTGTCCCTTTCAAAGTGACATTATCATTTATGGTGATTTTCTATTATAAAATAAGGTTAATACCATGAAAACTCCTAAATTGATATATTTATGATAAATTTATCTGAAATTAATTTTTGATCATAAAAAATCGTAAATTAGTATACCTATGATAAATTTATCCCAAATTAATTTTTGACTGCAAAAACTCCAAACCGATACATTTGTGACAAATTTACTCTCCGTTAGTTTTCATTAAATAAATTAAAAATTCATGGATCATATTATATATGAAATAAAATTCATGGATCACATTGACCCACGTGAGGATTTGACAAGCCAAATAATTAAATCAAAAAGTGGAAAAGTATTATATAATAATAGCCTTGAAGAAAGGGATTCTTCAATATGTTCAATGAGAGAGAGATCTCAAAGAAAACTTCTCTTTTGGCGTTTTCTTTCCTTTGAAAAGTCGGTATTTTGTATCCTCTGTTAGTGAGAGAGAGAAAGAGAGGGGGGTGCGAAAGAGCGACAAAACTTCTCTTTAGCTTTTTATCTCAGAATAAAAGTTGGTATTTTTTATTTTAGAGAGACAAGTCATTTGATGTGGTTTTATTCGTTGAATTGAATTGTTTGTTGACTCCGAAGACTTTGAAAGAAGACATGGGAAGAGACCAGAGGAATGACTTTGCTATCTGTGAGCATCTTTAGTCGGAAGAAGAGGGCATTTTGTATCCTGTAATTGTCCCGCTGGATCACTTGCTTCTACTTTGAACGACCTCACGCGTCCTCTTTTCTATGTACCAATCCACATGCGGATCATCTAGGTAATAGTGCTCATGGAAAAATTAAGCTATCTAACCAAATTGAATTTCCTGGCTGTATTTTAATTAGGATGGATTTGTCAATAGGATTATTGAGCACTTAACTTCAAAGCCATATGTGGGTTTTCCTCTAATTATTTCCATACATCTGGAATGGTTATCTCATCAATTTTTTAGCTTTCTTCTTTTTAAAATTTTTATAACACTTGGATCCAAACCTTTGACTCAACTAATATACGCTTATGCTCATAAATGATAAACCTTGCACATATATTAAAGAAGACTGTGCTCATAGAGTGATAGGTGTGGCGCGGCCCAAAAGTTATTTTGCCCCGTCAACTTTGTAATTCGAGCACAGGATTTTCGTCGCGTCGCACCTTATTGGGCCAATTGCTGTACATTTGCGACGAGCCATTTAATTACCTTCTATCTCGTAAAATAATCAATTGGGTTCGAATGGTTGTTTTTGGCAGGACCTGCCAAATACAAGAGAGCTCTTCCACCAGCTCATTATTCATTGAAGATTGAATCATTTTCCGCATTATCAAGGTTAGGCAAGGACAAGTATGATTCCGAGGTATTTAAAGCGGGGGGCTACAAATGGTGAGTTTTTTTATTTCCTTTTCTATCCCCTTCCAAACATATTTCCATCTAACTAGATCCTCATATTTTTGTGGAACCACAAATTTAATGCTTAATCAAATTAACTGCTAATTAAACAACTAATTTGTTTTTTTTCAGGAGCCTATCTCTTTACCCTAATGGAAACAAGGAAGATAATGGATCGGGATATATTTCCCTCTATTTGTCCATTGAGGAGAGAGATAAACTTGCTAAAGGTCTGAAAGTTCACGTCAACTACAAGCTTTTTGTGCAAAACAAGTCACGAAAGGAGTACTTGACCGTCAAAGTTGATAATCACATAATTCATAATCGATGTTTATGAAGTCACAATTCCGATTACATTATCATAGTTCAGAATTAACAACAGAGTTACATCAATTTGGGGAAATCTGTGTAGATGCTGATGGGGCAGTAAGCAACTTCCACAGCTCGAAGACCCGATGCGGGTTTCCTCGGTTGCTTTCCTTGAAAAAATTCAAACAGGATGGATACCTTGATGGAAATGACTCTTGCACATTTGGGGCTGAGGTTTTTGTCATCCAACCCGCCGAGATGAGGGAGGAGTCTTTTTACCTTGGCTAGAAACCCGCCTCAAAACACATTCACATGGAAGTTCCAGGGCTGGTCCACATTGGGCACGCGTTGCCATTCCGACGAGTTTACCATCGAAGGAAGGCAATGGTACATTCCCAGAACGAGAAAAACTTTGCAAGAAATGAAAATTAGCTACTCGCCTTTTACCTTTCTGAATTTATTTATTTTGTTGCTTATGTTTGTAAATAGAATTGGCTAAAACTTATATTTGTTTACCTGTAATTGTCGTGTGTAGGAAGTTATTGGTGGATCCCAAAGGCAATGCCTCCAGTAAGGAAAAGTCGCTGTCCGTTTACTTAGAAGTGCAACGCCTTACTGGGAAGATGAAAGTGTATGCAGAATTCAGTTTGCGCGTGTTGACCCAAGCCAACGGGAATAGACATAAGGAGAAAACAAGTATGTTTTTCTTTTTATCTCTGTGACTTGGTTTTTTACTTAATTTAAATCTCACAAGACACATACTTTGACTCTTTATTTACACAATACACCCAAAATTATTTCAACATGCAAATGTTGACTCGTGAATTCGCACATAACGGTTTTATAATTCTTTGAAATTTGAATGTTATACAAATTTGGCGAGAAAGAAAGAAGAATTTATTTTTTATTTTTGCTTGATCCAAAATAAACGGGCTAATGCGAATACATATAAGTATTACCATTTGAAATCATGTCAAATTTTTCAAGATCTTTTTATAAAATGAATATCACTATAATTTTATGAGAAAATTCTAAATGGCTTTTTTGGAAAGGGCTCAAAGCCCATCTATGAAACTTCCTAAACTTTTGAGTACCATAGCAACAATGAACATATGCATGTGTATATGTTCTATTGAAAGAACATAATGCTTTCTCTCTTCATGAGTCCGTACTGAGTAGGAGTACAATAAGTATTCTTTTGGGGACATTGCAGTTGAATGCTGGCTATGTGCCTCGGATCCCAAAGGGGGTGATGCAGACTTTATGCCCTTGAAGGATCTCCAGAAACCGGCAAAAGGGTTCATTTCCAATGATACTCTGATAGTTGAAGTCCAGTTCCGCGTCATATCAGCCAAGCCAATCTTAAAGGTTGTAGGAGCTTGATGACTTACTTCAATATTTATTGTGTCAGAATAAATTGCTTAAGAATAGTGTGTATTGACCAGAGGTAGATGGTGAGGTGATTGTGAATATTACACAGAGGTAGTTCTTGATGAGAATCCAATTTGGCTAGAATGTATTGTTGGGCATTATATCGGGAAGAAAATTCCCTTCAAGGTAACTAAATAAGCCATCAAGAAATCATGCGGAGATCAAGTAGTTGATGTAAAACTACATGAAAATGGTTTTACTTCTTCCGTGTTCTGAATCTGAGTTCAGGAAGATCTTTGAAATGGGACGGTGTCCATCTTTAGTAGTTCAATGATGCTTTAACAATGGCATTGAAATTGAAGCTTAAGAAAGGTACTCTTGATACACTTCGGTTTGAGTCAAATTAAGAGATATTCCATTCTCTCTATGGTCTCCGGCTGGTATTGGACGTATAGCCGGTGCCATTGGAAAACTACTATATGTGGATGTGCAAGCAGAAGCGAGATGACCAGGATTTCGTATGCACATGTTTGTGTGGAAATTAAGGCCACAAAATCCCGAGTGAAAGCGGTGAAGTTTCGTTGGGATGGTGAAGTGAATTTGATCATTATTGAATATTAATGGAAACCTCTGGTTTGCTCTTCTTGTGGCATTTTTTTTGCCATAAATTAGGTTCTAGTGGATTTGAATGTGCCTCTACACATACTGAACATAGAGCTCACCCTATTGTTCGACCTCAAGGAGCATATGGCTGGACTCACGTCACTAGGAAAAAAGGCAAAGAACCTTTTGGCAAGCCGATCAACTAGCCTCAATCACGTCTCATCCTCAATTGGCACCGAATCTAGGGAGGAGGAACCCCTTCCTCCTGTTTTGAATACCGGTGTGGAACCCGACGATGGGTCTTGATCTGAATTATTCCAAGGACTTTGAGGCAAAGCCAAGCCATTCCATAGCTTTATGTCATCTTTGGACTAATTGACCAGCAGCGAGTGAGGATCCTTCTCAAAACTCTCGGTCATCCTCGAGAAGACTCTTTTGACTCGGACAAAGAATGGAGAAGAACGGTGATTCGAGAAGATATGGCGGAGATGGAAGCAACTGTTGTATCCCCCCAACACTCGTTTCACGAACTATAACGTCCGGTGCCACGGATGAGATTACTAAGGCCTCCTCCGGGTTCAATTCCTAGCTCGATGTGTCTGTTAAGGCACATAGCCCGTCCTCCTCGAAAAAAAAAAAAATCTAAGAGGAGGAGGGCAAAAGAGATCCCAGAGGTAACCTTCCTCACCTATATATATATGTTTTTGGAATATGGAATATCGGGGTCTAGTAGCATCCCTTAGACAAGCTGAAATTCGGGCCTTCATTAGGATAAACCGTCTTTCTTGTATTGGTATTGTGGAAACAAAAGCAAAAGCCTCTCTTTTTGCTGATATTTCTAGAGGCTTATGCGCTAATTGGCGGTGGGTGTCCAACTATGATTTCCCCCCCTTGGTACAATATGGTTCGATTGGGACCCGAATGAGCTGAAGACGAGTATTATTTCCTCTTCTGGCCAAATGATTCATGCTCAACTTAAGCTTTTGAATATGCAAAAATCTTGTCTTATCACAATTGTATATGGCGAACATACATTTGTGAATCGGCGGTCGCTTTGGGCTGATCTTATTCGGCTCTCTTCGTGTGAGCTACCTTGGATTGTTGCTGGAGATTTTAATGCCATTAGAGACCCGGATGATAGAGTGGGTAGCACAACTCCTTGGATTCCGGCCTTTGATGAATTTGGGGATTGCCTTAACCAAAGTAGACTAGAGGGTCTTCGTTATGTGGGTTGTAGATACACATGGACTCATTCTTGGTGATAATCGGAAAGCTGTGCAAGATTGATCGGGTGCTCATTATTGACCTTTGGAACCAACTTTTCTCCTTCTCGGAAGCCACCTTCCTTGCGCCAGGTATCTCTGATCACTCCCCATGGTGATAAAAATTTGTCCGCCACTTAGCTCCAATAAACCTTTCAAGTTTTTCAACTTCTAGGCTACATATCCAAAATACTTGGACTTAGTAGCTCAAGCCTGGGATACTCATATAGTAGGCACTCCTATGTATATGATTTGCTGCAAACTTCGGGTGCTTAAAGCAAAGCTGAAACACTTGAATAGAAGTTCATTCTTTGCTATTTCCACAAGGACTGAACAGGCCAGATCAGACCTATATGCTATTCAGGTAGCCTTGGAGCGTCATCCCTTTGATAAGAGCCTACTTGATAGAGAAGTGGAGTACATACGATCCTTCTCTGCTCTGAGATTACAAGAGGAATCCTTCTTCAGACAGAAATCCAGGATTCGATGGCTCAAAGAGGGGGACATGAATACTAAATTCTTTCATCATTTTGTTAACAAAAGGCGGTTACAAAATCGAATCCTTTTGGTGTCTTGATGGCGATGTTCTACTAAGCCTGACCCCAAGCGGTTAGGAACCACATTGTTGGTCACTTTCGGGAGCTACTCAATGTTAATCTTGCGTCTATCCAGCCATCATTCGTGAGATAGGAGATTTCATTGGCCGGGTTTTAGATGAGAATCAGAGGAACCGCCTAGCACAACTGGTTTCAGATGAGGAAATTCAGTCTACCCTGTTTTCACTCGCTAGAGGCAAAGCCCCTGAGCCGAATGGGTATAATGTTGATTTCTTCAAAACCTCTTGGGAGATCATTGGACCCTCCATTCTCATGGCGGTAAGAGATTTTTTTGAGTCTGGTTGCATGCTTAAAGAGTTAAACAATACCATTTTAACTCTAGTGCCGAAATCCCCTAATGCCTCGGCCATGACTGATTTCCGTCCGATTGCATGTTGCAATACCCTTTACAAATGCATTTCTAAAATCCTGGCTAGGCGTATTGCTCATGTCTTACCAACTCTGATTGGCCCTTCCCAAATGGCTTTCGTTAAAGGACGCAGAATTAGTGACAACATCATGATTGCTCAAGAGTTGTTCGCGGACTTTCATCATGAGGCTTACCTTCCTAAGTGCGCCATCAAAGTGGATTTTCAGAAAGCTTATGACACAGTCGACTGGGAGTTCATTCAAAAGACACTAAAGGCCTTCAAATTTCGGATTTCTTCATAAAAGTTGGTTATGGCTTGTGTGTCAACAATCAAATTCTGTTTCAATCAATGGGGAATTACATGGGTTTTTGCTAGTTGCCGAGGTATACGACAAGGTGATCCGCTATTGCTATATCTTTTCATACTGGTTATGGAAGTCCTATCCGAATTCTAAAGGCAAAAGCAGACATTCAATTTCCATTGGTTTTGGCGCTGCAAAAAATCCGTATTTCTCATCTATTTTTCGCGAATGATGTGCTCCTTTTCTCCGAAGCTCACTTGAAGTCGATTGAACTAATCAAGGAGTCTCTTGACCTCTTCTTCGAATCGGGTCCGGCCTTAAACCAAATAATAGGAAAAGCAATATCTTCCTCTCGGGAGGGACTCCGGTTCTGCATGGACAATTACTTCAATGCCTCGGCTTTCAACAAGGTACACTCCCTTTTTCGCTATTTAGGCGTGCCTATTATATCGACTAGACTGCGTAAAGAGGACTGTAAAATCTTGATTAATTCTATAACGGCTCGGGCCCGCTCATGGACTCAACGTTTCTGTCCTTTGCTGGTCGGTTACAACTCATCAACATTCCATGCAAGTGTATTAGGCTACTATCTTCTCTATTCGAAATTAGTATTATATATAATTGAGGCTATTTTGCGACAATTTTTATGGAATGTCTGACCTTGGCATGGGTGGAGCTAAGGTAGCATGGAATGCTGTATGTTTACCCAAAGAAGAAGGTGGCCTTGGGATACGACGACTTGTGGAATACAATAGAGCAATGACTCTTAAACACATATGGCTTCTCTTTCTCGATAAAGGAATCCATGTGGTGCAAATGGATACATTCAATCTTCTTAAAAAATCAAACTTGTGGATTGTATCCAAACCTATATTTTGCTCTAGGACATGGAAGAAAATTCTAGATATCGAGCTTCCGCCCAAGTACTATTTCGGTGGAAGATTGGTAATGGACACTTGTGTCCTTTTGGTTTGATTGGTGGCATAACAAAGGCCCACTCTACCTCATATTCAACAATGTGGACATATACCAATTGCGGATCCCTCGAGATACTTGGTTCGGAAATTCTATGATTGTTTATGGCAACCTTCATATACACTTGACACTATCCACGAGCTGGATGGATTCACCACCAACTTTTGTGGAAAATACTCTAGACAAACCGATATGGTCACCACATCCTTCCCGACTCTTTCTCGGTGGCGCTAGCTTGGAATCATATTAAAGGAAAGGGCATCCAGCCCCGTGGCATTCATTCATTTGGGATCATCATATTGCCCCCGACATGCCTTTCTCTTGTGGCTTATTTCTCTCAACGGTTGCCTACCCAAGTACTCCTCCTACAAAACCGCAGGATTGACACCGCCTTGTGTGCTTTACGTGGTGATAGACCAGATTCGATCAACCACCTCTTCTTTGAGTGCACTTCTACTACTAGGCTAGCTTCTTTCGGGCAACTAAATGCAACCTTCCATGGTGCAACCATCCTTGGCAAGAGCATATTAGGTGGGCAATGAAAGTTTGTAGTGGATCTTCCTTTGCTCACCGCCTCTCTAGATTTTCCTTGAGTGCACTATGTCATATCATTTGGATTTGAAAGGAACAACGCCATCTTCGTAAACAAGAGTGTATATATCTATCCCGGTATGCGCATGCACCTACTCAAAGTCGTGAAGGATAAAGCCATATCCATTGGCGGAGTTGAGGATACTTTTAGGAACCGGCAATTACAAAGGAAGTGGGGTCTTCCACCTTCAATCTTTGAACCGAACCATATGGCCTCTTGATTCGGTGTATTAAGTCGCTTTGTATTTAGTTGGTCTCTCTTTTGCTTGTTATATAGTTCTTCTTTGAACCATCGTTGACCCTGTTCGGACATTTCTATGTCCTAATTGGGTCAAGGGTTGGCTTTGGCGCTATATTGTATATGGTGTTTTGAAAAGTAATACATATTCTTACCTTTACCAAAAAAAAATAATTAAACATGTAAATAATAGAAAAAAAAAAATCAATAGTGTTGTGAAATTTCTGGAAATAATAGAGAAGAAACTAATATCAAAGTTTCCATTTTCTTTTCTTAATCATGGCTTTCCTGTACCACAAGGCAAAATGATCCGGACTCGGTTTTCTTAACTTTTTGCCTGAAATGGTCTAAACTCAATTTTCAAATGTCCAAATTAAACCCTAATCCCTCAAATTTCCCAAATTGAACTAAAACTGGTCCAATTAAGCTCTGGTGGGTCGGTGCCCCTCCTTCCAACTTCCCCAAAGTCATCATCCCCGATGAGTCTTGGATCGCCACCATGTCCAATTGCAAGACATCGATTTGTCAGGAGCGTCGGTTCGAGCCACCACCTTTGTTAGGGACTCAAACTCCGGTGAGTTGATGAGAACCATTCGAGTCAAGGGACGGGACTTTGCAGTGGTTTTGGACGTGGCACATGTGATTGAACGTCTCGAGAGCTGGATTACGTGGAGAATCTCCGGGACGGTGCGGTGTAGAGTTGCGAGGGAGAGACCGCCATCCCGGCCGGACACTGGAGAGAGAGGTAGAGCACCATGAATGTTCAAGCAAATTAGGGGAGATGATTAAAAAAGCCACGATCGCCTACTGGTGAGGCCGAGGCGGGGAGGCGCAGAGAGCTTGTAATAGCGAATTAACCCTTCCTTACAACGTAATGCCATGCTTTGGCATGCAATGTTTGCTTTATAAAAATGCCCTCGTCATGTTTCGGGAGGAAATTGCACCAAAAGCCTTCCTCTTACATATGAATCGTAATCAAATCTCAAACCTTTCAATTACTAAAATAAAGTCCTATGAAAATAGAAAAGTATAATTAAGTCTTTAACTTTTTGGTGTGATCAAGCCATAAACCTTTCCATAAAAGTGCAATAAAATCCTGAACCTATATTAAGAAGTGGAATTTAAGGTTGCCGCATAGGGTTCGAGTGCCATATGGGCAAGTTTTGGCACTCTCCATGAGGAAAGACCTGATTTTACTTTTTGCAAAGGTTGATGACTTGATTGTGCCAATCGAATAATTAAAACTTAATTGCATTCTTTGCAATGTTTTAAGATTTTTGGTCACTTTTGGTATTTTGTTGGTGTAAAGCGATATCTTCTAAGTGGTTATTTAGTTTTCAAACTATTGCGCTTGAAATACCTTAAAATTTATATATAGATTGGCGAAGAAAAGAGGACGGGAGGTGATTTTACCAAATAAGTTAATTTTTAACTTGAATATATAGGTTGTTGCGGTTGAATTATAAATAAGTAGGGAATTGGCTTGAAAAGTCAAGATGAACGTGGGACTCCAAAACAGATTTTGATGCTTATAGCATCATCAGTTGAATTTTTCTGGGAAATTACATGAGTCTAACTCCGATAAAAGCTCCACTTGTCGATCAAACTTGTGGACCGTAAAAAGTTAAAAAAACATGATCTTCACATTGCATTGATTATCACTTTGTCCGTGACATGGTTAATAAAGGTCTGTTACGAGGGTGTCACGTGTCCACTCATGATCAACTCGCGGATGCACTAACAAATCCTCTTGCATGACAACTGTTTCTTCGTTTACAGTCCAAGATTGGTATTCGCGATAAAACGCCTCTCTTATATTATTCAGCTAACCAAAGTAAGAACATTTAGTGCAAACAATAAAGAAAAGAAATAAGAACGGCACCACGATATTATTTGGTGCTATGGAGGAAACAAGTAGTTCGGTTTCCTTGAGAAACACATTCTCATTTCCCAATGATCATTACTTGTACGATGCAATTATGATCAGTATAATTAAATTTTAGATAAATAACCCTCAACCAAGTCCTTTTCTAACTTGTTTTCTTTTTTGGAACTTTGTTGAAGGTCGAAGCTAAACAAAGTGCTATGCAACTATTTTGGATGCTGGTCTCATATAACTAAAGTACGTCGATATTATGAGAAAATGCTCGAGACAATTGCGGTGCAAGATGGCTCCTCTTTGAGAAAAAGAAAAAGCTCCCAAATCGAAAGATAATTTTCCCCATTAATAATCTTTAATTCCTGTTCGATTAGACATGCATCTAAACTACATGCAACGCTATGCTTTTCAAGAATCAAACTTATACCCACGAATCCTAAAACTGGTCGCTAAAATGCAATTGAATTCTAAAATTTTGAAAAAGTACAGTTAAATCCTAAAACTTATTATATTGGTACATTCTATTAACTCAATCCGATTAGACTAATGAAAAATGATGACGCGAATTTTTTTATTTTCTCATTCTTGTGCACCCTATTGCCACAAGTATTTTTGGGCCCATGGTGCCGATTTCATATTCAAACTTTCTCATGGCAACCGGCTTATCCAAGTATCTCGTTTACTTGGTTACATTCCCTCCAAAGTTATTACCTAATCACTCTTGTGATTCAAAGTATACTTTCGACCAAATCATTATCGAAACAAGATGCTTGCTCAAACACTACCTCAACATTCTCCGTTAGCCAAATTAGACGAAGCTAACGGATGGACTTGATTGCACCAACTTAAAAAAATTTTAGGACTTGATTGCACTTTTTGTAACTTTGAGGACTCAATTACACTTTCTTAATAAGTTTAAGGATTTCCTATGCACTTGTCCCAATATTTTTTTGTTTGGTAAGGAAAAAAAAATTGGGACAATATTTTTTTTATAAAGCCTAAGGATTAAACTGAATATTGGTGATACTTTGAACACAAAAGATTGAAAGTTTTTGAAGTGTTTGTGTGGCATGAAATTTTGTGTAGAAAATATTATCAGATGCACATAGATACGACCTATTTTATGCCGGTGGAACGGCCCCCGAAGGGATCATAGCAAACCTCGTTAGTCACTCCTCAATCCATGACTACATCTTCGGAAGTGTGATCATAGGTTCATGTTTCAAACAAAACAGCTACTTTCTAACTATTTTGAGGAAACATTTTGCTAAGATCTGGGTTCAGTAGATTGGAAATCACGTAAGTCTCACAAGATTAACGTCTATCATCATATTTGGTTTGTGAACTGGGTCCAAATAAGAATTTTTCTCACTTTAAGGTAACTAATCGCTCAATTAGTATGAGAAAGTGAGATTGACATGACATGATGCAACAAATGAGACTTATCGGGTAATTTAAGAATCGCCCAACTTAGTTGAAAAAAGGATTATGCTCACAAGTATCCTTAATGCTATTGATCGAGCAACTAAATAAGAAACAAAAAGTCAAATTTCAAGGTGTTAACTATCCGGTCATGTGTGTGATCGATGTCTTAATAATCGAATGTTCTCATCTTAATTGGTTTTTACGAGATCTTCAAGTACGCTCCTTCATTAACACACGCCATTTCGGTGTGTGGACCTTGAAAAATCCGTTGTAAAAAATTTTGACTGGTACTAGGTCCCAATTTTTAAACATTTCATGTGTCTAGTTAGAGCTTTTTCGTCTGCTTTTAGAAAGGGGACTCGAACTTATTAAAAATGTAGTTACGTCGATTTTAGAGTATGTGCTTTGCCAAGACACAAATGCCAAGTCTTAATTAATAGTTTTTAGTGGGGGAAGAACAGCATTGGTGCCAAAACTTGTGTACGGAGGCCACTTTGGTGCCAAAACTTTCAATCGGATCACTTAAGTGCTAAAAGTTGAGAAAAATGATCATTTAAGTGCCACTTCACCGGAAATCCGACGTGGCATTTTTTTATTAATTTCTCAAGCTGATGTGGCTCGCCGGACGCTGACGTGGCTCACCGGAGGATGACGTGGCATTTTTTTCTTTTCTTTTCTTTTTTTCCTTTTCTTTCTTTTTTCCTTTCTTTCTTCTTATTTCCGATTCTTTATTTCGATGGCGATCCGACCACCGGCCATATTGACCTCGCGGCATCGTAACTTTCCTTTTCCGGGCGAGGCCCGCCCCGTGGCCCTCTCGGTCGGCCTCGCCGGATCTGGCGAAAGCGAGCCCTCGCCGAGACCCACCGACTGCCTCGCCGGGCGTCGCCTTCCACGGGTGAGGCCAGCGAGAATAGCCGTGGCTCGGCGGGCTATTTCGCCCGGATCGTAAGCCCGGCGGGGCTCGCCCTCGGCCCTCGCCCAGGGCCCGGGCAACGCCCCGACGAGGCAGTCGTCGTGGCCTCGGCGAGGGCTGGCCCTCGCCGGATCTGGCGAGCCCCGGCGAGGGCTCGCCTCGCCAACCGCAAGGCCGACCCAGCGGGCCACGGGCTGGCCCCGCCCGGCCCCGCTTCGGGAGGAAGGCGAGGCTCGGCGAGGCCGGCCATGGCCGGTGGCTGGCCTCCGGCCACCGGCCATGGTAGAAGAAGAAGAAGAAAAAAAAGAAAAAAGAAAAGAAAAAAAAAAAAAAAGAAAAGAAAAAAAAAAAATCAGAAAAAATATTTAAAAAATTGAATTATACACATGGAAATGCCACGTGTCATTAAAATTTAAATATAAAAGCCACGTATTAAATTTGGTCGGAATTTCTCGCCGTTGGCACTTAAATAATCGTTTTTTCTCCGATTTGGCACTTAAGTGATCGCCGGCATAAACTTTTGGCACTTAAATGATCCAAATGAAAGTTTTGACACTAAAGTGGCCTCCGTGACACAAATTTTGGCACCAATATTGTTCTTCTCCGTTTTTAGTGCGTAACCCCAAAAGGGAGTTCAAAGAAATGCTAATCATAAATTATGGTTCGATGGACGGTTGGCGGAAATTTATTGAACATCACCTGCTCGTGCGGGTACTTTCTGGTTTTTCCCAAGATGAAAGGAACTCCACTTTCCTTGTGTACGTGTTTAACTTAACCGCTTCACCGGCGTTCGCTCATTCCGCTAGGGGCTTTGGGCCGAAAAAGCCCCTTCCCAAAATGCTAGTGTGTTTGTTTTAAATATTTTTACCAAACACCAGTAGCATTTTCTCAATGGACTTTCACTCAAAGTATTTGCATTTCCCCAAATGCATTCCCCCAAAGCCGAACCAAACAGGCCCTTAGCCCCGCCTTCCCAATTTCCAACCGACCTTGTCGAGCGTAAGAGATCAGACCGTTTTATATTGTCATCAACCTAGAGGACCGTGACGCATGTGATTGACTGGAAATATCTCCTATCAAGAAAACATTCCGACTTTATCTAAGTGAAAGGTAACAATACTCGTGGTATAGGGGTAAGTCAATGTTAATGAACTTAGACAAGCAGGGAATGGCGTTAGGTCACCTTTTTCTCACCAATCAAGATGTCCCTAAAGTAGAAAGCAAATAGCCGAGCCGGTAAGCACCATTAACTCTAGTCAATTGATCGTTCATGCTCCTATTTTTGTTTACCCCAATAATGATGATGCAGCTAAGAGGAGTTGTCAATTTCAAGAAAACATGTGGAGTTTAACTGTCTCCTTCGGGCGATGTTTCCTCCCAAGTTCTTCAAGACATTGAAAAGCCACGAGGATTACAAGCTCAACCAAGCGAGAGAGATGGCGATCTGGGCATCGGGAATGTTTGAGCCCCGACGGCCCTTTTCGCTGAGTGGTCATGCGACCATCCTTCGTCCATGGAAAATTTATTCGGTAAGCCACGGCGTGGATGCCCTCACTAACACATTCCTTCCATATCATTTCCTAATTCTAAGTGGAGCAATGTATAGCAATAACAACTATGCCCTTTTCTTCTTTGAGAATTAGTTGCATGAACGTGGATTTTCCTATCCTTTGTGCTCATATACAACAATGGGAGCTTCATGGTTGGAAGATAATTCGGATGAATTCACTTGTTTATTATTTCAAAGGGCCATGCATAATCTTGTGAATGCTTCTCTCTTTTTGTTCCTTAAACAGCACCTACCCTCCTTTGCCCGGAAGCATCTGAAGACCTTGCCTGGGGACATCAAACTTCAGCTTCCTGATGTCAAGCAATGGCCCGTGAGACGCATTTCCAACCGTGGCAAAGATAATAGTTTGGAGGAAGGAGATGTCTGCGTCTTTGAACTGGTAGAGACAGAGGACATTGTGCTAAATATTAATATATTCCAAGTTCTAAAGGACAGGAACTCACAGCAGTGAGTTGGCCGCAATAGGAAAACTATGGCAAAAAATTGACATGCTATCATACGAATCCGTTTCAACTTGTGCTTCTTAACTTTGTTTTCTCTGTCAATAAGTTATCGGCGATTGAGATCTTCATGATAGTGTTTCTTTCTGGCCTGCTCACTGCATCTTAAAGGACTATTTTGCTGCTTTTGCAGGTCAGCCGCATGCTGTTGTAATTTGCATATAGCATGTGACGAAGCGATGATGTATCGATAAGCTGATTAAATGGCCGGCAGCGCTTCATCCTGTGTTTTGGTCTGCCTGCTAGGAGAATGAACGAGAGTTCTCTAGTTAATGTGGACCGCGACCATGCCGAGAGACTGTTCCTGCGATGCAGAATGAGAAATATAGACTTCCTTCGGTTCATAGGACTATTCAATAACAGGTTGTGCGATGATACCAATCAATCTAGATTTTTGTCAATCTCCAAAAAATTACTGAATTGTCTCAACTTAAGAAAACTACATTGTTGACACCTAATTTTTAATTTTGCCGAAAATTAATTATAAAAATTTTAGGAGTTAATGTCCTTAATTCCTAAAATAAAAATGTTATTTAATTGCATCTCATCTAGGCATTAGACATCTTAATAGTAATTTCACTAATTAGAGTTTATATATATATAAATCAAAAACTAAATTAAAAATTTTGGGCGGGGCCGGGTCGGCCAGTGCTTTTCCCTTTCCCCCGCACATGAGCCTAGCCGCTTCCTTTTCTCCTCTCCCTTCCATGCGAGCCCGGCCCGCCTGGGCTTCCCCTTTCCTCCAAGGCCGGTTTTCCACTTCTCTCCTCTGTTCTCCCCGCCCGACCGCCGCCCGGACAATGCGATATCCGCGGATCACGTTAACCAAGCCACCAAAGTGACGCAAAGGAAGCCGGGCAAGAGCATTTAAGTGGTGGACTCTGTGGCGGGTAGGTACGACGGCAGCTATATAAGCTATGGAGAAGAAGAGAGAAGGGTCGGGTCAAAAAAAAAGAGTACACAAAGAGAGAGAGAGAGAGAGAGAGAGAGAGAGAGAGAGAGAGAGAGAGAGAGAGTTTTTAGTGAATTTGAGAGAAACCGAGAGTAAACGTGAGAATTGAGCGCCTGCTAGGATCAAGAGGGAAGCTGCCGGCCTCGCTGCTGCCCTGACCCCGACTCAGCGACCCCCAGAAGCAGCCCCGATCGGTGAGCCTTCCTCGGCCCGTTTCCACCGCTTTCCTATGCAAAGGGCTAAGACTTGTGCGGCTGCTTTGGCGCATGAATCCTAGCCTATACCGACATCATTCTCGGTCAAGCCGCCAACGGAGGTGAGTCATGGTCAGCAAGAATCGGGGGCCTCGGAATAGGCTCGAGAGTACCTCCGCTTTATCCGTGCATGCCTACTATTTGATAAAAAGTCTCAATGAGACCGATTTTGTTTTGGTTTTCGCCGGTGAGTATACAATCGAGCGGTGACTTGATCGATCTAGGATAGTCATGCGGCGGCTACATGGGACCAACCAAGGACAGCCAAATTTTGGTGGGTTCGGTCGAGCTCCGACCAGCGCTCGAGCTCAACAAGCCCCGGTCAAGGCTTGGCCGGTGACCATTTTGGTTGACCCTCCGCCAACCAGGCGTTGGGTTCTCTTCAGCTTGGTGTGCTGAAGAGAGTTGAGCCACTGGCCGAACCAAACAGCCAGCAAATCACCGAAATTTCGTCCGATCAGTGGCCTCCCCGCGTCTAAAGCGCAATACCCGCCAAACCGGGTTCGACCCGATTCATTGGTTCGGCCGGTCATGGCCTCGATTCAATCTGATAACCGACCGAATGAGTCAATTGTCGATTTCCAAAATCAAAGTTGGTTCCAGCCGGACCTGGATCTAATGACTCAACCCAAAGTCTGATGACCCGACCCGACCCAACCTGTTCGAATATTATATTAATATATTATTTTTGTTAATTTAAAATTATTTTTAAAAATTAATCATAGTTATTATTAAATAATAAAAAATTAAAATAAAAATAAATTTATTTTCTTTTAAAATTAGGAAATAGTTTAGAAATTAGTATTTTTGAATAATTTTCTAAATTATGTGAATTATTTGATTAATAATCATGTTTAAATGAAAAAAGCCTATAGGGCTATCTGGGTAGGATTTTTGCATGTTATTTTTACTTTGTTGTAATATTATTATGCATGTTGCTTTTAATTAGAATATAATTGCATAAATTGTCATGTTTTGATTGTTGTCACATTAGTTAGGGTTAGAACTTTAGGCTGCATGTTTATCTTGACTGCTAATCATTAATAATTGTACACTCGCTTGATCACCTTACATGTTAGTAGACAGGTCTTAAAATCAATTCAAATTCCCTTGACAAATATTTTCTGAAATGAACAGGATAAAAAGGTACCGAAAGGATACTAATTACCCAACTAATGTAACTAAGTCTCCAAACTCGTTTAATCTCTAATTCATAGGAGTAGGGTGATTTTCCCGTCACCTTACTTAGGTTTTTAATCGACTCATCCTAAATTGATTAGTGGCGATTTCTAAATAAAAATTACTTGCAGGTTAAAAACCTAAATCACAAGTCGTGATATGGTATAAGCTTGGAAGAGCCCAAGTTAAGTCCCAGACTTAGACTTAGTGCGCACCAGACTATGCCATTTTCCCTCTTCCAAGGAAAGTCTAGCGGGTTGCGACATACATTGACTAAAAGTCTCAGGCTCCACATATATCGACTCCTTTTAGGTTCATATTAACATTGGGAACAAGTTTGAGGAAAGAGTTTCGCACATAAGAATCAACTCCATGAACCGAGTACAAATGCCATGGAAAGTGGAGTAGGTTTTTGATCATGGAAGAAAGAAAAAGGTAAGTTTTACTTACTCGAGAATATCTTTTATCTTTTTCAGTATTCAAGAATTTTCCTGGATATCATGAATGAGCAATTAAGGGCAAATTAATCTAACCAAAACTTGCAATTTGAAAACCGTGTGGAACAAAACTTTTGGATTGAGGAAATATCACTTCTCACTTTCAAAAGCCTATGGAAAAACTAAAGTAGAAAGGAATACAACTCTCAGGTATGTAAAAACCAAATCAATCTCCTTAGCAAACAACCTAATGAGCTTTTTTTTTTTTTTTTCGGTTTGTCAATGGTAAAGCAAAATTACACTTTGCATATGTATGGATACCAACAAGTGAATACTTGAACATGATCGCGGGATGAGAAAAGATAATAACACTGCATGTTTTATTTAAAATTTTCTAAATGATCCATTTTGGCCATCCTTTTTCAATAGAAAAATTTTAAAATGTATCTTGTACAAATTACGTGATTATTGAAAACTAGTTATGATGGAAAGTTGCGATTCAAGTCATTACAAAATACTTTAATCATCGCGACTTTCTTCTGCTATGACCTTGAAGTTTAAGCTGGGAGCGTAATTTTTTCCCTGAATCCAAAAGATCCTGACTTTCTCCCCGCGATTTCTGTAGTTTTGTAAGGTATTACGACCCATAATCTATTATCGCATTTACTAACTTTAAACTCTACATTCGTCAATAACCTGGGATTCTTCAATTGTCAGGGGGGTGGTGGTTTGGCCAAACCCAAGTCTGATTAAAAGACACGTTGGCCAGTACTCTCAAAATTCTATAATAGCTGGCGTGCAACCCTATCTTTCTGCTACTTTATATAGGCACTCAGCTATAGGGTGTGCAACCCGACCGGGTTTATCCGGAAACCAGACCAACCCACCCAAAAAACAAGTTCGGGAACCGGTTCTAACAAGAACCGGTCCGAGTACCGGTTCCATTTTTTGGGAACCAGTTAGAACCGATCTGGTTTCCGGTTCCAAGTAAAAACCAACCCAAACCTGTTTTAGAACCAGTTTTGAAATAATGTACAAAAAAGTAAAAAGCCTATATCACGTTACCCTACTTCACCGGTTTTAAAACCGATTTCCGGTTTAATATTGGAATATGTTTCACAACTATGAGTGAAACAGCACGGCCCTTAAAGTCATCTAAATATTATGTGATTCAGATGAGATATATAGACATTTTTCTAGTAAGAGCATATGCCTTACCGCTTAAGCCTCTTGATTTTTCTTTCAAAATATTTCATTCGAAACAGAAGTGAGGAGTTATCTCATCATAGCGCAAAATAAAGAGCTAAACATGTTGAATAAATTCCTGGAAATGTGACTCTTAAAGATTTATGCGATTGGACTATGTCTTGCCACATAGTGCTTTTGGATTGTTGATTTTGATGGATTGTAATTTCAATTGCTCATTTTGGGGATTGTTACTTTTTGGCGGATAGTGGTTTTTATTATTCATCTTTTATTTTAAATTGTTTCATTGCTACCTATATTATTTTACTAGAAAAAATGAAACAAAAAAAAAGGAACAAAAAAGAGGTTCTCGAGTAGACCCTGAAACCGGATCAAAAAAAACAGCATTGGTTCCAAAATAGGGTCTAGGAAAAACATGATTAGTTTCAGGTTTCAAAAATTGAGAACCGGTTATAACAGGATTGGTTTCAGATTTTAGGTCTGGACCCAACCCACCCTGGAACCGATCACCCCTACTCGGCTAGACAGCTCAACTCCATCTCCGTTTTTTTTTTCTATTTTACCACAAGCTGAACTGCACGTAAGAATTATCGAAAAAAAGAACTGCATTTAAGAATATGCAACGTTGTGTTATGTTCATAAAGAAACTCATCTGCGATTTTAGCCCCTAAAAAATGGAAAACCAAACGAGAGAGGTTTGAGCATGAGGAGAGCCTAAATTGGTGTAGAGGAGATGGAAAAATCATGGCAGTGCATATAGCAATACCAAAGGTCACCCTTTTATGAGAAAATGACGTCGCACGATCATGGAATTGTCATTAGCGAATAATTTATATCAATTGATTTAATTCGTGACTTGGGTGGTCCCGGAGCAGCATATTGATGATGATCATAATTGGAACCGAGTCCCTTTCATCAAGCGGAGAAAAAGGGTAAAAGAAAATTGATGATTTTCCTAAATGTAACGGAGTCTATCTCATTGAGAGGAGGAAAGAGAGGAAAAGAAAATTGATGTGTAACAAATGCATAGCCTCCCTCTCTATTTTTACAATAAGAACCTCACGTGTTCACTACCATTTTACGCGCATGCATGTGCAATAAGCTCTCCATAGGGTTTGAGAAAGTTACATGAATTCGCATATATAACATTTTCATAATTCTTTGAAATTTGAATGTTATATAAGTTTGGCATAGTGTTAACACCTAAATTTTCGCACACCATTTAGGAATGGTTACATGGAAAATTAGGGATTAATACTTAACCCTAAAAACAAAAATATAAATTGCATAGCGTATAGCTTTAAGAGCATTTATTAATTAGTTGCACCAAACCGAAGACGAGAGAATCTAATTGAGTCAAATGGATTAAGCCCATAAGAACATTAATTTTTAGACGAGCCCACGGGACATTAGAGGAAAGGGCCGATTTTAATGCCATGGTGGAAAATTGGTAATTGAACTTGATATTATCTTAATTCAAAGAAATATTGAGGCAAATTTGAGAAGCAATATCACGAAATCCTTTGTCACATGGCAAGCAATTGGTGCGTGTGCTTAAAGGCGGCAAGTGAGCAGGAGCCGATTCTGTTGGTTGTAAAAAAAAATATAAAAATAAAAAGAATGTAGAAAGAAAATTGAGCAAGTGCAGGGAAGAACATATATTTGGCCATATTCTCTAGTCTCAAAGAAAGCAAGTGCCTTATATGCTTGGATCAGGAAAGAAAAATACGGGTAACAATTAATATCTTAATAGATTATTACATGATTTGTTAAGAGTTCACTCTCAATATTCGTATATTGGAAAAATGAAAGAAGCCAGAGCATAATATATTTTAAATATTCTTAAGTGGTTCTCTTTCTCTGAAAATCCAGAGCATAATGTATTTGTTAAGAGTTCACTCTCAATATTCCATCTAATAATCAAATTAGAAGCCAAATTAGGAACACAAAATTCACATGGTGTTGGGGGTACCAATTCCAATGCTATCTGCTCAGTACACACTATTCTCAAGGAATCTATTCTAACACAATAAATATTGAAGCAAGTCATCAAACACCTACAAGCTTTAAGATTGGTTTGGCTGATATGACGCGAAACTGGACTTCAACTATCAGAGTATCATTGGGAAACGAACCCTTTTCCCGATTTCTTCTGGAGATCCTTCAAGGACACAAAGTCTGCATCTCCCCCTCTGGGATGTGAGGCACTTAGCCAGCATTTAACTGCAATGCCCTCCCAAGAAAAAATTACTTATTATACTCCTACTCAATTCGGACTCGCGAAGAGAGAGAGCATTATGTTCTTTCAATAGAAGATATACACATGCATGTGTGAATTGTTGCTATGGTCCTCAAAAGTTTGAGAAGTTATATGTAGATGGGGCTTTGAGCCATTTCCAAAAAAGACATTTAGAATTTTCTCATAAAATTATAGTGATATTCATTTTATAAAAGATCTTGAAAAACTTGATGTGATTTTAACTGGTAATACTTATATGCGTTTGCATATGCCAGTAAATTTTGGATGAAGCAAAAATATAAAAAAAAGTTATTCTTTCTTTCTTGCCAAATTTATAACATTCAAATTTCAAAAAATTATGAAAGTGTTATATGCGAATTCAAGTGCCAACATTTGCATGTTGTAATATCTTTGGGTGTTTTGTGTAAATAAAGAGTCAAAGAATGTGTCTCGCGAGATTTAAATTAAGTAAAAACCAAAAAAGTGGAAGTCAATCCAGATACGTCTGTGATCAAGATAAAAAGAAAAACATACATTCATTGTCCTTGTGTTTATTTTTGAGTTGGTCCAGCACACGCAAGCTGAATTCCGCATACACTTTCATCTTCCCAGTAAGGCGTTGCACTTCTAAGTAAACGGACATCGACTTTTCCTTACTGTCGGTATTGCCTTTGGGATCCACCAATAACTTCCTACACACAACAATTACAGGTAAAAACTTACAAGTTCTAGCTAATTCTATTTACAAACACAAGCAAAAAAATAAATAAATGAATTTAGAAAGGTAAAAGGCAAGTAGTTAAATTTCATTTTTGCAAACTTTTTCGTTCAGGGAATGTACCATTGCCTTCCTTGGATGGTAAACTCGTTGGAATGGCGACGAGTGCCCAATGTGGACCAGCCTTGGATACTCCATGTGTGTGTTCTTTGAATCGGGTATTTGGTCAAGGTAAAAGACTCCTCCCTCCGCTGGGCAGGTTGGATGACAAAAACCTCAGCCCCAAATGTACAAGAGTCCCCTTCAAGGTATCCATCTTTTTTGAATTTTTTCAAGGAAAGAAACCGAGGAAACCCGCGTTGGGTCTTCGAGCGGTGGAAGCTGCTCACTGCCCCCTCAGCATCTACACAGATTTCCACAAATTGATATAATTATGTTGTTAATTCTGTACTATGATTATGTAATCGGAATTGTGACTTCATAAACATCGATTATGAATTATGTGATTATCAACCTTGGATGGTCAAGTACTCCTTTCGTGGCTTGTTGTAGACAAAAAGCTTGTAGTTGACGTGAACCTTCAGCCCGTCAGCAAGTTTATCTCTCTCCACGATGGACAAATAGAGGGAAATGTATCCCGATCCATTATCTTTCTTGTTTCCATTAGGGTAAAGAGATAAGCTCCTGAAAAGAACAAATTAGGTGTTTATCTAGCAGTTAATTTGATTAAGCATTAAAGTTGCGGTTCCAAAAAATATGAGGATCTAGTTACATAAAAATATGCATGGAAGGGCAAAAAAAGGGGAAATCAAAAGCTCACCATCTATAGCCCCCAGCTTTGAATACCTCGGAATCATACTTGTCGTTGTCCAAACTTGATAATGCGGAAAATGATTCAATCTTCAATGAAAAATGAGCTGGTGGAAGAGCTCTCTTGTATTTAGCTGGTTCTGCCAAAAACAACCATTCGAACACAATTGATTATTTTAGGAGATAGAAGGTTACTAAATGGCTCGTCCCAAACGTGCAGCAATTGGACAAATAAGATGCGACACAGCAAATTCTGTGCTCGAATTACAAAGTCGATGCAGCAGAATGACTTCCGGGCCACGCCACAACTATCACCCTATGAGCAGATCATTTTTAATAAACGTGCACAAAGCGGTTTATCACTTATGAGCTTAAGTGTATACTAGTTGCGTCAAAGGTTTGGATCCCCGTGCTATAAAAATTTTGAGAAGAAGGAAGCTAAAAAGATTGATGAGATAAACTGTTTCATATGTATGGAAATAATTTGAGGAAAAGCCACATACTCGCTCTGAAGTTAAGTGCTTACTAATCCTATTGCCAAATCCATCCTAAAATACAACCAAGATATTTAATCTGGTTAAATGGATGAACTCTTCATGAGCAGTATTAACCAGAAGATCCGCATCTGTGTATATATAAATTCATGAATGGTCGAGAACGTAGAAAGGTCTTATCTGAACCATTTTTTGTTCTGGCATTATAGCCAAATAAAATTTGTAGTAGTTTGAAAGCAAAAGACAAAATATAGTGAAGTACCTCTGCCCGTGGCAAGCCAGCACATTGCCATCTTCAATTTAGAAAGCCTGGTCTTTTAGCTTGCTCTTAGCTCTTTGTTGCTTCCTGACTCTCTCTCTCTCTCTCTCTCTCTCTCTCTCTCTCTCTCAAATTGGTCGTAAAACTTGCTCAACAACACAGTCTGATGGTGTTTATCTAGAGTCCGACCTTATCCATTTTCACGGACTTTATGGTGTGAAAGTTCTAGGGAAGACCTCATGTTAAAGTCCACATGAGGTCGTTCAAAAATTATTAAGTAAGACTACTACAGAAGACCAAATACCAACATTCTTCTAAAAAAAAAAATGCTAAAAGAGAAGATTCCCGAACCTTTTAGAATTTTCTCCGACTTTTCTTCTAATAAAGATGCTAAAAGAGAAGTTTCCTTTGCACTGCCAAAAGCGCAATGCCCATTTCTGCGGCCTCTTCCCATGTCTTCTTTTCAAGTCTTCAGAGTCGATAACAATTGAACGAAATGAATCAAAACCAAATCAATTCGAACTTCTCTTCCACCAAAAAATTGCTAACAGATGAGTTTCCTTTGCACCGCCAACCGCGTAATATCATTTCTGCGGTCTCTTCCCGCGTCTTCTTTTCAAGTCTTCGGAGTCAACGACAATCGAATGATGTGAATTGACCCAAATCAAATGACCTATCTGTCTCGAGTCTATGGCGAGCTCACCAGGAAAGTGGCGCTCATTGACCCTTTGACATCACTGGTCTCAAGCCCAACAAATTTTACGAGTAGGATCCTTCTATGCGCATGTACTTTGAAGTTCGCGTTCTAAATCGCCACAAAATTACGAAAGAATCAGTATGAGACGATCAATATATGAGAGATGTAGTCTATTTCCAGCCTAAAAATTACAAACATGAAGTACTCTCAAAGAAAAAGGAAATTGCTGTTGATCTTAGTCAATTATTTCCTATTCGAACGGTCTTGTGTTACGTATCTCTAATGCTAATAACTCTTCGGGGTTCAAATGTTCTTGAACTTTCAAAAAACATTTTCTTCATAATATTACTTTCAATATAATATCAGCTCTTCCAATACTCTGTTGTTCATGAATACTAGGTAAAAACCCCATACATGTAAGGGGAAAATTATCCAAAAAGTCCTAAACATATTAAATTATTGTCAATTCAGTCGTAAACATTTTAATTTTGCTAATTCAGTCATAAACACTTTCATGTTTGGCCAACTGAGTCTGTCCGGTCAATTTTGACCAGAAATTGCTGAAGCGGACACCAATCGTCTTATGTGGCGCAGCTGGCACCAAAGTGAATTTTTTTTAATAATATTTCATCATTTTTGAACTTTTTCTTAATTTTTATTTTATTTTCTTTTCTTTTTACAACTCTTGCTGGTGAGGGTGGGGACGCTCTCCCCTGCTGTTGGAGAGGGCTTCGACCCTTGCCAGTGATCGACGAGGGCTTTGCGGCCTTCACCCAATGGCCAAAGAGGGTCAGCCGACACTTGAGCCCTTATCAGCCACAGTTAAAATAAAATAAAAGAAGAAAAAGAGAAGAAAAGGAAAAATAAAATACAAAAATAAAAATAATGTTGAGAAAACCTCCAGATTGACAAAATATTCCATGAATTTCTATTGAATCTGACTTAAATAATTTGAGGTGATATTCATGGAAAAACAATGTTTAGATTTTGAGTATCTTATTCACGGTTCAAAGTATTCGCAGACATCATCAATATATGTCAAGAATATTCTTAAAGCAATATGAAGAATCCATCAAGGGAAGCGCTTGATATTATCAAGGCTTTTTATGATATTCAGACTTTACATATTTGGACATAAGAAGAACTCAGAATCAAACTTCAACATTTCAAACTTTGTCAGACTCAACAATATATATACAATGCAATGGCTAGTGATCTAGCTTGGATTACTTTATTGGAAATTACTAATCTTCAATCTTTTAAGATTGTTTTGTGATGATCAAATTCAAAGCAAAACATTGGAAATTGGTTGATATTTAGGCTACGTTTGGGAAGGCTTTTGATGAAAGCCTTCGGAGAAAAGCAAAAACCTTTAGTTTAAAGGGTTTTTGTGAAATGCAAAGACTATTTGGTAAACTGTAATTGAAAAGTGCCTTGGGAAGCAACTTTGGGGAAATGTTGTCTAGTAAATATATATTTGAGGAAGTCCTTTGGTTTGACAATTTAAGTTTTTAAATTTTAATTTGTTTAAAATTGAAAAAAAAATAATGACCGTAACTTTTATATTTTCGCGTTTAGAGTAATGTAAAAGATATATATTAACAAATTAATAAATAAATAAACCACATCTTTGCAAAAAGAGAGTAATTTAATTATAATAAACATTATCACATGTGCATCGAGGAAAAAAATAGATTATCATTTAAATTTACAAGCATCCTTAAGTATTTACTAAACTCATGACTATTTGATCACGTAAATATGCCATGTCAGTAAATAAATTATCATTTGAATCACTAGCCCCGTCATTCACATCATCAAGATCAACTGAATATCCACAATTGGGATTCAAATCTGCTCTTACAAAATTTTTATCATTGATGACGTTTCTTAGTATATAATTGTGCAAGGTCATTGCTGCTATAACAATTTTCACTTGCTTCTCAAATGGATAACTTGGCATAAGCGTAAGAATCTTCCACTTCTTCTTCTATACACCAAAGGCTCGCTCAATTTCTGATCTTAGCGAGGAATAATGACAGTTGAATACTTCCCGATAACTTGAAGGTGTAGGACCTTGTCGAAATTCTAGCAAATAATATCTAACTTCTTTGTATGGCCTCAAATAACCTATTTGATTTGAATATCCGGCATCTACTAAATAATATTTACCTACACAAATATTATGTAAATTTAATCAACATATACGATATTGATACATACGAATGCTCTAATGCACAAAAGCCATTAATAACGAACCTGGAGGAGGATGAGGAAATTGTAAATCACATCTTCCGAGGGCTTCATAGAATATATGAGGTAATAAGGATACTATAAGTGCCTTAACTTTTGTACGGTGCTTATTTGAGTGCCATAACTTTTTTTTGGCTCACTTGAGTGCCAAAAATTCGAAAAAGTGATCACTTGAGTGCCAAATGCCATTTGGTAGCCGGAAAATTTGACGTGGCTTTGTCGAAGCTGATGTGGCTTCGCCGGAGCTAACGTTAATAATATTTTAATATTTTTTGAATTTTTGAATTTTTTATTATTAATTTTCTAATTTTTGCAATTTTTTTTTTTCAATTCCAGTGAGGGTCACCAGTAACCCTCGCGGACTATGAAGGCCTCGCCCAGATTGGGCGAGGGCTGCCATGCCCTTGGCCGCGAAGGCCTTGGGCGGGCCGTCCACGGCCTCGCCCGTGGTGGGCGAACCCACGAGGCCGTCTCGCCGGCAGTGGGCTAGGCGGCCTCGCCAGATCTGGCGAAAACCTCCACCGCTACAGGCAAGGCGGCCTCATCGATCTGGAGAGAAAAATAAAAATTAAAAAAATAAAATAAAATAACATTAAAAATCCATGTCGGCTCATTTGCCGGAAAATGGCACTCAAGTAATCTATTTTCGCCGGAAGTGGCACTCAAATAATTTATTTTACTCCGATGTGACACTCAAGTGAGCCAAAAAAGTTATAGCACTCAAGTGAGCGCCGTATGAAAGTTATGGCACTCCTAGTGTCATTATCCCAATATACGAGTATCATGAGCTTGTCTCTCCCAACCAGCCCAAACATAAATAAATTCCATGTTAAAATTACACACTGCTAATACATTTTGAGTTGGTATTCCTTTTCAACCAATAAAATGAATACGATCGTACAAAGGTACCACCGCTAGGATATGTGTGCCATCAATAGCTTCAATGTAATCCTGTGAACAGTCCGGATTTTGGCCCATTTTTGGGAATTATAAAACGTGTAATTGGTCATTGCGCTTATAATGGAATTTCGCCTGAACTGATCACTCTCGGGTCCTTATTTTTAAAATTAGAAATTTTGCTAGAATCGCTTTTCGATCGAATTTGGTGGATTATTTATACCCTAAATTTGGCAGTCAATTTCGAGAGTTAGGGGACGAAATAAATTGGGCCGGTGTCCGAAATTATTGTGGCGATATCGACATTATCAAGACTAGTGAGAAAGTGAATTTTTGGACCGGGTGCGAATTTGGACCGGTAGACCTCCCTCGTAGTGTGATATGGATTATTTTATTTTGACCGTGTGCCCTAGATATTGTTGGGATTTACGGTGGATTAATTCGGCATTTTCCGAAATTAAATCGGAATCGATAGGTCGATTTCTAATTGAACCGTGTCCATTGGATCGCGTTTAACGTTTAAAATTCGAGCGCTCTCTCTCCTTCTCTCTCTTCCCTGCGTGGCGCTGCGTCTCGCCCATGCACCGTCCCATCCTCTCTTTTCTTTCTTCTCTCTCTCTCTCTCTCTTTCTCTCCTTCTCTCGCGTAGGTCCGCATGCCCCCATGCATGGTCACCTCATGCGCGTCGCCCCCCCCCATCGGACCTCTCTCTCCTCTCCCCCCCTTCTTCCCTTTTCTTTTCTTCTTCTTCACATTCTTCTTCTTCCCCTCTTCCTCCTTGGCCTTTGGTTACTGCCCGTGCCTCCCCGACCGCCCGCTCGCCGTCGCGCTGCGACCTCCGCCTCATGCCTAGCACCATTGCACTTAAGTGATCTAGCCGCCGGCCGGAGTGGCACTCAAATAATTCCTTTAGTCTCTTCATTTGTCTTCAGGGGTTGGAGAAAAAAAGTTATCCCACTCAAGTGGCGCCCGTTTAAAAGTTTTGGCACTCTAGTGTCATTATCCCAATATCACAGTATCATGAGCTTGTCTCTCCCAACCAGTCCAAACATAAATAAATTCCATGTTAAATTATTACACATCTAATACATTTTGAGTGGTATTCCTTTTCGAGCCAATAAAATGAATATGATCGTACAAAGGTACCGCGCTAGGATATGTGTGCCATCAATAGCTTCAATGTAATCCTGAAACAAAACCGAAACATTATTGTATAATCGAAATTTATATTTAGTTATTCCTTTCTATTGTATAATCTAAACATACCTTAAAATATGAATAAAATTTCGATTATTTCTGATCGTCTCTGGAACTTCCTAAATTCTTTGATCAATTGGTTGGATCAAATTTTTTGGTTTTCACACATCCGGCCTCGGCCCGACCCGGTGAACCGCCCTCGGCCCGACCACCGCCCGACCGGCGACCAGCGCCCGAACGCCCAAGCCTTCGAGCAGGCAGCGCCCTAGCCGTCATTATCCATTTCGGGGTTCTTGTTCATTTCCAGGCCGGTCCTTTGTTCCGAGGATCCATCATTTTCATTTTCGGCGACAGCATTCACGTGGGATTCTTTGTTCACCCGAGCCCGAATCGGTCCATCCGGCCCGTTTTACGCGTAGGACACCCGGTGAGTACAACCCTAAACCCTAATTAGGATAATTTACATTTCTAGACCGGTTTAGGGGTTAATTTAGGGGTTAAATTGTGGCATTGATTAGGGATTTTGATCGCGGTCGATTTGGTGGATTACTATGATTAATTAGTGGAGGATTAGTGGCCCGAGAGGTGCAATGAATGGACCGGTCGATTTGGACTAAATCGGGCCGAGTTCGGGATTATTTGGATTTAATATGTGGATTATAGCGCGTCCTGTATTTGATTTTGTGGTGATCAATTAGAATGATATTTGAGGAGTATAATTGAGCATCTTGATGACAATCATTGGCCTAGAAATTGTGGTATAGTGACTGGCCACGACTGGACTTGATTTGGGAAAGACGTGATTATTTTGAGGTTTAGTCGTGAAAATTGTGGGAAGGATTGCACTGTGCAATTGACGGGCTAATTGAGCCTTATTAGTGATTAATTTGATGACGCCATGTCACGTGTCTAGCGGGACTAGAAATGGATTAATTTGGTGGGCCTCGAATGCACGAATGCTTGTTGACCCGGTTATGTGAAATTGTGCATGGATAGTGTGCTGATTTGATGCTATGGCTGATTTGAACTTGATTGTTTGAGTGGGCATTGAATTGCCCAAGTGTGAATTTCATGGCCATGGATGTGCATGTGCATCACGAACATTGGCACGGCATGTGCATTCACAAGTATGCTTGAATGACATGTGCATTGTGATCACCTAAAATGCCCCGACGCGTGTTACGCGGGGTTCGGGATAAGAATTGGTGTTTGTGAGTGTGTGATCACAATAAACCACGGCGCGTGTTACGCCGGGTAGTGAACCCGCCCCGAGGCGTGTTACGCGACGATGCCCGGATTGGTGGAAGATGTCCGGCCTGACGCGTTTCTGGCTGGCTGTGTGGCATGAGCCTGCGGGCTAGAGATCGATCTCGAAGTGATGGACCTGATGCGTTTTACGCGGGTCGGACCTGATGCGATTAACGCTGGTCGGAGGAGAAATTGAGAAATGGCTGAGTGCTAGTGTGCAAGTGTGCGTTATTGCATTGACGAGGCATGAGCATGAGTGCGAGCACTAGCATATGCATAACACGTATTGTGACATAGAAATGCGCGTGTACGTAGTGTGATTAATTTATGTCATGTAGCTACATTCATTGATTTGACGCCTAACCTGCAGGGTCCAGTGAGATTGGATTTAGGCCTGAGGGCCTGAGTCAGTTTTGTGTATTGTTTGTTTAGTACTTGTCAGGAGGTGCATGTTATCCTAGTTTAGGTTTAGGGAATTACTTGCTGAGATTTATTCTCACGGTTGTTGAAAAACCGATTTTTCAGACCCCCAGCGTTAAGATGTCCGAGGTTCCGGTTCGTTTTGGGATTCCGCTTATGGTAGAGCGGACGAGAGCGATATACCCCGTAGGGAACGGGGAATCGTATGTTAGGTATTCTTCTATTGTTTGGGTAGAGGTGGGGGCGACGTACTATCAGACCCACGAGTATGTGGCATGGTGTTTCCAGGACGACTTCGGAGAGCATGGTCCTCTCCGGACTTTTGATGTTCCATTCACCGGTATGGGCACGAGATATCCTCGATGCCCCGATGGTGAGGTGATGGATCCTGGTTCCTCATCTGAGGAGGTTATAAGTTCTGATGGAGTACCAGTGGAGTACGAAATGGACGAGTTCGAGCCGGTGGATATGGACGTGGACGATGATGAGCCGGAGCCAATTGAGGAGGATCCTGTTCCGGAGGCCGAGCCGGAGGATATGGACTTAGAGGAGGAGGCTGCTGAGGCCGAGTCAGAGTCGGACTCATCAGAGTCCGAAGAGGAGATGCCCTACAGCTCTTCGTCTTCGGAGTCTTCTGATTCCGACCCGGACTGGACACCTTAGGGCTTAGTATTCACCTTAGTATGGTTAGGGCCAGTACCTTTTTGACCAGCGGCCCACCATCCATATTAGACTGAACCTCGAGCCACTTAGTCCCTTTTTGTTAGTAGTGGCCTTGATCCGCTTTTGTTTTTGAGGTTCATGCTGTAATTGAATATTGTAAAGGTTTCCCTCGTCAATGCAAGTGTGTAATTGTTTTCATTGTTGATTGCACGGCTATCCTTGGTTAGTTGATTTATTGTACGGGTAGTTTTAATTGCTTCCGCATGTGTTTTGAATCTCTGAGTTGGGTTTGGGGTCGGCGGCGCGTCCTGGGACGTCGTACACGAATCGACCTCTGCGAGGGATGTGGCGCACCGAGAAGTGCGGGCGTGACAAATCTGAAACAAAAACCGAAATATTATTGTATAATCGAAATTTATATTTAGTTATTCCTTTCTATTGTATAATCTAAACATACCTTAAAATATGAATAAAATTTCTGATTATTTCTGATCGTCTCTGGAACTTCCCTAAATTGCTGATCAATTGGTTGGATCAAATTTTTTCCCATTTCACATACTTTATCTAATACTAAGCTAAAGTACCTACTTACTGTTTCCTTATAGCGTTGAAAATGCTCTTGTGTTAACTTGTTACCGGGAGAAGAACACTACAAGTGCCAAAAATTATGTACGGCGCTCACTTTAGTGCCAAAAATTTCTTTTGAATCGCGTAAGTGCCAAATTTTTTGAAAAACGATCACTTAAATGCCAACTCTGATCTAATTGGCCGGAAATCTGACGTGGCCTTTTTTTATTAATTTTTGAAGCCGACGTGGGTCGTAGGAGGTCCAATCAACATGTCAACAATAAAAACAACGTCGTTCAGTGGATTTCCCCCAAATAAGAACCCTAAATTCCCAAATTGAAAGACAACCCCAATTTGAAATCCCTAATTGGCAAATTTGAGCATCTATTTCAGTTTGCTCCCAAAATTACCAACTCAATCTTGTAAATGGATGACAGGAGCTTATACAATAGCTCACATTCGTCCCAACAAAGTGAACTACATGGTGAGTGTTACTATTATTATGGGTTACCGAGTCCAAGAAGAACATCTTGGACTCGGTTAAATCCCGGAAAAGATTCAATGGATGCGCCAGGTATAAAGAATGCTCAAAGTGCAAATATTTCGAATGGGTTGATACGAAATTTTCCGGTCGAGCGAAAGAGGTGATTTTGGAGCTACTTGAAGAATAACACCAACCTACATTTACATTAATGGACGTGTTAGAGGATGTCAACTCAATGTAAGCTCAAATGAAGGCTTTAACATGTCTAGCCAACCAGTTGAAGAAGGAAGTTTCAAGGCAGAAAATTGAAAACAAAACTTTTATCTAGCATTGCTAGTGTTGTTGTTCTCTTATGTAGCCTATTTTATGGTCAAATGTCAAGTGAGTAATGAGAAGAAGTTTGTATGTCTACCATAGTCGAAGATTAGTGGAATATGTACTTGTATTGGGTTATTTGCAAGCATAGTTGTGTTGTTGGTTTGCTGTAATTGTTATATGGAACAAAAGGTTTGCTACAATATATGGTGGAAATGGAAAGTCGAAATTCATTGGTTGTGAGCACTTAAAAGTTTTCTTGCTTAGTTGCATGCTGTCAATGTTAGTTTACTTAGTTTTTGCTTCGGATGTTTGTTTTACTCCACATGTAATGGTTTGCTGCATGTTTTGCTTGGTAATGGTTTGCTGGTTTGCTGCAACTATTGTTGCAAACCATGGCCAAATTAAAGAGTGGTAACAAATTCACGAGCGACTATTTTAGTGCCATAAGTTGTAAATAATGATCATTTGAGTGTTAAGTTTTTCTAAAAGTGATCACTTAAGTGCCAGTTACGGTTGAAAGTGATCTTTTTAATGTTGGTCGTGGTTTAAAAGGGGCTAGTGCATAAGATACACTAGTAAAGTTGCTGGTGCATACCCAAAACTGCACCAGCACAGTTGGCACATCACAGCACATAAAACTGTTGGTGCAAACACTGACTAACACCCACAAACACACCGATACCTACAATTTCCACTAGCAACAAAACATGAGCCCATCACTTTCAAAAACAACATCAGCCTCATCACAACCTTGCACCGGCATACAACATAACAACCATTCACATCACTAGCCAAAACCACCAACACCACTCACGGCCACCAACACCACTCTTAGCCGCCAGCACCACCAAGCTAATGGTGCAATCATATGCTTGCTAGTGCAAGCACAATACTCTGCACTAGCACGTGCTAATGCATCTTGTGCTTGCACCAGCACATAAAATTAGTGCAAACACTACACCAGCACCAAACACAACCTGCACAACCCAATCAGACACACCAGCACAACCAACACAAGCAGGAACACCAACACAACCAGCACAACCAAAAGCAAAATATGGAAATGGCAAAAACATAAACAAAATAAATATCGATCCATTGACATTGAACATAATCTCTACATTTGGTAAATCTAAATAACCAACTAAAACATATGAATCTCCCAATAAAAAATAGAAACTACCATATGCACAACCTCCCAACAAAAAATAAAAACTATTATATCCAGCACCCCCTCCCATCAATCGTTAGTATGCATAACTCCCCCGTCTCTATCCCTTTTAAATGGACCTCTGGCTTGAATCTTTGCACCATTTCTAATTGGAACTGGATTTGGAGGTTGTTGCACTGGACTTGAAGATTGTTGCATTAGATCTGGAGGTTGTTGTACCAAAACTACATTTGGCTTTTTCTTTTTAGCCTATGCTCTTGTCTTCGGACTTGCTTATGTGTTATCTTTGGACTTGCCTATGCTCTTGTCTTTGGCCTTGTCTGTGCTCTTGTCATTGGACATGCTGCTCGTGTTGTTTGTTTCAAAGCACTTTTCTTACTGGATTGTGCTCTAGTTAACCTTGGTTAGATTCTTCTTTAGAGTGCAACCCTTGACTCTTGACTTAAGCCACCTTAAGAGATAAGCACTCTGAAATTCTCTCAGGCTACAAATACATAACCATATTATCAATAACTGTTGTCGTTTAGTGGAAAAGAAAGCACATACATTGTTTAGTGGAAACAAAGCAACATTGAATTGTTTAAACAAATTGAGGTCCCCATCCACAATCGCAACATCACTATTGATACTGTGATTAAACAAATTGAGGACCCCACAGTTGCAAGTTGATTATGTGATCAAACAATTCGATGTGATTAAATAACATCACTGTGATTAAACAAATTAAGGTCCCACGGCTGCAAGTACCATCGTCCCCACGAGAGAAAATGATACCTTGATTAAAGAAATTGAGGTCCCCACCCATAATCACAACCCTACAATTTCCCGAGCCCTAAATTTGCCCTCCGAGCCCTAATTTTTCCCTCTAAACTTGAATTTTGCCATCGAATCCCTAATTTTCGCCTTAGAGCCCTAATTTGTCCAGAAACTGAACAAGGGAGAGAAAATCACAAACCTGGGTTGCAAAGACGTAACGGCGAGCGGCGATGGCGATTGAGCGAGCAACGACGAGCGATGGTGATGCCGAGAGGATGTTGACAATGATTGGTCTGAGATAAAAAGATCTCAAAGCTGTGCGACGTCGTCTAGGTGAGGGAGAGGAAATAGCATCGTTTTGATGCAATCCGCCACGTAGGAGCGTGCGACGTTGTTTTGGACGCCCACGTGGAGAAATTTTTTCAAATGATATTTCACGTTAGCATAGACTTATAATTATAAAGACCATGTAATTAATTTGGCCGGAATCTCTCATTTTTGGCACTTAAGTGATCGTTTTTTCTCCAATTTGGTACTTAAGTGAGCCGGCGAAAATTTTTGGCACTAAAGTTAGCACCGTATACAATCTTTGACACTTATGGTGTCCTTCTCCCACCTATTACCTATACCGTGTCCTAAAATATGAAGAAATATTCCAAGCATTTCTGTAACATCAATATTCTTAGTTCCTTGAAGACCATAGCATGTCACTAAATCATGCATTAAACTATTAAATACAATCTTATCCATTCTAAACATTTGATAGCACCTTATCGGATTAGCATATTCACTCATCAACCCTCCTAACCATGTATTTCCTATAAATGACGATGTCATATAAGGTACTTTGTAATTGTATATTGCCTAATAAGCAACTGTTGATTGACTAGCTCCCACAAGTTGCCAATATTCCTCTTTCTCATTTTCATGGTTTTCCCTTTCAGGAAAATCATCCATAACTGTCAAAGTAACAAAATATAGAGTTACAATAAGAAAAGTGATGAATAATGTAGATCACCCATCGATGGAACAATTGTATCATCCAACATATATATGCAAACTTTACCCAATAAAAAAAAATCAACTGAAAACATGTTTCACATTAGAACATAAATAGAAATAGAGTTCACAAGTAGTGCAAACAAAGTGCAAAACACCAATTGAAAATATGTCTCACATTACAACAATGTAGAAAGAGTTCAAACAAGTAGCTAACATCCTAGCGATGACTATTATGCTCTTCCAACTTAAAGTTGAGCCACTCGACCTTTTCTTCATCTCCATTCAAGTTCATGAAAATATGCATGTTGTCTTTCTTTTCAACAAAATGTGAGAGTAAAAAAAGTATAACTTTCAGTCTTGCTTAATCTCAGGGATGGCTTTCAATGTTTGCATATTTTCCTTGTAAGTATCAAACTCCCTTACAAAAGATGTCTCATTGCTCCTACTTTCAACAGCTAAACAAAGTCTGTCAATTTGCGATGCTAACTTGGCCGGTCCAATCATTTTTTTTTCTTTCTTTCCTTGAGCTTACCTTATTAAACTCTCTGCTACTCTTTTATGGCTCTTACTTTGACTTGGTTGTACTACCTTTTCACCAACATTGCACTCTAAAGTATCATTAATAGATCCTGCACAATCACCAATATCAGCTTATGTGACCTCAATATCCTCATTATCGCATAAACCTTGGGCAGGATTCCATGTGATACTTTCGGTAGCAACCGTACCCCGGAACATTCTATCCAACAAAGCTTCAACCGCCGGATGTGTGCCTTTCGTTCGAAAAAAATTAAGCTTAGGATTGGCCTATTATAATAAAACATTTTCATGAGTTGTATCATAAAATATGAACTTAGCAAAAAGTAACAAATGAAGAGATAAACACCTTAATTTTCATCCCCACCATTCATCACTCGCATCAATGATTTTCTTCCTTAGATCCCATCCTAATCCTGTTTCCTTTTGAATCAATTGCTTTCATTTTTTCCATTCTTCCTTCAGATTATCCCACTTACTCTTCATTTGATTTTTATCAAACTTTTTGTCCCTTAGCTCCTCAAACTTGTTAATTATGACTGTCCATCCATCCCTTTTATTGCTTGCCGGACAATTGCCTTTTTCAATTTGTTCAATGCACAATTGACAAAAAAGTTTCTATATCTTCTGAGCTCCAATATGCCTTTCCCTTTGATGAACTTGCCATCTTCCAATAAAACAACCACAAACACATTTGAAAAATGCAAACAAACAAGATTAAAGTCTAACCCAATTCCGTAAACATGAATGAACACATGCATATGCAAATTTTGACAGAACATTAAAGATAGAACATAAAGCTACAGCACAATCCGATGCCCAACAAAATCATCGTGGAGTGTTTAGAATGGAAAATCAATTAATTGGCAAAAGAGACCTATAGACAAAACTTAAAGCTTCAACACAATGCGACATCCAGCATAGAGGTACAAACATGGTTGTAGGCAACTAATTAGGAGAAAGACCTATTGTGTTTAAAAAAAAAAACACTACAAGAAGGAATCGAAGCAAAAGAACCTGGATTCAAAGTGAGACGAGCAACTGGATTCCGAGCGAAGAGAGAGGCCAGCAACTCAATTCTAAGCGAAGAGAAAGGTTAACAAAACTATAGAAACCACGAGCAAATCTGCACAAATGGTAGATAATCTATCAATATTTTTATGAAATTACCACATTTGTTCGTACTTTGTATTTTAACAAATTTTAGTTCTGACTTTATTTGTATAACTTGCTTCAAATTTAATAACCTCCTATATAAAATTATCAAGTCTAAATTAGAATTTTGTACTAACTTTTATTAGATTGAATTATCAACAAATTTTATATCATCAACTCTCATTTGAGTTGTTTGAACTCTGACACAAAACTCTGTCGTGACCCTCCTGAATTGGGTTTCCTTTTGGGAAACGGCATAAGAAGAGTTTAAGGTATTTCTTTGATTAGACACGGGCTCTCCTAAATCAAATAAACTTAGATAAATCTAAACTCACTTGAATGAAATCAAGCCCATATTTACCAAACTTGTGATCATAACAAGACTCCATTTTTTCCTCTTTTCTTTACTCTCATTGTCTTCCACATTTATCTGCTATTACCATAACTTCTTCTCACTATGCATGTATATTCTAAAACACCAAAGCTTCAACGATAATCCGCATCCCACACTCAACAAGAATGATGCTATCTCCCGTTAACCAACACCGATCACTAATCTATGACAATCTCTGCTTCGGAATAAAATTAGTACCTCTTCCTAAGCAAACCAAACTCATTTTTATTGTGTTAAACTCCAACTATTATGACCAAAAGACAGCCTCAAGTCCCTGACTAGGCCCCTCCCATTATTTGTTTTGATAAATACAGGGACTTCTTTTGTTTTCCCTTTAACCCAGAAACTTCAATACTCACGTATCAATTTTAAAATAGTACAACTTCAACAATAGTGCCTACGTAACTCATCCTAAACCAAAATAACATACTTTATCATCAAGTACTTCCGGTTAACAGACCTTAACCATGGACCACCAACCCTTCAACCATCCACCACCTCAAAATAGCATACATGAACATTATTTGACATACCCAAATGTATATGAACAGCATTCGACACACACCGACACTTGTAAACAGCCAACGATACACAACATGACATCTACGATCAAATCATTACATGAAATGTAAAATGCATAACAGAGAGCAAATGGACCCAACAATGCTCTAAGCAAAGATGAAATATGGCAGAAGTCATCCTCTTAATTAACCCACCAAAGAGTGTCTATCAAGCAAAACGATTTCAATTAAAGCATTTCATCGAGCAGGTGGTGAGCGAATCAGTCATACCATTCATACGCAGGTTTCATGGAGGAACATGTTTATTTCAGGATAATGGTATTTTTCGGATTTACGCTGCCATGTTTAGATGACAATTATAGTCTTTCATAGAGGCCATCCTCTCTACTAGATTTACCTGAGCATCTTGTGTACTCTTTCTCTCTTTCCATCATTCGCTCACACTTTCAACCGATAGTTTTCATGCTTAAACCTTCAACCAATAGATCTAGGTTTTCCCTATCGCACATGTTTGACAAAGAAATGTTAAAATACATATTAATCATCTTGCATAAACATGGCATTTCAAGTGGGGCAAAAGACTCAGTAATCATAACTAGAAAAAACACTACAAGAAGGAATCGAAGCAAACAAACCTGGATTCAATGTGAGACAAGTACTTGGATTCCGAGCGAAGACAGAGGCGAGCATGGCGAGGCGAGCAACTCGATTCTGAGAGAAGAGTGAGGCCACCAAGAGAGAGGCGAACACAAGTGAGGCGAGCGACTTAACAATAATAGCTAGAAAAACACTACGAGAAGGAATTGAAGCAAAATAACCTAGATTCGAGGTGAAACAAGCAACTTGGCTATGAGTGAAGAGAGAGGCCACCAAGAGGTGAGCACGAGAGAAGAAAACAATGAACAGAGAGCAACTAGAGAGAGAGAGAGAGGTAAAGCGAGAGGAGCGTAAGGGGTTAGCGTGACCGCTGCATCAAGGGTTTTTAACAAAAGAAGGGTTAAAGTGGAAATTAGATAAATCTATGAAGGCAATTCCGACAATAAAAAAATTCATTATTATCCCTACAGCATGCCAAGAATGCTGAAATGCCAAGGCAGGTAGGAGGCTGCCTTGGGCTTTTAGCCTTCAAAAGGCCAACTTTCTCTTAATAGGTTTCTAAAAAAATTTTCCAAACACCAAATTTTAGCCCAAGGGCCTTTAGATTCCCAAAGTGGCTTGGTAAAGCCATTCCCAAACGCACTTTTGATCTCGTCATGATATTCTTACTAAGTGAAGAACTCTACTTGTGGAAACTCTGATTTGGTTGCATGGGCAATTGAATCATCTAAGAGATTTTGATTTGTATTATCCAACAACTACCAAATCTTCATTAAGCATCCTTATCCAACAAAATCATTGGAGAAGGATTCTCCAAAGATTGTCCAATGACTGGATTGGATGTGGAGGAGTATAAAAGAAAATCTTAGTGCTGAAGAAAGATGTAACATCTTGAATTTGAAATTCAAAGTATTGAGAGCTTCAACCATATACACTTATTTTTCTTAAGCTTGAACTTTGTAATATATGGAGAGGTTTTAAAGAGGAGTAACTCCAATATTGTGAAAGAAAGTGACTCTAAGATTGTGAGACTGAGAGTTAACATCCTCATCTGTAACCTCTGATTGATTCATTAGTGAAATCCAGCCAGTTTGTGTGAAAAGTGGACGTAGACTTACTTTAGCCGAGAATATTGCAATGCAAGATGACTCCTCCTTGGGAAAAAGAAAAAGTTCCATAAATCAAAAGATATTCTGCATTAGTAATCTTTAATTCCTTTCGATTAGACATGTATCTAAACTACATGCAACACTCTTATGTTACCAAACTTATACTCACATATCATAAAACTTATTACGAAAGTGTGATTAAATCTTAAAATTTTATAAAAAGTACAATCAAATCATAAAACTTCTCATATTAGTGCAATCGAGTCATTCTATTGACTCGGTCTAATTATACTAACAGAAAAATGTTGACAAGGCTTTTTCTTTTTATTTTCTCATTCCTGTGTGGCCTATTGCCACAAGTATTTGCGAGCCCATGGTGCCAATTTCATATTCGAATTTCCTCGTGGCAACCAGCTTATCCAAATATTTTGCTTACTTGGTAGCGTTCCCTCTAAAGTTATTACCTGATCACCCTTGTGATTAAGAGTATAGTTTCAACCAAATCATTATCGAAACAAGATGCTTGCTCAAACGCTACTAGTCAAGAGAAGAAAGAACCCAAAAATTACACTAGGTCCAATTAGACTCATGGGAAATACTTGGGGCAATATTTAGGGCTCACAGACCTCCGATTTGGGGCAAAGAAAGATCTCCAACTCTGTTCATTTTAGGTTCAAACCTCAAATTTGGGGCAATGGTGGAAACGGCCCACTTTTGGATAAGTTGTTTTGCACACATGGAGCTTTCACTTAAGTTATTTGCCACGTAGGAGAGTAAAATCATTAAAATAAGCTACCTTAGCATTAGACGGAGTTAACGGAAGGACTTAATTGTAACAATTTGATAAATTTTAGGACTTGATTGCACTTTTTGCAAGTTTTAGAACGCAATTGCACTTTCGTAACAAATTTTAGGACTTCTCGTACACTAATCCCAATATTTATTTTTATAAAGCCAAAGGATTAAGCTAGATATTGGTGATACTTTGATCACAAAAGAATGAATTTCGGTCATTTATTGAAACTTTTTTGAAGTGTTTGTACGGTGTGATTTTTTGTGGACGAAATACTATAAAATGCACAAAGATACAACCTATTTCATGCCAGTGGAAGTGGAACATCCCCAAAGGGATCATAGAAAACCTCGTTAGTCACTACTCAATCCATGACTCCATCTTCAGAAGTGTAATCATAAGTTCATGTTTCAAACAGAATAACTATTTTCTAACCATTTAGGGGAAACTTTTTGCCAAGATATCGGTTCAGTAGATTGGAAATCACGTGGGTCTCATGAGATTAACATCTATCATTGTATTTGGTTTGTGAACTGGGTCCAAGTAAGAATTTTTCTCACTTTAAGGTAATTGATCGCTCGATTAGTATGAGAAAGTGAGATTGACATGACACGATGCGACAAATGAGACTTATCGGGTAATTTAAGAATCGCCCAACTGTTAAAAAAAGGATTATGCCCATGAGTATCCTTAATGCGATGGAGCAACTAAATAAGAAACAAAAGGTCAAATTTCAAGATATTAACTATCCGCTCATGTGTGTGATTGGTGTCTTCATAATCGAATAATGTTTTTATCTTAATTGTTTTTTACAAGATCTTCAAGTACGCTCCTTCATTAACACACGCCATTTTGGTGTGTGGACCTTGAAAAGTCCATAGTCAAAGTTTTTGACCGGTACTAGGTCCCAATTTTAAACATTTCATGCGTCTAGTAGGAACTTTTTCTTTTGCTTTTAGAAAGGGAACTCGAACTTATTGAAAATGTAGTTAAGTCGATTTTAGAGTGCTTTGCCAAGACACAAATGCCAAGTCTTAATTAATAGTTTTTGTGCGTATCCCAAAAAGGCGTTCAGAGAAAAGCTAATCATAAATTATGTTTCGATGATGGTTGGCAGAGATTTACTGAACATCACTCTGTTCGTGCCGGGTACTTTCTGGTTTTTTCCAGCATGAAAGGAACTCCACTTTACTTTGTGTACATGTTTCGCTTAACTGCTTCACTGGCATTCGCTCATTCCGCTCTTGGGAGGTCTGAGGAATTGAGTCATGGCAAGCAAGTTGCAATTTCTCTGGAGCAAAATCGAGATTTCTAGTGACATTGTCAAAATCAGACAACTTAGCCCTGCCTTCCCAATTTCCACTGACCTTGTCGAGCAGAAGAGGTCAGACCGTTTTTATAGTGTCATCAACCTTGAGGACCGTACGCATGTGATTAACTGGAAATATCTCCTATCAAGAAAACATTCCGACTTTATCCAAGTAAAAGGTAACAATACTCGTGTATAGGGGTACAAGTCGATGTTAATGAACTTAGACAAGCAGGATATCAAGTTGAGAGAGTAAAATTTTATATATTAGCAAGTGAAAAGTACATGAATCATAGACTTTACAGAACAACTATTTAAAGTAATAAAATATTAAGTACAATCAATTGTGACCAATTAAGGGAAATATACAGAATCGCGGAATATCATAATTATATCTTTCAATAATTTTGAATCAGCTTAGGGTAAAGATTGAATCTCTAGCAACTGGATATGGTCAAGGAAGTAGGAATTGAGCGGCCCTGCCAACGTATCCCATGCAGGGTTTGGACCGATGAAGATGGTGTGGAGCATTGGCGACTCGGTTTTTTGATCTAATTTTTATGTCTCAAGAATCATTCGAATCTCCTTGAACAACTGTCATTCTCCTAACGACACGGGATTGGTGAACTTTTGGTCATTGTATATAGAGACAGATGAGACAGACGTTCCCTTGAAAAAGGTAGTGAACATTTTCTACATGTGCCGTGAACTTTAACAATTGTCGTAAAATGAAAATAAAAACCCCAAATGCACCAAATAAAGAATAATCAGAAATGTCCCCTCATTAGGCAGTTCATTCATTGAGGCCTTTTCCTAAACTTTTGAAAACTAAGTAATAACGTGGTAAATGTAAAACTGTGCCAGTTGATATAATGTCTTACCAAATTTCTAAAGGCTGCCGATCCACAAACCTTCCCAATTTTTTCTAACAAAAATTTAAAATAGATTAAGGAAAACCAAACCATGCGATTGGTCTTCTTTAATATCACGAGTTCGTTAAATAAGAGCAGACAATATTTCCTCACGTACGATGAATAACCTAGGAAACTTCGCATACGATTGTTTTCGGGCTCAAGAATATACCAAATACTAGTCTAAGTCTTTAATTATTGTAACAAAAGACCCATGTTGTAGGGAAAGGGGAAGAAAAGAAGAAGAAGAAGAAGAAGAAGAAGAAGAAGAAGAAGAAGAAGAAGAAGAAGAAGAAGAAGAAGAAGAAGAAGAAGAAGAAGAACCCTAGCTTGGATCAACTTCTGTCCAACTCTAACGACACTACTGAAAAAAGGACGGTCACTAAAACCATGATCATGGGTACCAGCGCATGAGTATCTTCTTCTTTCACCATTGGTGTTCTGCAACTTTTGCGGGGATCTGATAAATTTTCTATCTGATGATCTAACTTTTTTTCCGGTGGAGTTATGGGTTTGCCTTCGACAGGAACTTCCTCATAAAAAAAAAAAAAGGAAAGTACGATGTGTTGCAAAGGTAAGCATGTGGAGAAGCCTGCAATGATAACCGAGCTGTGTGAGGCAACCTCCAAGAGTGCGACATATACTTCTTGCCTAAGTAGATGCTCCTTTAGACCAAAAAAAAAGTAATTGTTCCTTTATGACCAAAAGAAAGCAAATGTTTAAAAAAATCCCAACTTTTGGTACAGTTATAATTCTGCTCCAAACTTTTTTTTGTCTAAAACAAATCTTGACTTTAGTTTTAGTCTCAATCTGTCCTCAACTTTTTTTTGTTTAAAAAAAAACTCCCAACTTTAGGTACAATCCCAAATCTATCCCTAATTTTTTTATCTAATAAAATCACAAACTTTAACTTTAGTCTTAAATCTACCCTCATTAGCCCTTCATCCAAAAATCACAGCTAGTCATCCCTAATTTCCCTAATTTTCATATCAAAGAACAGTTTCATTTTAGAGATGATTTTTCACGTCACCTTACTAATGTGGATTTGTTATCGATATGGAAATGCCATATCAAACAACTAATGGCAATTTTTGGATGAAAAGGTTAACGGGGACAGAGTTGAGACTATATTGAAAGTTGGTGATTTTTTTTAGACAAAAAAAAGTGCGGGGAAGATTAAAAACCAGACCTAAAGGTTGGGGCTTTTTTAAGAAATAAAAAAGTTTGGGATAGAATTCAGACTACACATAAAGTTAAGGGTTTTTTAGAAAACTAGACCGATGTTTCCTAGAGATCTTGGCATAAGGGTTTTTCGCTATTTCGTGTTCACATTCATCTAATGTTTGTTACAAGTATGTATTGACTCCATCTGCCCGTGCCAATCTATATTTACAGATTAAGGAGAAATCGTAGTGCATTAGCTGTTTACCTTTCATCTTAGGTGATATTTCATTTTGCTTTTTGGATGTGGAATATATTTGTTGAGATTTGATTGTCTTTTGCAGGTTATAAGAGGGAGACATTCGTCAGAATACCGGTTTTTGAAGAGCCTAGAAGCTTTAGTCGGGGTTTCGGAGTATGTTCTCCTGTCTGATTTGGTTAGCTGCTTTTATCCTTTCCTTCTCTTTTCAAAAAGAGCATTTTGATGCAAAATCAACTTTTGAGCCTAGAAAAAGTGGATTTAAAATAATTGCCTGTGTTACTATATTTATCTTGCTGTAGAAGCTTTCGCTAATAATATATTAATATGGTAAGCATGTCGTGTATGGTATATATTGATAATTTGGTATGGAAAATTGCTCGAAATTCTTTATCTAATGAATTTAAGTTCTAATTGTGGTCTTTAGACTAAATAGATGTACTCCAAATGTACATTTGGCGTTGGGGGATTTCCAATTTAGGAACTTCTCCTTCGAGTCCCATCTACTACTGTTTTGGGCTAAAGGCCTGTATTTAATCGGTTTATGAGACTTGCAGAGTATTTCATGAGTCTCTTAGCCACTCCATACTCATGCCTCTAGATTATTGAAAAGAAAATTGCAGTTGATTACAACTAGTTAATTTAGAAACAACATAAATTTTTCATTTGTTTGTGTCTTAGTACCATCTTCCTACGTTTTTTTTTTCTATTGATCTGTATGTATAAAATGTAAGCGTGTAAAGGGGTATGTACGTAAAGAGCATATAAATGGTCAATCTCTTGTTTAATGTTCTTATATGTAAATGGAGATATTATAGACTGACATTTACTTTGAATTTACCATATTTGATAATACGAGATAAATCTCAACAACAAAGCATGATTCATCACTGATTATCTGATTTCTCAAATGCATACGTGCAATTCATCCGATGATCCCGGTCTGAATTTTTTTTCAAGTTAAATGGTATGTTATTTAATCAACTTTGAAAGCCTAGAGGTCCGACTTAAATAAGTAGTAAAAATGTTCTACTTTTCTATTTTTAGAACAAAAATGAGAAATTCTTCTCATCGCTCGCCCTCGCTACTAGCTGGTTGCCCACCTATCGCAATCCACTTGCCAGCCACCGCCTCCCGCCGTTCACCATCTCCTACTGACAGTCGCCATCCATTGTCTCCCGCGAACGACCATCGGCCGCCCTGCTTGGGCCGTCACCCACTGTGGGCCACTACTCATCGTCCGCTAACCACCGTCTCCCACCACTAGCCGCCCACCTCCTGCCACCCTCCTCTCGTTACCACCCTCCTTCCGCCCTCCTCTCGTTGCCCTCCTCTCGTTGCCGCCCTCCTCCCACCGCCACCCCCCTCCCGCCTCCAGCTAGTCGTCCTCTCAGAATGCCCGTTGCCATCCGCCCGCCTCCCCTGACCATTTGCCGCATGCCGTTTGCTACCACCGTCAGCCCTCCTCCTGTCTCACTCCCTTCCCGCAGTTGGCCATCGTTTGCCTCTTAACGCCAATCGCCTTCAACCACCTTCCTCCGCATTGGCCTTGTCGTTGTCCATCACTACCTCCCCCTGCCGTCCGCCACCAGATGTTCGCTGCCATCATCCACCGCCTACCGTCTACCGCCGCCGCCATCTGCCCACCATCTACTCGCGGTCACTTATAAGGAAGAAATTTTATGCCGTTATCAAACAAATTTTTGTTTTAGGAACAAAAAATTTGTATCAATATTAAACGTGTTTTTTTTCTTAAAAACTCGTCTAGAAACAGAAATAGAGAAATTGATATGTAAAATAGAATGATTGTCGTTGACGGTAATAGTGTGCACTAAATTGTAAATATCACAAAGAAAAACATCATTCACCAATCTGAATTCAAAAAACTACCTTTCTTCATTGGTTAGGCACCGCCTTCTTCAAAGTAAAAAAAAATTCAAAAAGAAAAAACGTTCGTACGAGGGGAAATCCGCCAATAGCAGAAAACCCCCTCTCACTCTTTCTCTCTCTCTCTCTCTCTCTCTCTCTCTGGGAGCATTTCCGATAGGCTTCGAGGAAGGCAAGCATAAGACTTTCCCTCTGCCTCTCACCCTCTGTCTCTCTCTCTAGAACTGCCTCCCCCTCTCGCTTTCTCTCTCCTTCCCGTCGTGGTGGCTCCTCGCTCTTCTTGTTGGTTCGCCTACTGGGTCGTCGTCGTTGTCGTCGTCGAGGTCTGGATCTTTCCTGTGCTGTGCTTGCTTGTGTTTGGTTGTTGATGCGTTAGAATCGCTCGATCGATGAAGTTTTGATCTTTTGCGTTCCGGCGCTTGGTTTCTCGTGCTTTTTCGAGTCTGCGCAGGGTCGGGGTTGCCTCCTCTTTTTGTTTTCTTTTTGGTGGAATCGGGTGTTGTGTCACTGCGTATGTCGAGGCAGCGCTTGTTTGATCTTGTTCGCTTGATGGGTTCAATTCAGCGGAACGTTCTGGTTTCTACTTCCTGATTTAGCGGCGGTATGTGGACGCGAACGCTCCGGGTAGTCCCTGATCTTGGTGGCGAGTGAGTTGGATTTGCTGGGTAGGTCGGCTCTTCGTGTTTTCTGTTGGAGCTGCTTTGGTGTTGTGAACTAGTTGGTTGGAGTTGTAGGGACTAGTGACCATTTTGAAGCTTGTACGCCCGTTTTGTATGCTGAGATGTAATGGGTGCGAGATTTTAAGGGTCAGACGAGGAGGAGTGTGGGGAAGTGAAGAAGCTAATGCCTGTTTTGTTTCTTCGCTCTGAATTTTAACTGTGGCGGATTGAAGTTGAACCGGAAATTGTATTAGGAAGTTTGGTTTGAAAAGAAGTTATGTATTTAAACTTGAAGGCATTTGACAATATGATGGATCTAGTATGATAAAATAGTTTCCTTTTGCATGGGATTGATAGTCCCTGGTATTTTTTATTGGCAGCATAGAGAGAAGAAGCTTACTTATGTTTGCCTAGCAAATGCGACTTTGAGCCAGGACAACTTTATGCCCATGTCCTTTGAAGATTTCCTTTATCTATTGTGCGTATGAAGTTACAATCTTTTTTTCCTTGTTGTTTTATTAACAAAATGGTGAATTTAATTTTGGGTGTAATAGTTTTGAGAACATCTAATGTGAGATATAGTTACCTGAACAAATGATCTTTTGTTAGTTTTTTCGATATATTATTTGGGAGTACAAGTGATTTTCGGTTAGTATCACCTGGAGCGCATTGATCAGATTGGTTAATGTTAGGTAGGAGAGTTGGATGTATTCAATTGCTAAAGCTCTCCCAACTTCTTGTAGACTGAACTCTCTTCTTTTAAGGCTTGGAGTTATTTTTGGTGGGATGATAGAATTTTTCTTTGCCACTAGTGGCAACTAAGTTCTCGGTAATAATCATATTGCTGCAGCACTAGAAAGAATACCAAGCAAAATCAGTAGTTTTATCTTCTAGTGGAAGTTTATGGTAACTCTATGGAACTAAGATTTCTGTTACATGAACTTTACTTTGTATTGCTTGTTCTTGAAGTGGTTGCTCTTCATTAGTTGTTTTCGCTGCCTTCACTTTGCATGTTTTTCTGTTTTATGTACTTCTAGATACTGAAATGAATCTTTTCGTGGGCAAGGTCCACTTGGTGGCAAGCATTGCTGATTCTTTGCTTAAAAGTTGTAATCATTTTCTGAGAATCAGATTCGTCCATGTAAACTTTCCTTTTGAAAAGATAGATTAAAACCTCTGGTGATGAATTTGAGTGTTTCTGTTTCCAGATTGGTGTTTCTAAAGTGATATAATCATGTTTGGGCGTGCTCCAAGGAAGAGTGATAACGCCAAATACTACGAAGTACTTGGTGTCCCAAGAACTGCCAGTCAAGATGAACTTAAGAAGGCATATCGAAAAAGTGCCATAAAGAATCATCCTGATAAAGGTGGTGATCCTGAAAAGGTAACTAGTTTGTTTGTCATATCCTTTTGATACTCGTGAATGGTTTGTATGTCTGAAAATCTTCAGCCTCTTCCCCGCAATCTCTCGCTAAGGAGGTGTTTTGAAACAGTCTCTTCATGCAAATTTGACCTATCTCGCTCCATAGAGTAGGCATGAATGCAGTCCCCCTTTCCCCACAATGAAATTAAGGCCTTTACCCAATAAACAAATGGATAATATCTCTGTCGGGATCAACAGAAACTGAAAGGTTTTGAATGTACTCCCATTCAACATAGATGAAAGTGCATATCAAAACACATTTCACAAATATCATCATTAATTATGCGAATTTAACCATGAAGATGCTTATCTGTGGAACATGATCAGCTCAAAAGAGTTTACAAGTTAAACTTACAAATGCTTAGGTTTCTGTCACATCCGCAATATCCTTATTGCCAATGTCATCTATGTTCACATCTGCTCATCTGAAACTGGAAGAAAGTTAGAGATCTTGGATAACATAAACGTGAGAGAGAGAGAGAGAGAGAGAGAGAGAGAGAGAGAGAGAGAGAGAGAGAATTGAATAAATATATTTCCACATGAATAATGGATTTCCCATCTTGATTCAAGCAGGAAATGTCAAATGTTTTAGTTTTCCTTTGGTGGATATCTCTTTAGTCCTATCTGATACTCAGAATTTTCATCAATTCGAGGGAAAAAAAAACTTGTAAACATTTGAAAGGTGCTCATGTCCAATAATTGTCATCCATAAAAAATGATCATGACAGATTCACACATGTTGGAATAGAAGTTTTACTGCATTACTTGTAGTACAGCGGGACAGTAATCTGTATGCATTTTGTGAGTGCTTTAAGGTAGTATTTGATGGTAGTATTGTAGTATAGTAGCAGAATTACTTTTTAAAGTGAAGGATTGGAAGTAACATGCACTTTTATGTAAGATTCATTTATTACCGTTCATTTCTACTTTTCTTTGTTACTATGGAGTAGTTCAAGGAGTTGGCTCAAGCTTATGAAGTTCTTAGTGATCCAGAGAAAAGAGAAATGTATGACCAATACGGCGAAGATGCTCTTAAAGACGGAATGGGAGGGGGTAGTGCTGGTCATGATCCATTTGATATTTTCGAATCATTCTTCCATGGAGACTCTTTCTTTGGGGGAGGACTTGGTAGACGATTTGGTGGTGAGTGAACTAAGCTGAAGCTCTTTTTAAAGAAATTATGCCTCTGGATTTTTGCTTTTATTTGGGGAATTGTTTTGATGGATGATTTAACAATTTTTATGTCAGGTGCTAGTAGTTCTAGAAGGAGAAGGCAGAAACAAGGGGAGGACGTAGTGCATCTTATGAGAGTTTCTTTGGAGGACTTATACAATGGGACTATGAAGAAACTTTCTCTTTCCAGGAATATATTGTGCCCTAAATGCAAAGGGTATGTCTCTATTGTTAACTGCTTTCACTAAATCTTAAAGTTTGAAGGGCTGGATTGCATCAAGAAATGTGGGGAAAGAGTCGGTTCCTGGTTGAAACTTACGAGAGTTTCTGGCCATTAACCATTAGATCCATTTACTATACTCTCTTTTATCTGTAGATTAAGCACTTTGTCTGAAATTTTACTATTTCAGCTGCATATGATCCTATTACAGCTAAATGCCAGTTCTATATTCTATGGAATTTGAGTGCATGGAGTGCCTTAAGAATGAATGATGAGGATAGAAGCTCATGGAGATGGTGATACTCCGAAATGGTAAATGAAAATACAAAACGAGCAACCGAGCCGATTCAACTTTGGAATTGGACCGAACCGGCCCTACCTGACCGGTTTCATGCCTGTTCACGGGGGGACCAGCTAGGTTCATGGGTGAAAAATGGGGAATCAGCCTTGATTGATTTGGTTCCTGATTTTTTATCGTGAACTGTCAATTCTTGGTAGAGTCGGTTTTGAATTGACATGTAATAGATATCCTGTTTTAACTTTATTTTAAAAAAAATAGATATGTTAGACGTGGGAATTGAACTTGGGTGGCCTAGATGCTACAAAGATGCTTTAGTTATTCTGAAGGTTGTTAACATGACATGTAATCATAAAATATATATATATATTATGTAGGGTTTTAAAGTAATAAGGAAGGGGTAGAGTCAATTCCCAGCTTTACTCTTAACACCAGCTGATTTGGTTCCAGAATTGGAAACTGATTGCCAAGGTAGGTTCCAGGTTTTTGTTCTGAAACCTACCCACCTATCATCCCAAAATGAATGCTTGTTACGCAAGTGGGGGAGAAACGAAGGATTCTGGCTATTATTTATGAACCTTTAGAGTCATTTGGTAATGTTTAATGGAATGTCTAGTGTGCTTGAGATTAACAAGCTTTCCCCTTGCAGGAAAGGTTCAAAATCTGGAGCCACTAGCAGATGTTATGGATGCCAAGGTACAGGAATGAAGGTCACGACACGCCACCTTGGAATGGGAATGATTCAACAAATGCAACATGTCTGTTCTGATTGTGGAGGCACAGGCAAGAAATCTGCACTCAATTTGATTATTGCAATCATTCCCTTTTCCAAATTTTCATTTAGGAATACTTTTAATTATGCGGCCTATGTGACTTATTTTTTACACAGCCCACATCTATGAGCATTGAGTGGATCAATAGTCAATCTTTCAAAGTATTATTTTAAGTGCATGTAGCAATGGTAATAAAAATGGGTTGTGTTACAAATGGGTATGAATGCTGTGTAGTAATTGAAAATCCCTATATTTAACCCAAAATGCCAAAAATATATATAACTCCTTTACTTTTATCTCGTGTTGATACAGGTGAGGTTATTAGTGAGAAGGATAGGTGCCGTCAATGCCAAGGAAGCAAGGTGTCTCAAGAGAAGAAGGTGGTCGAGGTGCATGTTGAGAAGGGGATGCAGGATGGCCAGAAAATCGTGTTCGAGGGACAAGCAGATGAAGCGGTATGTCATCTCGATATGTTAATATTCTAAGTGTGCTTTTTATGTTGAATTAATTGATTTAGTATTCCACTGTATTACCTTGGCTTGGTTGGCTGAAATTGGATACTGGGGTATCAAGAATTTTGTTGCAGTCCCATAATTTAGTTTTCACTAACCAGATAATTCATGTCAGAGAAGTTGGTTAATGGTTGATAGGATTAGGGATTTGAGATGGTCTTCCCCCATAACTGTGTTTTACTTTTTGTTTTTTGGCGCAACAGTTTGTGTTTACTTTATTGTTGCGAGATATGCAATTTAAAAATAAGACCTCACGTGTTTTCATCCCTGTTTTGCAGCCTGATACCATTACTGGAGATATTGTTTTTGTCTTGCAAGTAAAGGAGCATCCCAAGTTCAAGAGGAAATTCGATGATCTTGAGGTGGAGCACACACTAAGTTTGACTGAGGCACTCTGCGGGTTTCAATTTGTCCTGACCCATCTTGATGGCAGGCAGCTTCTCATCAAATCTAACCCTGGGGAGATTATTAAGCCTGGTAAATTTTTCCCTGATGATTAATCTTGCATTCAAAGTCTGTAATGAACCAGCTTTGATTGCTCAATAATTTCCTTTGCTTTGCAGGTCAATTTAAAGCAATTAATGATGAGGGAATGCCTCAGCACCAGAGGCCCTTCATGAAGGGCCGACTATACATACACTTTAATGTTGAATTCCCAGAGTCGGGGGTTCTGTCCCCAGAGAAATGCCAGGCTCTGGAGAAAGTCCTACCATTGAGGCAGGGCAGGACTTTGTCGAACATGGAGGTGGACCAGTGTGAGGAGACCACATTACATGATGTCAACATGGAGGAAGAGTCGAGGCAGCAGCACCGTCACCGTCAGCGTGAGGCTTATGTTGAGGATGACGATGAAGACGACGATGATGAACACTCAATGCCACGAGTACAGTGTGCTCAGCAGTAAGGCTCGGCCCTATTGCCAGGTTTCACAGATGCTGTCTCGAAGCACCATCTTTTTCTATCCAAAACGGCCTAGCAATGACCCTCCTTTCGGGGTCTCTTCACTGGATTCAAGAGAAATGAAGCCTGAGGCCCTTGTATCTGGAAGGGAGATGCTATTGATGACAGCTTCTTGGCATTATCAGCAGGTTCTCAATTTAATATATACCAAAATCCTAAATTAAGCTACAAAATATGCTTGTTCTTTTTAGTTATGCAGTGTTTTTTGTCATGTTAGGCCCTTTGTTATTGATTTACTAAAGCAAAGTTTAGCTTAATGAATATCACATGCGGTATTTTGATCAGATGAACCAGATTGAATATGGAGTTGCAGCGTTCACTTTTCTTGCATTTGTTGGGTTGGCATCTATATCCTGTTCGGTCTGCAATTTTTTCGTAACCATCATGCATATCTTCTCACAGCTGTAGCTTGTGTATTTGAGGAATTTTATTGTTAAAAACTTATGTTGATTGCTGATTTAGTTTCGACGCGTAGTCAAAAAAATGACTGGATCCATCTATCGTGATGTCTTATTTGGACAGACGAGTCGAGACCATCTTTTGCGATAATCGATGTAAGTTTCATTAGCTTCTGCACTTTAGCAGATTGAGTGCCCTTCCTCGAGGTCAATGGGATGAGCTCGTTGGATTTAGGTTAAGGATTTCGTTACAATGTATCTCCGTATGAGTTATCAGAAAGAACAAATGGCAATTTCAATGTTATGATTATATTCCTGACAAGGATTATTAATATTTTGAAAATTGGAATATTTTCTCGTTTGTTTCACAAGTGTTCTGGAGATACTTGTTAACAAAGTCTTTCATTCAAGTGAATGCATATGTCAATATTCCTTCAAGCGAAACCCTGAAGCGAGAGGATGATGGTTCGAACACATATCTCTACCCCATTATGTTTATTATAAAATTTCCCAAGGATCGAAAGCACTGATGCTAGCTTATAGAAAGCTGAGAATCTATGGTTATCTCCACTGCCTGGAATGACCCCTGCGAGTCGACTCTTGATGGTAAATTTTGTTGGTCTATTGTAGTTCAAATTCAGTCGAATTGACAAGATAAGACGACGTGAATTCTCCTCGCAATTAATTGAAAAATTAAGTGAACTGATGAGACTGTTTCCCATTGTTGCAAGACCTGATCTTCCCCTAAATAATGTTGTAACTATTCTTTGAAATGCTGTCTTGAAGATTTGTTGTGGTGATTGCGCATCTGGAGACTTTGCCGGATAACAAAACATGGGCAGAGTTCATCTTATGTTTCTAGCCAAAAGATTGCTTCCTTGCGCGGTTGCACCTAATGTCCACTTGGATCAGGAGAAAATACTGTGAAATTTTGAAACGTTTTTTGGAGAATTGGGTCCAGCAATGTGAAGCGGCTCTGTACTCTTGCACATCTCTCACTTTCTCTCAACGGTATATTATGCTGGAAATAGTGCGACTCAAATATCCTACCCATATTATTCAGTAGATTTTTTTTTTTGTATGTATATCGCATTACCTATCATGCACGATAGAGTTAACTTTACGTGAAATTATAGATAGAGTTACTTTCTTATTCTCGTTGGATTAATTTTACTATTTATTATTTCTTGTTCTCATTGAGTTAATGTTTCAAAAAATATATATTTCTCTTAATTTTTCCTTAAAATATGTTTTCTTATTCTCTTGATTTGTGCGGGGATTTTCCTCCAGAGTTTCACTTTTTTCTTGAACTAATGTTAAATTTTCATTTGGAAAAGAAAAGACTCGTCTCATTAAAATTTAATGCACGAAAGTCACTTTTAGCATATTATATCGTATCGATTAGATTGGGAATCCTAAGTGCTATCAATCTATATATATATATATATGAAGAAATAAAGTAAAAGATATTATACGGAAAAACCAATTTTAAATGCTAAAGATAAAAATTACAGATTCAAATAACCGTGAATAAACATTACATGTTTTTCCTTTTCTATTAAATCGGTTGGATTTGGGCTAAGAGATGTAATTTCAAGCAAATACTCTAGCCATCTATTTGAAAACACAAGCCTATCCACGGCGGTTTTAAGATATTTTATCGATAAACTCAAGACTCAAATAATTAATTAGCGATTTTTAGTTTAAATTTGTGTATTATGTGTGATTAAAATACAATCTACCTCAGTTTATAGCAGATTATGTGTCTTTTTTATGAATGGATCGGATTTTTCGGTTGCCCCCGATTTAATCGATTAGATAAAAAAAATATTTGAAAACCACCGGATTAAAGGGTAAAAAGTCGCAAATTTTATTTTTAAATTATGCCCTCGGCAACATATTTATCTTAAACTTTCTTTCACAACACAAAAAAAAAATTTCAAACCCGTATCCTGTGGCCTTCGTCAAAATTTTGTCAATGAGAACCCGTTAAAATCTATTTATATGGATACCGAAAAAGCAAATAAAAACGATATCATTTTAGTTGAAAAATCAGGATAAATGTGTAAATACGTCACAGTTTATATAGTTTGGTGACAGGAGTGATCCATATGAAATCATAAATTGCTATTTTCCTCTGTCCTCACCAAGGGGCATATCTCTGGTAGAGATTAAATTCAGGATAAAAGTTTTACGGCCGGCATAGTTTGAAAATTTTTGCGACTTTTTTTTTCCTAATTTAAATTATGATAGTTTAATAGAGTGCGCGCCCTGTGCACGCGGACGAAAACGGTAAAACTGCTCCGACCATGGCGGATTTCTGCTCCAACCATGGCGGCGGCAGCTCCGGAGGTGCCAACGCCCTTCGGTGCGCCATCATTGGCTGCGTACGGAGGATCGTCGTCGCCCTTCCGGATGGTTCAGCCCGCCACGAGCTCCGGTCCGTCGCCGTTCCCGTCCGGTTCTCCTTCGGCTCGTTGGCGATGTCGTCCGCCGCTTCTCTGTTCGGCACGCCTGCGCCTTCTCCCAGCGCGAGCTCGGGTTCGTCCTTGTTCGGGACGCCTCAACCCGTGGCAAGTTCCAGTTCGTCCTTGTTTGGAGCGGCCACTTCTGGTTCGCCTCCCTTCCGGACGTCTTCAGGAGCATGATCGCCACCGTTTGGTGCGGCGTCAACCTCGTCATCGAGTTCGACTCCGACCGCCGCTTCGCTTCTATTTGGGACGCCGTCATCTTCCGCCGCCGTGTCTGGAGCGTCCTTATTTCGAGCAACTGCTTCAGCCGCATGTTTTCCCCCCGCCGCCGCCGCCACTGCCACCACCGCCAAGACTACTCCTTCATTTTCCGGCATATTTTCTTTAAGTTCAGCCTCAACATCATCTCCCCTTCCTGCTTCTACGGGGTCATCATTTGCCAGACCCACCTCAAGCTCTAGATCGCCGCCTCCAACACCCACTGCAACATCCACAACGACCTCGTTCTTCTCGTTTACACCATCCTCCTCGTCTTCGCAGTCCTCTTCCACTGTTGCGTCGTCAACCCTGTTCTCGACTCCACCTTCCACTAGTGCATCGACAACATCTGCAGGTGGCTCCGCTTCCACGTCCACTTCGACGGCGTTGCCTCCATTTGCTGTGGGTTCATCGTCAGCGGCAACGGCTTCAACGGCATCGGCAGTTAGTGCAAAATCTTCAGCACCCGCTAGTTCCTTTACGGGATTTGGAGGGACCGCAACACCTGCTTCCACGCCGACTGCTAGTTCGGTTCCAAGCTTTTCGTTGTCTGCCAACACTTCAACACCATTTTCATCTCAAGCACCTTCTACCCCCGCCGTCCCTGCTTTTGGTGAGTTTTTACTGACACTTCGAGCTTGTATTAGCATTATGAAGAAGTTGGAATTTCCTCGTATATGAATCAAAAGTGCCAAATGTAGGTCTGCTCTGCAGCATGAGGCTTGCTTATTCTACATGTGCATATTTCTTCAAATTTTGAGGGCGTTGCTTTGTTGTCTGTTTTGGTTAGTACAGTGAGTTATCAGATTAAGAGTTTAGGGATAGCCATATCTTTCACCATTTCATTAGCTAGGTAATCTGTATCAGAATATTGTATTATACGTGTATGCTCTTTGCTATATTTGCTCTCTGCATGTTATATCTCTTTAGAGGAATCAGGGTTTGTGGCTTTCTAATAAGAATAAGAAACAGGCGAAAAGTTATGCCTTACCGTGCTGTATTGAGCCCATAGCTAGTGTTCACTGGGTCACCTATTGTTCTGATATCGTAGTAATAACACGGTACAATGGTTATGCTTTTTCCTTTTTAAGTATGTTTTTGGCTAAGCTGCCTAGTACGAGATCCTCGTCTTTTATTATTTCTGTCTTTTAAAGAATGATTTTCGAGTTAAATTCTGCTTAATCATTTGCATCTTAAAAAGATCAGTGTAGCATTGAATTGGTGCTTGAGCATGGCTTAGACACATACTTTACTGACAAACTGCGACTACAAGCCTGATAGTTTATTACCTAATTGTTTTGAGGAGCAGTCAACTTTCGAAGATTCTCTCCTGATGAAATCGGACAAACTTGTAAAGGCACAATGCATGATTCCTTGCATAAGTATTATAATGTGCTGTGAATGTAAAGAAAAATTGGCGGGAAGAATCAAAAGATTTTTTAGTGACTCATATATGATGCAATAGGCTAAAAAGTCCTGAATAAGAAGGAAATGGACCTTCTAATTGCAATACCCTATCTTCCCTTGGGGACACTGTTGTTAGCATTGTTCATTGTCGGGTTGTCACATGTATATTTTCGACACATACCTGAGCATCCTTGTGCATGGTGCTTCTAAAGGTGCTTGCAGTTAAGAAAGACTTTCAATGTTTTCTGTTACTATTTTTTTGGTTCTGTGGGTTTTGGGAGTTGCTGCATGTACAGCAATATTGCTAAACACATGGGTGGACGACAGGGAACAGATTTTTTTTTTCCCTTTTCTTTGTATAAACGTGCAATCTTTTGCTTGCACATACATTTATTTGTTATTCTTGAGTTCTTCATACAGGAGTCTTGACTGTACAGTTACCTTTTACAATAAGGCAGTGTCTATGAAAATATTATTATACGGAGAAATGTTCATGCCTAGACATGACTTGCTGCTTCAATCACGAATAGATTCTGACCCTTTCATTTCTTTGAACTTGTTTACACCAAAAAATAGCCAACTTGTCAATATTGTTCGTTTGTGCCAAAGATCATCAAGGGACACATGGTGGAGACTTGAGATAACGTGAAAGCAAATATCATCAAGTTGCCAACATAAGGGACACATGTCAGAGACATGTGTCATGGTATATATTTACACCCAAAAATGATCAATTTTTGGGTATTATTGACAAGACTGGTCATGACTTCATCAAGGAAATTTCAATTTTAGAATCAAAAGGGAAAATGGTCATAATTTCTTCGAGACAAATCGGATTGACCTGACTCCAAAGCCAAAAGAACGAAGACTCATGGATCTACAACTTTTATGTTTTGAGTTTTCTCATAAAATCACTATAGAATCCATCGAGGTTAAAGGAAATCGACGGTCGTGATTTCATCTTGTCGATAACTTCGACATCTTGTCGATACTTCTACGAAATTGCAGTTCTGTGCTAGTTCGGGAAAATGGTCATAACTTCTTCGAGACAGATCGGATTGACCTGATTTCAAAGCCAAAAGAACGAAGACTCATAGATCTATAACTTTTATGTTTTGAATTTTCTCAGAAAATCACTGTGGAAGCCATCAAGGTTAAAGGAAGTCAATGGTCGTGACTTCATCTTGTCGAGGACTTCGACGAAATTACAGTTCTAGGCTAGTTCGAGAAAATGGTCATAACTTCTTCAAGACAGATCATATTGACCTGATTCCAAAGCCAAAAGAACGAAAACTCATGGATCTACAACTTTTATGTGTTTAGTTTACTCAGAAAATTACTGTAGAGTTTTCGACATTGAGAGGAAGTCGACGGTTGTGAATGATTGGAGATGCAAAAAGAAAAAGTAACCGTCAACATAGTGGAGTCAAAAAAAAGCCAACGTAGTTCGTCAAATTTTTGGATTCAACTAATTTTTAAGGGTTCTTTTGAGAGGTTACTTGGAACCATGATTTGAGGAAGTTATCACTTTGGACAAGATGTAAGATAGTTATCTTGAAAGCAGAATATTGGCATCACATGGACATGAAGACAAGGGAATGGAAGAACGTGGGTATTAACTGTTGAAAACTGCTAAGGAGCAGGAACAGACTATTTTTCATCGGCCATCTCGGAGAGGAACCCCTCGACAAAAATCAAACAATATGTTATCTTTCAATTATCTTTTTTTTCATTAACGCGCTTTATCTTTCCTTAGCTATAGCCAATTATTCTTGAGTTCTGTATCTTTATCCTGAAGTCTTGACTGTACAGTTACATCTTTGTTACAATAAGCTGTATTTTCAAGCTTTGTCGTTGATTAAAACGGTTTATTACGTATAGCCCGGTTAGTTTGGAGAAAAGTTTGCCATTTTTCCTTATCTTCCTGGATATTTCCTATCCGAGTCAACGGAACCCGGTCTCCGAATTAAGAATCGAAGAACCCTGAATTATATTTCTTTGAATTTTCTGGTAAAAAGAACTAATGATTATAAAAAGTAATTGTTGAATCCTTTTTAACATTTCTGCATAAGCTTGGTAAAAGGAAGAAATGCTCTCACGGTATTATCTGGAAGTGTAATTGGTGCTCACTAATATCCCCATTTCCGCTTTGAAATATATAGCTCCGGTGCACATGCTACATTAATGAATTATCGTACCAAAAAAACTCATTACGCAGGGATTTTGCACCTTTTGCAGTATCTCATCTCAGCTCTTCCCTATTTTATGGCATTGACTTCCCTATGCTGCTTGTCCTGTGTACTTGGTTGTTGGATTGTCTTCATAATATAGGCAATCTTGATTTGCCAAGTAGGTGTTAGCATCTTCTTATCATTCTTTTGGCAAATAAATATGGTATGACATGGTATTGTTATGAAATTCATGTAGAAGCTAACACAAGGAAGCTGATATATTGTTGTGCATTTCTAGTCTTATGCTTAAGGAATAGGATGTCATGTTGAATGATTTTTGAAACCTCTTTTTAAGGTGTCCCTGCTACAACTTCTGCAGCAACAACAGCTTCTAGTGCCAGTGCAACTGCCGCTCTGACATCATCTCTTATCGTAGCTTCTAGTAGGTATTCGCTGTCTTGATGGCTAACTAATGTACTTTTTACTTCATAACATGGCATGACACTTTCTTGTTCCATACCTATGAAAAACATGGTATTGTTTCTCATATTCATGGCCAATTAGTGCTCTGTTTTTGCACTATTCATTCAAGGATTAACTTTCAACCGAAAAACAAAAATTCAAGGATTAACTCCTTTCTTTGTTTGTTTCTTAAGAATTCTTGTTCATCTAAGTTTGCTTTATCTACTAGCCAGAAAGAGTTTGCTTTTTCAAACTATCTGTTTCATCTAGACTATTTTTGCAGAACCAGCTTTTGTTTTCCTAATACAGGAAGAATTTCAAAAACACTTTCCTAATTTTCTTTCAATTTTTTTTTTTTTTTTTCTTTGAGATTGCTATATTCCGTTTGAGATCATCGGCATCATTTTGATGTTACTGAATTTCATTTTCTTTTTGTTCAATGATGAACTTATTATGCCAATCTGAGAGCATGTGTCGTTGGCATCAGTATATTTCAGCTTATTTCATTTTTCTTATGTACTTACTTTAGAACAACATCAAGCACCAGCTCTGCAGCTGCTGTACCAAATTTACCTTCAGAAATTGTGTCAATGGCCATGCCGACATCGGCAGCTTCCACACCTTTGCAGGAAGCAAATATAGGCACAGTTGATTGATCAAGTTTGCCACCACCAGAACCAGCTGAAGAATCGATTGCTGATCTTTCAGACATTGAGTCAGCTGATGATGCCGTCAACGAAATCCTGGGAGTAATAACACCAAGATATGACGAGCCCCTCCCATCTAGTTCTGACCCATTGACATCTGGGGCTGTCAATGACGTTAAGGCTAAATGGGATGAGTTATACTGACTCACAAAAGGAGGATACTCCCAGATTGCTTCTAACTCAACCCTCGAAGACAGAATAAAAGATCTGCTTGCTGAGTTGAGCTCTTGCGAAGATGGCTTCATCAGGACTCCTGAATTTCAGCATGAGTGCGAAGAGTTTGCCATACATTTTGTGTATGGCACTGAAGTCTATAGACTGAACTGTGACAAGATCGAGTCATTGACAGCTATCGAAGAAAATTTCAACAAACTGGAAGACCGACTGACTGCAGGACAGAGAACTTTGAGAGAACGTCGCAGTTATTATCAGGCTGCCGTTGACAATAAGGCTGATCTTACAGAGGAGAAAGAAAGACTCGAAGCACTTCTTGCTGAAGTTCAACGCCAGATAGAATCGAGCCACCTTGAAATTTAGCGTGAAGGGAGGTCTATGAATCAACAGCTTCGGGAGGTCGTCGCAACCATGCAGGTAGACATGGCCACGGTTCAGGAACCGCCGGTTCCGGTTCGGAACCGGCGGTTCCGGTTCGTGGCCGCGAATGAACCGGAACCGGAACCGCAAGGGGGCGGTTCCGGTTCCGGGCCGATTCCGGTTCCGGCCGGTTCCTTATTTAAAAATTAATAAAATAATTATAAAATAAAAATTACAGACCTTGCCTCCGTTGTTCGTCGCTCGGGCTTCGCGGCCTTGGCCATGGTGGCGGAGGCGGGGTTCAAGGTGGCGAGAATATGAAGTGGGAGACGGGGGCGGCGGCGGGGGGGGAGAAGGACCGGGCCGGGAGGGGGACGGGGACGGGGACGGGGACGGGGACGGGAGGAGGAGGGGGTCCTCCTCCTCCGGGGTCGGGAGGAGGGGGGGAGAGGGGGGCGTCGGCGTCGGTAGTTGCGGCCATGGGGGGCGGCGGCGACGGCGTTGAGGGTCAGATCTGGGTGGGAGTCGGCGTCGGTGGCTGCGGCCATGGGCGGGGGCGATGGCGGTGAAAGCGGCGGAAGACAGGCGCAGGGGGTGGGCGGAACAGGCTGCTGCTGCAGCGTGGCCTGCAGCAGCAGCCTGCAGGCCCCTGCACTTTTTTTTTTTTTTTTTCAAGAACCGGCCCGGAACCATCATTTTTTCTGAAACCGGCTTGAACTGCGGGCCCGGTCAACGGGCCGGGCAGGTGGCCACCACTACATGCAGGTGTGTTATCGACAACAAGCGGAAGTTGACAGGCATTCATCCATCAGAACAGAATGTGTTGCAGAAAACAAGACATTGGATGAACAGCTTTCGAATTTCAGGAGAAATGTAAAGAAGCTACTTGATGATCTATGATCGATGACATATTAAGACAGCTCCTTTACATCTCGACTATGTCGCTGGATTTTCATTTCTTCTGTATCTCTTGCATCTCTCCCATAGTTGGATAAGACATTTTCAAGTACTTTGCCATTAATCGGTTGTGATATCATTACACCATCCAAGTCCATCAATCGGTAGGCATTACCACTAAGCACATTTAGCACTTAGTATGGACCTTTCCGAAGTCGGTGACCAATTATCGAATTAATCGCTTTTGCAATTAATCGGTAAAATAGTCTCTGGACCAAATCACCAATGGCAAATTTTTAATTTTAACGTGTTTGTTGTAAACCTTGGCAACTCTTTTCTTTTGCATAATATTATATGCTCTGGTGCTGATGCACGAATTCCATCCAACTCGTCTAGATTCATATGCATCTAACTATTCATAATTTTTTTTAGTAGGTCGCTTTGTATCCAAGCTCTCAAAGATTGAACAGCGACTCCAAGGGAATAACAGCTTCTTGACCATGTATCAACACATGAAAACTCACATTAGTACCAGACCTTTAAGAGGTTTAAGCCCATAATATTGTTGACAAGGTGGAATTCCATTCTCTAGGATTCTCTTCGATACTTTTCTAAATAAGATTAACAACAATCTTCTTAGAGGCCTCGGCTTGACCATTAGCCTGAGCGTAATAAGATGTTAAATGAATCATTTTAATTCCTCTTCATACCTCTTTCCCAGTTAAAACAGTTTCCTGATTGACAGTAATTGTTTCAGGAATACCGAACCGATTGAATGTATTCTATTTTATAAACTTTTTCATTGTCTTTTTGAGTCGTATTTTTATAAGATGTTGTTTCAACCCATTTTGCAAAATAGTCGGTTGTAATCAAGATAAAATTATGTTTCTTGGTCAATGGAGGACATATTTTACCAATCATAATTCTAATCCATAGTCCAACCTCTAATGGCTGTGGTTTGACAACTAAATTTAGTATCGACGCAAACATGTTGAATCAGTCCATTCACTTGACACGATTTATAACCATTTGCATAATCAATATAATCTTGGGTTTTGTGGGTAAAAAATAATTATATCGGCACAATAACCACTTTATTTTTATTCTAGCTTAATGTGCACCACGTATTCTTTCGTGCGCTTCTGCCATGCTAGCATCAATTCACGTCTATATGGACATTTCAATAATAATCCCTCTACTGCGCGTTTATATAAATCATCATGAAGCATCACATATTTTAATATTTGCCTTTTGAATTTTTAGTCCCTTCATTGACTTTGATCATTTAATATTCAACGACTGTCTCCAATTTTCTTTATCTTTAGCGAAATAAGTATTTACCATCATAGTTAGATTTTCATTTGATGGTGGTACTTTTATGCATTTTATTATTATTTGGCTAATTTCTGTAATATTTTATATTCGGATGCAGTTTGAGCTAATTTGTTGGCTTCCAAATTTTCATATCTTCCAATATGGATTAAATGATAGCCGAGGAATTTCTCAAGTAATTCTTTTGCTAAGGAATAATACTAAACAATAAATTGATTGAAGACATCGATATTCTCCTCTCAATTACTTAATAATCAACTAGGAATCTCTTATTATTTTGACAAATGTGGGGCCCACTCTTGATTTAATCTTATTTTTTGCTTTTTTTTTCTCTTCTTCTTTTTGTTGGGTTTCTTCTTTTTTTTTTATCTTTTCTCTATTTAGGACAAAACCGGTGACCCTCTTTTCCAACTAGCCAACTAATTATTGTATTAACAGTTTTGTGTGTGTGCGCGTGTATAGATGAGAAAAAGCCACAAAAAATCTCAAATTTTGCTCACTGTGACACAATGACCCTGGACTTTTTTTGTGACATAAAAATACTCCAAATTATGCTTACTATGTGAGACATTTACCCTAAACTTTTTACTATGATATAAAAAATATCAAACTTGTACTTATGCAATACATTTACCCTCCACCAAGGTTCCGTTAGATGATTTTGGGAAATTGTCCAAATAGTCCTAAACCTATTACATTGTCACCAATTTAGTCCTAAACTTTTCGATTTTATCAATTGAGTCAAAACATTTTCACTAATTGCCAGTTGAGTCCATCTGGCAAATTTTGGCCGAAAATTGCTAACATGAATGTCGGTGGCCTATGTGGTGCTAATGTGGATAATTTTTAATAATATTTTTAGACTTATAGACTTGTTTATTTTTTTCTATTCTTTTTCCACTTTTTACTTTTCCTTTCTTTATGTTTTTTCCCTTCCCTTCTTCCTCCTCTAGCCAATGGCCAAAAAGAAAAAAATAAAAATAAAAGGAAAAAAGAATAGAAAAGAAAAATAAAATTCAAAAAATATTATTAAAAATTATCCACGCAAGCCAGCCGGCGTCCACGTTAGCCATTTTCTGCCAAAATTAGTCTGATGGACTCAATTGGCAAGAAATGAAAAGGTTTATGACAGAATTGGCAATAAGTAAAAATATTTAGGACTCAATTGGCAAAATTGAAAGGTTTAGGATTAAATTGGCAAAAGTGCAATAGATTTATGACTTTTTGGGCAATTTTTTCGATGATTTTTTAGTCAAAACAACGTTGTTTTGATTTGTCATATCAATATCATTTGCTTTCTGGCATCTATGTAATTAGATTTTAACGGTTGTCATTGACGTAACTTTGAAGGAGGGTAAATGTATTATATAGGTAAAGTTTGACTTTTTTTTTATGTCACGGAAACAAGGTTTAGGGAAAATGTGTCACAGTAGATATAGTTTAAGGTTTTTTGTGGCCTTTATTGGCTCTTGACACCCCCCTATAATATTGAATTGACTATATTATCCCGTGCGGATCCCACTCTTGGTTTAAGATTATTCTTACTTTTTTTCTTATTCTTTTTTCAATTTTACTAAAAAAAAACTTACCCACATCCCTTTCGAACAACTTTTTTTCACCCTAAACGCTTCTTCCACATCCATTACATTTTTATGTATCATTTATGTTTGTTCTGAACTTATTCTCCATTATTATAATCTAAGCAAGCACTAATTATATATTGGAGTAAAGAAATGTTAGTTTTATTTGAAATTTTTTTATTTTATTTTCATAAATTATCCTCATAATCATGAATTTTTCGATTTTGATTTTTGGCACAAATTTACGAGATTTAATTAAAATTTGAATACTGTGGTTGATGTATGCATTATATACAAATTACTCAAAGATTATCCTCTTAGTTGTGCTTAAATTATTATTTGAATAATAGTTTCCTAGTTCAAAAAAAAAAAGAAATATACAACTCATTAACAAAATAATTAGTTTTTTTTGTCAGAAACACAATAATTAGCTAGCTATCTACCAAATATACTATTTTTTTTGGAAAAGAGGTACACCATTTGTTCCAAATGGAGAAAGAAAAGGGAAAAAACTAAAAAAGGAAAAAAGAAGGCAAACATTAGTCTTAAATCAAGAGTGGCCCCACATTTAACCTTGGCAAATGTTGTTTGAGAGGAGCACGAATAGTTTCGTCTCTAGTAAAATTGAAAAAAAATAAAAAGAAGAAAAAAAAAGATAAGAAATAATTTTAAATCAGGAGTGGGACCCCCAAGTGATAATGCAGTCAATTCAATGTAAAAGGGAATGTGAGGGGTCAGAAAGGGATGGAAATAATGCGAGCCTTAAATAAATTATGTATAATTGCATTTATCGGTTAGTAAATAAAAGAAATTTGGGATTATTTGTGATCTCCATATGTAAGAACTAAACATAAAGACAAGAATAATTTCATCAATTAATTTTAGTGTTTTTCTAAAACCATAAACTTCATGAAATAGCGATTTAAATCCTCATTAATTACTTTAAGAAAGCGATAATATGGAGTTTACGCAAACAAAGAACGTCAAGCATAATTCAAGCTTTCCAAATTGAAATAGAGTAATAGATGCTATAGTTCTCCAAAATAATTTGATAATAGCTGAATCCTACCAGATGTAACGTAAACTATCGAGTAAATTCAAATTTGCTGGAAGTTTCGCTGCCCTCCCCAATTACATTCTTGGCTCGGCAATGCTCCTAAATTGAATTGTAATAATCAACGACATAATTATTATTATACGAACGACTATCCTCGAGACACTCGTAAAATATATTTCATACACAGATGTGACCATCTATCTCATTAATATAAAGTTCTAACTGGGTGATGTTAACAATTGTGATATGAGCCTTTTCTATGCCCATCATTCGAAGTTGTTTATATGGATGGACTTTTCTTCACATAAGCAGTTTTTAGTTAATTTACTCAACCATGTGTTGAAATCTACAAGCAAAAGCCAAAGCACATTGCCTATCCTCCTGCCAGTATCTGCGAGCCGCAACCGTAGTTGCTTTCCCTCAGAAACCCAACTTTTAGCTACATTGTGGTGGCAAGAATGAATTACAACTAGCGGAGACCAAAAAATGAAGAGACTGCTGAGAAGAGAAGCCGCCATTTCTTACTATGGAAGGCTCAAATGGATTACCCGACTTCCACCAAGAGGGTGGTCATGATAATTGCGAATGACCTTCCAATCTGGTGCAACAAAGTTCTTAATCTTCTTCTCGTCATCTTGCTGGAATGGAGCCTTTAACAGACGGATAATGGATAGATTATGTATGCAGATAAGGCGACTGGATTCTCTATGCTTCAGGAGCAGAGTTTATTGAATCCCGCGACGTTCCAAGCTAAAAATGTATTTGGATTGGAGAGACTTACTGAAACCACCAGTAATCCTTTTGACACTTGGGACAGCACTTTGGTGAGTGTCAGCACTTTAAAGCGAAACATATGTCAAAGAACACCAAGTTGCTGAGGTTGATTATTTACCGTATTAATCAATGGCAAAAGTCTGCAAAAAATTGTTTCCTAATGCAATTAGATTTGGGATTCTGTTCCTTAGTCCACCACATCCTGAACATTTTTGTGTCATGCGTATTCAGAGTACTCTGTTATCCAACCTCTCTCTCCCTCTCTTCTATGAAGTAAATCATCAACTCCAAACTAGCTGACTAGATAATATCTGTGTAAGGTCCAGAATGAAAGCAACTTTATAGTTGTCTTATTGTATGCTAATAAGTAGTAGTAATCTTGCAAAGAAGATATACATCAATTTTCGCACATGCCTTTGGAAATAAGAGCATACGGTTTCTGCTTCTTTCATCAGAGAGTCATGGACTCGGGGTAATGCAAAACTGCAATCCAGATTAATTTCTTTATTTCTGCTCTCCAGAAATCCTTAGTCGAACTTAACTGAAATTGGACTCCTGACAGAGTACTTCCCGGAATCCCACCTCAAATATCCTTGGGAGAAAATACGGTCTTGCCAGTGGAATTTGCAAGGCTGAATGTGACTGAATACGTCGCTTTCTGGTTCAACTTTGAGAAGCTGAGTATGGCAGGCATCACGCTGATATACACGCCTTGAGGGGGAACAACCCTGACAACAAAAGATGAATTTCCTGTGCCAACATTAGTCACGGTCCTGTTAAATGTCTGTGGAGGTCCAAGGGTAACTGAAAATGAAGGGTCGTTTAGCTCTCCCTCAGGAATGCTAGATGAGCATTTGACTGGTTTGTGAGCAATTGTAGCCACCTGCTTGTCTGTGTATCCCAGACCACAGAGATAAGGAATGTAATCATCGGGTTGAATGTCGTAAATGAATCCAGGGTCAATGGCCTTGACAGGATCAATATGGCCTGCTCCGATCGTGAAGACATCCGCAGGCTGAAGCCTTTCGTCCAGGATTGGCTTTTCCTTGATGTTCAGCTGCTTAGCTGCAGTCATGATCGCAGATTTAATCGCTGCTGGAGACCAGTCTAAATGAACGGCCTTTATCAAAGCCGCAATGCCGCTGAGATGAGGGCAAGACATAGAAGTGCCAGCAAGGATGTTGAAGTAAAACTTTGCTTTCGTATCATTTCTGACAGGAAACGGCCATGCTGCTAATATGTTCAAACCAGGACCAATAATGTCCGGCTTCAGAATTCTGGGGCTAACCAAGCTCGGGCCTCTTGAAGAGAAGGCAGCGAGCACGGGAGCAGTCGGCTTCCCATACATGGTTCCTTTGAACACGATTGTAGCAGAGGGAGTTTTGGTCGAATTAATGTAGGCTTTAATCTTCTTACCAGCGAAGTAGCTGACTTGAGCTCAGGGAGGACAAAAACTTTGGCAAAAGTAGTGAATCCATAGATTTCTGGGTTCATCAAAATCATAGCGGCTCCCCCAGCTCTTTTCGCCTCGATCGCTTGTTCAAACTCGCTTACATCCCCATATTCACAAAGGACAACCTTCCCTTTCACTTGGCTGCTTCTTAGATGTCCCAGGGCACACTGTATGGACTCTACTGTACCGTCAATTCCGGGACACACGAAAGGCAATAAAGTTGAAGGGAAGGAAGGTTGATACACTGTCTCACCTTCATATTCCACTCCATTCCCAAGTTTTATGTTGGAGACTATGTTCCTATCGATGGTGCTTGCCCCAACTGTGAGCATCAATGGAGCCACATTCGTTACCGTGGCTGAGTAAGGACCAGAGTTCCCGGCCGAGCAGCTGACGAAGATCCCTCTCTGAGTGGCTGCAAAAGTGGCTACAGCAATGTTGTCCATATAAAATGGATGGGAGGGACCACCGAGCGAGATTGAGAGCACGTCAACTGTTACAGTAAAATGCAGAAGATGGCTGTGCTTTGCAAGCACCCAAAAGAAACCCAAAAAGGAGAGACACACTGGTTGAAGATGCTTACTGCATTCGTCCATACTATTGAAATTAACAACTTAGCCGTTTTATAGGCTGTACAACAACAGAAGAGATCCCAACAAAAATAGCAACTACTTTGATTCAAAATGGTGAACGTGTGCAGCAACATGCTGCCAACTAAATCCTGAAAACTAGGACCCACTAAGTAACAGAAACACACGACTAGCTATTAATTGAAAAACATAAAAAAAACAACTGACTCTTTCTAACATCAACACCATCTGCAATGGCAGCATCAAGTCCGGCAAGTATGTCACCCTCAGAACAATAAAATGCAAGACACACTTGGTAGATTGCCAAGTGAGCATATGGAGCCATGCCAACAGCTATGCCTTCAGCCATCCCAAGCGTATTGGCATGCGGCACAGAAGCACCAGCCGCCGTGCTGGCAGTGTGAGTGCCGTGCACGACATTGTCCATTGGTGGCGTGGTCGCATTTTTCATAGCTGAGCTGTGAAGGCCCCGGCGCCAATCAATTTGTTATTGCACAGGGAGGGCTTGAAATCGCACCTCCCCTTCCATTTGGCCAGCGGCGGCGGCATTCCAGCTCCGCCAAATGAAGGGTGCTCAGGCGTTACTCCTGTATCCACCACGCCAATGATAATTCCCTTTCCCATAGTTGAACCATTGAGAGATCCTCGATGCAGTGGTAAGCCCAAGAACTGGGGGCTGCGCATTGTTTGGAGGCGATATACTTGTTCCAGGCGAGCCGCCATGAATCCCTGCTTGTCCTGCATCGCAGTGACTTCATCTGGAGTCAGCTTGGCTGCAAAACCAGTCATCACATTTCAGTAAGCGTACAGCACGCCCTGCTGTTTCTCCGAGTTGGTAGAGTTCGTCGGCAAAAAGGAGTGGTACCAGGACTCGATCTTCCAATTCAGAAGAATCCTGCCCGTTTGGGGGAGTCACCTGGTCAATGTAGGTTTGCAAGTTGTTGCTCGCCGATTGAGTCAGGGACGGCAGATCATTGGCAAGACAGAGGTTGTTATGGACATTGGAAAGCAAGACAATTAGGCAGAGCAGATGAATGAAAGCCATAGTGTTGGTCTAGAATGCGGATTCAGGTGTTGGAAAATGATGTGGTTTGTGTTCAGCGACCAACTGGAGCATCTATTTAAACAGAAGCAGGATGGAGATACAGCCAGCTTGTGCATATCAGGTCAGTTGCTTATTACAACAAAATCTCGGATGGACCCTGAGAATAATCTGTTTTTAAGTAGCTTCTGTATCTAATTCTAGGAGTTGTTTCAAGAGCATTATGTTTTATCTATCTGAGTATAGGAGTTGCAGCAAACAAGAACTTGTTTGAAAGAGTTTGGTTTAATGAGATGATGCGATTCTCAGTGTTTTACTCGAATAGTTTGCATATGGTAGACAGTTGTTGCGGTGATGAGAACATGCGGAGTAGGACCATCATATTTCTCATAGATTTTGAACCAATTCTTTTCCGTGATTCGCAATCATTTAGGGAAAATTCACTTTGAAGCAACCATTCCCTAGAACACAGCTGGCTGGGAAGAGGAGAGACCCACGACAAAGCCACTAGTTGGAAAGGAAAGGACAAGACCACCTTTCTTACGTTTCTATTGTGGAGGGACAGAAAGATTTGATAATTCAAGAGAAGGTCACGGCGAGAAGCCTTCTAAATCAGGATTGTTAACAGGATGGTCAGAAAGTCCAGCAAAGAATGATCAGAGTAAAAGTTCTCAATTCTTGCCCATCGTTAGCTATTCGTTACAGTAATCACTTGTTTTCTCCAAGGAAAAGGCAAAGTCAGTTTTCAACAGGAGTTTGTAAAATCTGCAGATGACACATAAATATACTAAAGTAAATTTTCCCCCAATGTGATCAAGAAAGAAATGTTTTCTTGATGCCGTCATCTGTCCATGAGGTTTGAGTGATGGAATTTACGTAAAAACACGGTGAAGTTTCTCAAACAGGATCAAGTCTATTGTGCCAATTTCCTTTGCTCAAGTAACAATTTGCAGTTTTACCTATAGGTGCTTGTTCAGTGCACCAGTAGAATATCTAGTCGTTACCACTCAGCATCAAGAGCAAATGGAGTTCCAAGTCAGGAAGACATCAGCAGTTGCTTCAGGTTTGGGTCAGGAAAAATGAACGATAATACTCAGGAAAGAATGGCTAGAAAAGGCAGGAAAGGTGATTAAATTGGTATGTGAGATCAAATGTGACATTGAACCTGTTAAAAGGGCACTTATATCAGTGGAACATCAATTGGTCCTGGTAAGTGCCTTGCATAGGCATTATCAGATGAGGTCTGTCAAAAACTAAAAACTGAGCCTCGTTGGACATCATGATGTCCTGATGAATTTACCTGGAAAAAGGAAAAAGAAACACCTTCACGGCTATATCAGGTCATACAATACCAAAAAAAGGGAAAAAGAAGAGAAAAACAACTTCACGTAAGAGTCGAGGCAAAAATTCTTCGTCATTCTGTGCAGGCTAACTCTTAATAAGTGCTGGAGTGGTGACAAAAAATGCGTTCACAAAGAGATCTGGATTCAAGTAGTAGTTCCTTGTCACGATTTGATATCCCAAATCACGAGTGCTTCTAAATATGCTGTTACGGGTCAACTAAGAGTCTACTAAGAGTCTGATGCTAGAGGATTTTCGAGATAAGCTAACGTCAGTTGTACACGACTGATGCCAGGATTTGCTCAAGAAACGAAGCCCTTTTACGAAATGTAACTTGATATTGCTTGATATGCTTAAAAAAAGATCTTTTCACGAAGGATTTCTTCGATTTTTATTTGCAGTTTCATTTTGTAGCATACCGCTTGTTTCAAATTTGCAAGCAAGGTGAACATATTAGTGATCCTTTTGTAGTATTCCAACACTTCGATATAGTCCAATTTTAGACAGAAGTCAAATGCATTACAGTTCGGGAAGTTTGAATTACGTGCAGGCGAGTGGCCACAGGCACGAAGGTCATGAGTCAGATTTGTAAAGCACTTTAATCACTTCAGCATTGAACAGCACTAGGAGAAATAGTTCATTGTTGAAGTAAACTCAACACCAGCATTGAACCTGTTCATTTCCTTCTCTAAATCCGTACAACAATAGGCGCTACAGTTCACTCAATCGAACTTATCAATTTGGAAAAATCTCAGCCCCAAACTCTAACCAAACTAATTAAATCACAACTCAAACTAAACCAAAACTTCAGTTTGGTTCGGTCTCAAACCATTATTATCATGTCAACACTGTTGGGAAAACTCCTTACGTATTTTGAGGATGAGAAAAATTCTCTGTGATCTAATGCGAATATCTGAGGGTACAAATGAAATATCCTCTATACACCCAATTTCGTATTTTGATAATAATTATGACAAGACGTTGTACTAGAAGAGAGCTTCCTTAATTTGCAAATGGAGAACAAGATGCCAAGTAGAAAGTGTTATCAGAAGGATCTTCGATGGAGAAGGGACTTGGGTTGCAAGGTGCTTGGATGGACCAAATGGAAGGTGAACAACTTGGATAACTTAAGTATGCTTGAAAGGACCTAAGTACAGCAGGCGAACATATTGGAATTTAGTAAAATCATCAAGTCTGAATGGATCACGTTGTAGAGAAAGTTCACACTACAGAGGCAGTGGACAATACTCCACGTACCTAAAAATAAAGATTCAACTTTATATTAAACTCAAATTGATACTTTGGAGCCAATTCCAAGTGTTGGAATCGTAAGAGAAACATTATGGAGAAGATGAGCTTTTGCCATTTTTGGACAAAGTAGAGGAAGTGTTGGATACGTTTACAAAGTTGTTTTGTCTATATTGGACAATGCTCTTTAATCACACCGAGTGAACGTTTTGAGTTAAGAACAAACACTTCAATGTCTCTATTGACCTAGGAGAAGTCTCCAACGTGCAAATCAAGCTCGAAGGCCTATGCATATGCTTCAAAGTGGGAGTTAAAAATGCTCTAAAACCTTGTTTTATTTCCTTGTGCTTGTTCTTTCAAAAAATTCTTCAAATTTTAGTTGTAATTCTTTGAAAGAGTATAGGCAAAATCATTATAGAGGGAGCTTTGAGCATAGGTTAAAGTGTATACTTGTCTAGTGAGCTACATTTTTCTCGTAGAGAGGTAACTTCATCTAAAGATGCTGTCGAAGGCTTCAAAAATTGCACTAGCGGATTCCAGTCTTAATATTATGCTGCTAGAGCCGGAAGAGTGGAGTAAGCCAAATGGAAAGGCCAAATCACTAAATTGCTCTGCAATTTCTTCTATTCCTTGCTCTCTTTACATTTCCGTTGCATTGCATATTTCATTTATAAACATCGTTTTATCCTCTACACATTGTTATGCACAAAAACAAGAACAAAAGTTTTAAAAATTTTTATGATAACCAATAAATCCACTACTTGGTTGTTATGTTCGGTCCACTTCAACTGGTATTAGAGCCTGTGTGCTCAGTTACTTTATTGTGTTTTACTTTCTAGCAAATGATCCATAATGGTTGATATTATAGGAGCATCCTTTCGTGAAGCTCAATGTATTACTAGACCACCAAAATTTGATGGAGATAACTATGCTTGCTGGAAACGTAGAATGAAAGTTCTTGTTCAATCAACTGATTATGAATCGAGAAACAGGATCGAGAATAGTCCATTTCAGCTACCAAGGAGAGTCACAATCCCAGCACCTCCACCTCGGCCTCCCATAACAAGAATTCCACTTATATATTCAACCTCCACTACTGTGTCAGTTCCTCCGACACAACAAAAAATTTCACAAGAAGACTTTACATTAAACACTAAAGCCATTCATATCATGTATTGTGTCCTGTCTCGTACTAAATTTAATAGAGTTTCATCTTGTGTCAGAACTCCATTACTAAGATTGTTTTAGGACTGACTTGAACTCACATATGAAGGAACGGAGCATGTACCTGGAACGCACTGCGTGGCTTTACGGTTGCGCGATGCTTACACCAGCACAACAGTCATATTTAGACGACGTGGGAGCGGAGACATATCTGAAATCCAACACGAGAGTCCACACAGTTCGAGACATTGTTTTAAGGCAAAAGTTAGACGTGTAATGACACATCCACTTCAACAAACTGCAGTCAAAACTCAAGCAGTAGAAGTTCAAGAAAAGAGTGTCCATTTCAAAAACCAAAATCTGTACGGTTGAAAACAAGCACTGAAGCCGTTTGGAGCTTGACATATATTCGATCCGCTATAATACAAATACAAATACTCATCTCACACATTCCAGATAGCTCTCAGATCTCTCATGTAATTCCTTACAATGTTTACCCCATTTAACTCAGGTGTGCTATAAAGTCATACGAAAGGTCACCAACACGAATTCATTTTCTCTGTATATGGAATAGCTATAAGCTGTTTCAAGCTCCCTCCTTTCCAAAACTAACGAATTCGTCAATTCCTCGACGAAAAAAGAACCATAGTCACCTAGGGTCCGGTAGCTCCATCGCTTGGACCAGCAAGGAAGAATCATCGGTGAGATCGGAATATCTGTCCGACGATGAGAACTTATGAGGCTTGCGTTTGTTCGCTTCAACTCTCTGAGAGGCTTCCCGTCTTTATGCGAGGCCGTCGCCTTCGAGCATTCGGACCACTTCTGACATCTTCGGCCTGTGAGCGGGAAAGGTACTGGGTGCATAGGAGTGCTACTTGTACTATTTCCTCGAGCTCAATCCGAACGTAGTTGCTCCGGAGGTCCTTGTCGACGAGCATTTCCAGTTTCTGCTCTAGATGAATTTTCTTCGCCTGGAGCGATCGCTCAATGCTGGCCAACCGAGGATAACCAAACATCATCAGAGGAATGAGAACATCCGGATTGATATCGAGCTAAAACGATCTTAGTAATGAAGTTTCACTTACCCAATCGAGCATCGCTCCTTTCTGATTAGCAGCCTTGCCAAACTCCAGTGATCAGCTCGAGGAGAAGAATCCCGAACCCGAACACATCCGTCTTCTCGGAGCATTGCCCCGGCGAGAGATACTCGGCAGCTATATGTCCCACGGTGCCTCCTGCGGCCGTGGCGACATGCGAGTCCTGGTGATCCAAAAGCTTTGCCAGTCCAAAATCTCCGACCACAGCCTCGCAGTAGTCAACAAGCAATATGTTTGCCGCCTTAACATCTCTACGGATTATCTTCATGTTACATAAACTTTATTAGTGGAATTTATGGAGTTAATGGTAAAAAAATTCGATTTGTGTTATGAATGAATGTCTTGCTGATAAGATATGATTTTAGGTTTCCTCTACTTTTTCCATTTTAATTTAATAATTTATATATTCAAATTTTTGTGTAAGTGATATAATTATTATATATTAAAAATTAGGCTCGCATTATTTCTACCCCTTACTGACTCATCACACTCCCTTTTACATTGAATTGAGTGCATTATCGCTTGGGGTTCCACTCTTGATTTAAAATTATTTCTTATCATTTTTTTCTTTTTATTTTTTTGTCAATTTTACTAGAGATGAAACCATTCATGCTTCTCTCAAACAACATTTACTAAGGTTAAATGTGGGGCCGCTCTTGATTTAACACTAATGTTTGCCTTCTTTTTTTACTTTTTTGGTTTTTTCCTTTTCTTTCTCCTTTTGGAACAAATGGTGTACCTCTTTTCCAAAAAAAAAAAGTATATTGGTAGATAGCTAGCTAATTATTGTGTTTCTGAAAAAAAAAATTAATTATTTTGTTAATGAGTTGTATATTTCTTTTTATTTGGACTAGGAAACTATTATTCAAATAATAACTTGAGCACACTAAGAGGATAATCTTAGAGTAATTTGTGTATAATGCATACATCAACCCCAATATTCAAATTTTAATTAAATTCTAGTAAATTGTACCAAAATTGAAGTCAAAAAATTCATGATTATGAGGATAATTTATGACAATAAAGTAAATTTTTTTCAAATAAAACTAACATTTCTTTACTCCAAGATATGATTAGTGCTTGCTTAGATTATAATAATGGAGAGTAAGTTCACAACAAACATGAATGATACATTAAAATGTAATGGATGTGGAAGAAGCGTTTAGGGTGAAAAAAAGTTGTTCATAAGGGATGTGGGTAAGTTTTTCTTGCAATATCATGTATATTTTAACTGCTGAATTTTTTATTTTATTTCGTGAATCTAATAGTCTAATTTTTATTTAGTTTTCATGTCATCTCTACAAAATTTTTTAATTGATATTTTCAAAACAAAATTAACCATATGACAGAGCTAAGTATATTACAAATTCTAAGGAGGAGGATAAGTTTAGAAAAAGACAAACATGAAAAAAGAAAGTTGTTTGAGAGGGTGTGGAAGTAGTGGTGCTAGGATAAAAAAATATATCTTTTAAGGGAGGTAAGGGTATTTTTGTCTTTAGAAAAATTAAAAAGACGGTTCATCACCCTTTTAATAAGATGAATTTCCTTGTTAATCCTACTAATTTTTGTTAGGATAATATCGTCCATTGAAAGTGGCAGGGCATCTCCATCCATATGTGAAGCAAAAAAAGCGCGACCATGACATAATTATAGACAATGATAATGATATTTACAAATTCAATTAAGGCAATCGTCTTCGCTCGGCAACACATAATCCTATCTCTGACTCTGACGAGACAGCGACACATGATTCGCAAAGATCACTCTCCGCGTCAAATCCAAAACTTTTGTTATGTAAAAATGCATCGGTATCTCAAAACGACCTATATTTGTCTGGGGATCACCTATGTTGTTTGTGAAGTTTAATAGGATTCTGTGAATTTAATTAGCTTCATAAACAAGAGTCTCAAAGTAATTAAAAGTGGTTAATTAGCCAAATTGGTTATCAACATGGATGTTCTAAGGGGCTCACCAGGTTGCGCAATCGTCATATAGAGGAATGCATGCTAGTCGACGCATTGGAGCTCGAAAGAGTCTTGCAGGCATAATGAATGATTCGAGTCTGTGGTGATTAGAAAATCAAACGTAAATTTGTTCAGTCATGAATATTGCTTAACCAAGAGAATACCGTTTATCTCCAAAAATATGTGTCACTTAAGGTAAGAAATGCCATTTCTCATTTTGAGGCACTTAAAATTGATAGATAAGATGAAATCGCTAGAGTTGACTCTCGACACGTCCAAGTGTACGGGGGTCAGGATTTGGGAGACGGTCGAAAGTTAACGACGAAATCTGGGGTCGATAATATAATTTCTTTGCACGGGAAATTTCGAATAAACTTACACGTAAGATAAAAGTATAAATAATTTATTGCCAAATTTCCAAAAAAAAAAAGAATGACGACGACGACGTTCGATTGGCGGAATAATGGTTACGCTAAAAGCCAAACGGTCCTGGACGTTAAGTCGGTCCGAAAACGACGCCGATGGCGCGTTATAAGCCAAATGCCCACCTCTCCCAAAACGACGCCGATACGCTATAAGCTAAATTGCCTACCTCTCCTAAAAACGACGCCGAAGCGTCGGACCCTCGACCGCCTTGCCGCATTGCCTTCGCTTGGCTTCGCTTCGCTGACCGGTGTTTTTCAGGGGAGAGAGAGAAGCCTGGGGAATCCTGCGTCTTCCGTTGAATAAGTTGCACTCGAATCTCTCTCCCTCTCCCTCTCCCGCACGCTAACGCTCAGGCTCGCGCTCTTCGCAGCGATCGTCGTCGGATCCAAAAGCCGATCTTTCGCCGGTTCGACCCTGGTCCCGCGGGTTGCCTTTAGCGTTCCGTCGAACCACGGCGGTGATGCGATCGAAGTTCTTCCGATGAACGATGGACCCTGGAGGAAGAAGAGCTCATGGCGGGGAGAAACGAGCTCGCCATTGTTCGTGAGTGCCGTTTCTTCCGCGACCCCGCTTGTTGTGTGTATGAGCTTCTCGCGCCTTTCTTTTTTGCGGTTTGTTTCCCGTCTTCAATCTATCTTGAAAGGTGGGAGTTTCGAGAATGTTTCGTCTCTCGGCGATCGCTGCAGTCGTCGATTGACGAGGCCTCCGCGGAATTGGGTCCGTTCGTGTCGGGGTTTTGCGCGGGTGCCGCGCGCGGTCCTCGTGTTCCCCAGGAAATGGGAAATTTTTCTTGCATGTCAAATTGAACGCCTCCCGCTTCAAGCGTCGTTGAGTCGTGGTTGGTGTTTGTACCGACTTGGGGAACGAGTCTAGGGCAGTGCAAAATTGGACGGTGGCGTTTGGGGCTTGGGAGTGCTTCTTCGAATTTCGTGTTGTGTTGTCTTATTGGTGTTCGGCTTGAACTCGATCGATTGCAAAATATGGGGCGTGTTTGTGTGTGTGCGCACGCGTGGAATGAAACCTTATTAGCTTATCAAATGATTTTCCTGCTGGAATTCTCTATTCGCCGTTGATTTTAGCTACTGTTTGTCACAAGAATCGTGGGCATGTTTCGATGTAGGAAGGACCTCTATAGCTTGGATTCTCTGAATTATTTTGCTCTCCACATGCCACGCGTTGAAGAGGCAAAATTTCAATAGATGTGCTTGTAACGTATATTTAAGTATGTTAAACATTGTGAAAGCATATAACTATGCGTGAGTTTGCCCTCTTTTCAGTATATTATCGACCTCCTAAATTAGATAGCTGCTCCAGATTCAATGAACATATTTCTCTTATGCAGGGACAGAACTCTTCTCTGGGATATGATGGACTCTTCCCTCAGCTTTTTACCTCCATGCCTTCATTAAATGAGGCTGCTTCTTATCTTTCACAGACAACTTCATACATAACTGGCTGCTTTTCGGATTATTCTGGTAATCTTCTCTGCATTGTGCAATGTTCTGTTTTGTTGCTTCATGTAGGCTCTCTCTCTCTCTCTCTCTCTCTCTCTCTCTCTCTCTCTCTCTCTCACACACACACACACACACACACACACACACACTCGAGCACACAGAAGTAAAAGGAAGAATCCAGTGAAATTATTCCATGAAGAATTCTCCTATGTTGTTTCTCTACCTTCTTTAGTACTGGGAGCTTCTAAACATAGAAATAGTTATTGAACTGCCTGATCAATGGCCTTTCAAACTGTTGAATTGAAGGTCTATGAGAATTAGCTAGAGAGAAAGGACTCAAAGACTATAATTTTCAATTTTAAGCTGGATAAATTTCTTCCTTTCAATAAAGTCTCCCAGCAAAAGAAAAAGGCTCTTTCTTGGGATACATTTGTTGTCCAATGTTGTGGGGGTATCTGCGGCACTATTGTTTTGGGTTCACCATATGACAGATAATTTCAGTTAATAGGAAAATGTTTACAAGTTGTCCTGTAATAAGTTCAATAAGTCAACTACTATGATACATACGGTGGCTACTAACTTAACAATAGCATCTGCCAGTTGTAGTCGGGATCAAAGGAGTTGGAGAAGAGGAGATAAACTGGACATAGCTAAATAAAAGATCTAAGCACATACCAGACGCAGTCCACCTTGAGTCAGTTTCATTCCTATGTGTTCTAATATTTTGTTACCTTTTCATATCTTCTAGCACTCTCACTTCTTATACAGTATTTGTTTTCCATCCTGAGGCTACTTTTTCAAGCTTTCTGTGTTGGATGATGAGATGATGAATTCTTGTGTTATTGCAGTGGAATCTACTTCTGGGGAATCTGAGCATTCTTTGCTACATGAGCAGGAGTTAGTGACTTTTGCTTCTGGACGAAATGGAAGACAACTTGCAAGCAATCGACTTTCTTTTAATGAAAGTTCAGCGTCACTTGGATCATCTTCTAATGAAGTTGATGCCCCTCCTGCAGTTGATGAAATAACAGGGGATTCTGCTGGGAGTTCATCTGTAAATACGAATGCACTTGTTGTTTCAAATCATACGGGGTCCAATGGAATTTCCTTGTTTCAAAGGTAGTGATTCACACTAAATCCTATGTCTTTCCTAATTTGACATTGGAAAGTTGTTTGGATGTTTTACTATTATCTGAACGATTGTTGTTGGAGAACTTTTTTTTTTTTTTTTCCTTCCTTTGATTCAATGGTTGGGCTATGCATTAGGTGTTTTGTCATTTTAATTTAAAACTTTAGATCTGTGATACTGGGATTTTTTCTTAGTCCTTGATACCAAGATCAAGGGACTTTGTTGACTAAGCGAGCTGGCAACTTCTGATGTTTTACTTATCCTTAGATTAGGTAGTGTTGTGGTGACATTATTGTTTTTATCCTAATCTCAGTCTTATCGAACGAGCACGGAGAACTGTTCGCGGGTCTGCAGATGATATAGGATGGCTTCAACGATATCCAGGATTGCCTCCTGTTGAAGATGGAACTGAAAAGTTCATGAAAATATTAGATGACATCAGGTATTTTAAACATTTAATTTATACTCTGTGTCCCATTGGCTAGCTTGGTCCTGCATGCTGCAATTACTGATTACTTTTTTCTTCTCTCTGTCAGACATGGCATACACAAGTTGCCTAAATCGGTTGTGTACTTGTTGGTTCCAGGTACAAATTGCTGCTATCACGTGAATTTTTCGTAAGGTCTTGACTGGTTTATTCTCTTTATATTAGTGACAGAATTTTGAGATATCTGGGAAAGAAGCCATAGTAAAGACATGGGGACTTTTGGGTCTGTCGATTATTTTTGTCGTCCTTAGACATTTATTCTAAAGAGCATAAGGGCCTGTTTGGCTGTTGTGGAATTTCTGTGAACATGCTATGCACTAGGTCTGGTGACATTTTGGAAATTGTTTATAGATGGAACAAGGAAACTGTTTCCAGTTTTAAAGTTTGAAGAATGAACTTGTTATGAAACTGGAAACTGTTTCCAGTTTTAAACTATTCATTTTTGAGAGAAGTTGGTTGCTCGAATAGTGATGCCTTGAACCTAATGCACTGCTCATCTTCAAATGAGGGGGATTGGAGCTCACCTTCAACATAGAGGAGTTGAAAGAACAGTGTTCTCATTCTGACACCACTTGTGGCTTAACTCCACACACTCAGTACATATTGGATTACATCTTTATTTGTACCTGTTTAAGGACTGAGCTGCAACTGCAGATGCATCGTCCTCAATCACCTAGGAGGGGAAGAGGCATGAGTTTCTTTTACCTTTTCATTTTGAACTCTTGAGTCTTAAAAAATTAAAGTAATTCTTTTATCTGTTTCCAAAGTGTCACCAAATAAGTTTCCGTTATCTATTTTCGTTCTTTAATGGGAATGAAAGTAGAAATTTCGAAATTCTCAAGAATCAAATAGGCCCTCAATTTATTGATTGATGCATTGAGACTCTGCTTATTTCCTATCACATTTATGTAAATGGCAGGTCTTTTTAGTAACCACGGACCAATGTATTTTGTCAATACAAAGATGAGTTTCTCAAAGATGGGCCTTGCTTGTCATATTGCGAAGATTCATAGCGAGGTACTTGTGATGATGCTTCTTCTATTGTATGTGTCATTATGTTCTCGATGTCCCATTGAGTGTTGAGGTATTAATCTTCAGGCTTCAGTTGAGAAAAATGCTAGAGAGATAAAGGAGTATATCGAGGAAATATATTGGGGTGCCAAGAAACGTGTTTTGATTCTTGGACACAGCAAAGGGGGAATAGATTCAGCAGCTGCTTTGTCATTGTACTGGCCAGAGTTGAAGGATAAGGTAGCTGGGTTGGCCATTGCACAGAGCCCATATGGCGGTACTCCAGTAGCTTCAGACATTTTGCGGGAAGGACAACTTGGTGATTATGTTAGTTTACGGAAACTCATGGAAATTCTGATCTGTAAAGTGATCAAGGTAAGAAGTTACTTATTTATTATGATTTGTGTGTTCTTTTCTCATTATTTGTTGTTTTCGAGTGTATGAGCTAGTCGCCTTACTTATAGAAATAACTATTTACTTAACCCGGACAGTTCTTTGCTCAACACTTACTGCTCATTGCTTTACATAAACAGTCTTGTAGGTTAATGCTTTTGATGTAAACTCTTCTCCTCCTTAAGCATTGTCAATCTGCAACCGAATAGATTAACAACAGTCTAGTCGTTCCCCCCTGCTTACACCAGAGACAATTCCAACAACGTGACATTAAATGGTACAAAGAGGGAAAGACATGTGATTTTGGCTCCAAACATGCGACATAATGGAAGATGAACAGAGACAATAATATGGAAGAGGAGGAGAAGATTTTAGGTGCTAATAGAATTTTTTACTGTTCTTTTACATGTGTGACACTCTGGGCATGTTTTCCCCTATATGCTGGCAAATTTTAAATATATATGTGGCGAGGTACAGATCATTGGGATGACAATTGTATCATGTAGAAGAATAAAACGGTAATCTCTTTGGACAGTAAATATGAGTATATGTTTAAGGCGTTGATAATAGGCAATCTTAGAAACATCTTTTCATGCTCATGAGCTGAAACTGGAAGCTGGGAGCCTGGGATTAGATGGTCCTGTTCAATGTTCTCACCGAATGGTAGGATAGGTGCGGATAAAGGAAAATTATAAAGAAGCTTGCTGGATATTAAAAATGAGTAGAACAGTGTGGATGTAACCACCTATAAGTAGGGGAAGTCACAGTTGGAGTTTGCAAATAGGCTGGCCGTGATTAAGACATGTTTCTTAGTATATCAGATTTCTCTTGTTTTTCCTGTTTTATTTTATGTTTTTCACTTGAATTTACTTGGTTGCAGTATTGGACGTCACCTAAGGTTACCTGATTATTGCTTAGGAAGTTCCACAGCTATAATAGGATTGTGTTTCGTAACGAATTAATTTGACATTCATGATTATAATGTGAAGAAGGTGCTGTGAGCTCATTAGTATATACAATATTTATTCCATTTAACAGGAGTGCAAATATTTTTTACCACAACGAGTGCTTTACGCTCTATTTGTACAAGTACAAACGTAGTAATTCTCATTTCATCTGCATCTATAACATAATAACATTTGAATTCCATTTTCCACCAATAGAAAGAGCCTTTGCACAGGCAATGTTAGGACTATGCTGTGTACTTCTCTAATCAATTAGTGGAATGTGAAGTGAATTTCTTAATGATAAATGCATGTTAATGGGTGAGAATTGGCTGTGGCCCGCGGTGAACAGAATTAAAGATCCTTCTTTTCTCTTTGAAAACCAACAGAAAGGAAGGTCTATTTCTCAATTGTCACTTTGAAGAAGAATGGTGTATGTCTCATATTCTCATACATCTTTTTGAAGGGTGACATGCAAGCTCTGGAAGACTTGACATACGAGAAGAGGAAAGAATTCTTGATTAAGCACCAATTGCCAAGAGAACTTCCGGTTGTTTCATTCCACACGGAGGCAGGCATCACGCCTGCAGTTATAGCATCTCTGTCTCATGTTGCTCATGCAGAACTTCCTTCCTTCTCGGCTGGTCAGCCTGCGAAGCTTCCTGTGGTAATGCCCCTTGGAGCTGCGATGGCTGCATGTGCACGGCTTCTCCAAGTCAGGTATGGTGAGAAGAGCGACGGGCTTGTTACGCGGCGGGATGCAGAGGTTCCAGGATCTGTGGTTGTGCGGCCCACACGCAAGCTGGATCATGCCTGGATGGTTTACTCGACATTGAGTGACAACCCATCTGAGGCCGACGCATCTAAAGTGTGCGAGGCTCTTCTAACATTGCTTGTGGAAGTCGGGGAGAACAAGAGGCAGGAGCTTGAAGCCAAAGATGAATAAAGCTATAGGGTATCCTTTCCCATCTCTATACCATAAGTTGTAATACTTAGATTATTTTTTCTAAGTTCTTAGATTGATGTCGTAAAGTGACTTAAACTAGGTCAGAGCCTTACATCAATTGATGTACATAGCTTTTGAGAAGATGTATCACTATTTGTACCACGGCTGATCTCGTGTAAAGCATAACTTTTCTGAAATTATTCAGAGTTACCTGAAATTACTAGTAATAGGAATAAATATACTTTTTGATTTTTGCATCAATTTTTTAAAATATAGTTGAAACTTTAAAAAATATTCTGAAAAAATATTTGTGAACACGTGTCAATATTAGAATATTGTGGAAATTTCAGATACTTCGAGGTTATCAAAAAATCAGTGCATTAGTGAGAATATTTAAATTAAGTAAAAAGTCAGAAAGTAAAAGTATATGCAAGTACTTCTTAAGTTTATTGATCATAAAATCTGACATTTCATCTTTGGCTAAACTCCATCGAAAAGCAAGAGAAACAAGAGGGGTTACTTTATTGAATGCAAGCCTTCAATTTTCACCATCATTATAACTTTGGCAATTTTGCCCAGAAAAGCACTTAGGTGAGCACTATATCCTCCACGTAATATACTAGAAAATGATTCAAGTATATTCTAATGCTTGCAAGCGATATAATATTTTGGGTTTTAATTATTATCAAATAGAATGTCACATGTAAGAATATGATTATAATGATCTATTATTCATCTTAGAAATTGTATTGTCAATTCTAAATAAAGCTTAAGAGTAATTCTAGTATACGATCAAAAGGAAATGCCTCCAGTGCTACATTTTGATCGTTTTAGGAAATTAATACATCATATTCTCGAGTTACATATTCAATATTACTTCAGATTGTGTTAATAACACAAAGCGAAAGTGATTCTATGGTTGCTATATCAAGCCTAAATCACTAAATTTTTCAAAATTTTAATTGGTCAGCTGAATTAATTTTGTTGTGTGAATTTATTATTATTTTATACTATCTTAACCCTCGCAAAGCTATCCATCCCGTTGAAAAAGTTGGATTTTCTACTCGAAACTTTGCACTATAAATGAAATTGCAACGTCTAAACGAAATATAAGTAATTTTGACATTTGCTAAATTTGATACATTAATACTTCCTATATGTTTATATCTTGTTTCAGGGTCTTGAGGTGTCCCATGTACCAAGGCCATCTACGATCGAAGAAGACCGGTACAAATCTAACTCTTAAAGCTTCTAGAACATTTCTAGAGACAAGTAATATGGTAAATGTATCGGGTTCTAGAGAATTCCTAGCATAAATGCTGGCAGTTAGTAGATAGGAAGATGCAATATCCACCACTTAATCTAAAGTTGATCAACGGTTATAATGAAGGGTCCTCTTGTATAAATAGGGAAGCTCCCTCTCTCATTTGTATCTATCTAAACAGTTGAATAATAGAAAACATTCTCTCACAAAGCTTCTCTCTCTAAAACACTTTCTCCTTCTACGATGACGCTCCAACAATTCAAGTCGCCGCACAATTTGATCCCAAACAATCGGCCCATGACACTTGCCTATTACAACTTTTTATTCATTATATCTTCAGCAAACTTCGATTCGGACAAGTATTTTCAATTTCAATTGAGTTTTACAAATTTTTAATGAAATTGTGAGGCTATAATCATTTCTAGACACAGAAATTTAATTAAAGATCAGATTTGCTTTCCTTGAGTTATTTTATTTTTTTTTAAATCACATTGTTTTCGCATGTTGAATGGCAAGTATGAATAAGATTTGACGAACAACTCACTTGTATACACAAGCGATCAACCCGTGTAAAGACCAACAAGAAAAAACTTCATTTACAAAAAGAGACTACAATTTGTCATCCCATGTTTACAAAACATTTAACCAGTTGATGAGCCAACTTGACTAAGCAAATTAGGGCCAACCATATTGGGCACCATCAGGCTTAGCCCCGGCACACTAACCAGTACGAGCTCTATCCACTGACCATGCTTGCAAAGCCATTCCCACACTAACCAGTACGAGCTCTATCCACTGACCATGCTTGCAAAGCCATTCCAAGTTCGAAGGTGACAAAGGCATCGAGGCACACGTACTCAACTTGACGAGCCATCAATGTCTTGTTGTACCATTGGCTCAATGTGATCTCCTTGGGCTTTTCGAGGTCTTTACGAAGCATAACTTTGACCAATTTCTTCAGCCCATGTAACCAATGATGGGTTCCGCCACCTCCCTACCGCCAATGCACAAAGATTGACCATGCATGACACGGCGAGGTCGTAGTCGTTGCTCAACTTCATTCTGTCATCCTTGATGCCAACACCAATGAATGTGTGGTTGAGATTAGCTAGAAATGCATAGAATGACGTGGGATGTACTTGGCATGGAGGATTTGAAAGACGAGGCAAGTGCGGCCAACACACAGTTGCAAGGTAGCCACAGGGTGGACGATGCCATGCTCAAGGTTCAGGCGCCACTCAATGTCAAGGCCGACGACGAGCCAATTCAGCCAAAGCACGTGGGCACGCTCGACATCGATGATCCAATGGGTGACATCGAGGGGTCATCGGCGATGCAGGTGCAGATTTGATGACCGTAGAAAGTGATCTTGTGAAGAAAACCATGTTAACGGGTTTTGAAATGTGACAAATGAGGAAGGGAAAGAGTATCAAGTGGCTATTAAAGAAACCGAGAAAGACACTGTTTTTATGTTGGGAATAGAATTGAGATTGAGTGGTTTAAGTAGTTGTGAGGTGGTGTTAAAACAAGTTGCGTTCTAAAATAGGGAATGTTTGCTTATTGAATCAAACTAGGAAATATTTTCGGTTTTGAAGATAAACGGTACTTACCCATTTCTCGCAGCGTCGTTAATACGTGTACGTGCCATTAGCAATTAAATAATTTCCTTCTATTGATGAATTTACGAAGGATTTGAGGGGAGACACGTGTAAATGTAAAAAAAAAAAAAAAAATATTGTGGGCATTCTTGACATGATATTTATTCAAGAAATTTTTTTTTCCACATTTCGACATATAAATTATATATATAAGCCATTCCCATTAATCTGGCTATTCCATTGTCATACTGAGATAAATAAAGTTCTAACATAAGTTGGGATTTTGCTACGCAAGGCTGCTTGCTGTTTGGTGCTGATTTATAAATCTTTCATACTAATGTAATGAAGCTCAAAGAGACTTAAAACTGTGGATTCAAATTCCTCCTTACTTGTCCACTTTAGATTTGTAATAAGGTACCAAATTGCCCGACACATTTAGCAAATTTCCCACTTAAAACCCAATTAGACTTCGGACAATCCCCACGTTTCTTACGAAAGGCTACGCATGAGAATGCCTTCAAATGTAATGCCAGGTCCGAATGCCAGTGCAAGCCCCCACTCCTCACCGCCCCCTCTCTTCATCAGCTCATCTCTCATGTTCTCGATCACGTAGAATATGGTGTTGCTGCTCACGTTCCCATAGTCCATCAGCGCCTTCCTGCTGCATTCCAATTTGTCGCTCCTCAGCTTCAGCGTGTTCTCCAGCTTGTTCATGATCGCGGGCCCGCCCGGGTGGACCGCCCAGAACACGTCGTTGAACCCCTCGCCGAGCCCGGCCGTCGCCATGAGGCCCTTGCAGAACTCCTCGATGTTGGCCTCGATCTTCTGGGGCAGGTCTCGTCCGAGCTTGAAGTAGATGCCCTCGTCCGAGAGACGGCCGTCGATCACGTCGTGGGTCCCCGGGAGGAACCGCTGGGCCGCGTGGCTCAGCTCCATGAAGGGGGACTCGCCATGGCTCGGCAAGGGGTCCGCCCCGATGATCGCCGCCGCCGCGCCGTCCCCGAACAGGGCGGCCCCTACGAGGTCGTAGGGGCGGGCTTTGTTCGGGGGCCGGAAACCAAGGATGGTGGTCTCGGATGTGGTCAGCAGGATGCGGCTCCCAGGGTTGTTCTCGGCAATGTCCTTGGCGACACGGAGGCCGGTGACACCGCCGTAGCAGCCGAGGAAGTAGAGCATCACCCGACCAACGTCGCTCCTCAGGCCAAGCCGGGTCGCGAGGTGGAGGTCACCGCCAGGCAAGCGCAGCTCGCTCGAGGAGACGTAGACGAGGTGGGTTATGTGCCCCAGGGGCCGGCCCCATTGCTTGATGCAGGAGAGGCTGGCTTGGAGGGCCATCTCTGTGACTGCTGGGTTGGCTATCTCAAGCCTTTGGTTGAGTGTGGGAGAGCCTTCCCGAGCCAGTTCAGGGTACTTGTCTAGGATCTCCTTGGACATCACTGTGTATCTTGTCTTCACAGTAGTGGTTTTACCTGCCAAAAGCAGAGAGAAAACTCTCATGGTGCTAAACTCACAACGACAGAGCAAGCAAGCAATGAAAATTAGTAGAGGCTCTCATTTTCATTACCTTGGTGTTTGCATGTCCCCTGAATCTAATGATACCATTACAATAAAATCTACCACAATTGTGGAGTCTACAATGTGAACAGGGTGGCTGTAGTTCGACGAAGATGTTCTTCAAATGTTAACCTAGGTTAATCTAGGAATATATGAGTACCGCGACTAGTGTTGCTAACTTAGAAGAATAGGAAAGGTTACGGTACAACCACTGTATTTTGGTTGGGTTAGCAAATTCAGAAATATATTCGTTCCCTTCTGCAAAACGAATTCTTCCAATCGCATTTACTTTCGTCGTATGCATTCTAGAGACCGAGGGAGAATGGGGTCGAGGTATTCGGTGATCGGCTCAAAGTAGCTATGCTTACAGAGGCGCTCAAGCTTCTCCTTGATCAAAGCGTCCTCGCACTTGGTGTCGCGGATGAAACCCTCCACCAAGCATTCCTGCGGGATCACTTGGCTGGGGAAAGCCTTGCCAATCGCGAGGATCGTGGCCTTTCCCAGAGTGGGAGACCGCTTGGTCGAAGCAGGACGAGACTTGGTAGAGCCATTGGCGTCGACTTTCGACATCTCGTGCACCCAAAGAATGGAGGAGAAACCGCTCTTGAAGATGAAAGGGTTATGTGGTGGATCCTCTGTTGGAGCATGAGCATATAAATAAGAGCTCAGGCTTGCTCTTGCGGAGAGTTGGGTTTCCAAAGAAAGGAAGGGGGCATTGAACAAGGATGAATGATTAGTTTTATGCGATTCGGTGCGTTCTTGTTCGTGGAATAGGAAGGTGATGACTCCATTTATTTTACTCCTTGGGCCAATGAGAAGAAGCAATATATCTTTGAGGCAGTAATCTTTCCCTTCTCCATGTTGTACACGCTCCAACCGTTTCTCACTTACCACTCGTTGGTTTATATTATATAACGTGCGAGTTCCCATCCTGTGAGTTCTTTTCATCACCTTGTACTGAATTGAAAGCCTAGGGCTAGCCAATAGGCAAAGTCGGGGCGGGTATTCACTTGGTAGGACACTCGCCATCCACCATTTCATCGTCGAACGGTATCTTTACCATCGAAGCGTCATACGAATTGTCGTTTCCATTTTTGAAGGGCTCGACCTCGACTATCGAAATTCAACCATCTAGATTGGTTAATTGTTGTCTTGTTGAGCTGAACTATGGTTAACAGTGGCGCGGATCGAGCTCTATTCAAGTACATAAACAGATCAAACAAAGAGGTCCGGTATAATTAGTCCCCGCCTATTGTCAATTTATCGAAGAAAGGACATGCCAAAATGGTGCTTTGTTAGATAAGTATGTAATGACGCTGTGAGCACATTACACGCTCTTATTCTATCTTTCCATTCCCAGCGCAAAGCTGCGTCATACTTTGCAAACAGAAAATAACTCCATGCTTACGGCCCTTCTTCGGGTATGGCCAGAAGCTTTCCACACATTGGAAAAATTCTTTGCCAAAGTAAATACCCTTCTATCCCTCTCACTTGTCAAATAAAAAATGAATTAAATGCGGGCCTGAAAAGGAAATATTTCAACAAGATAAGACGTGCTGCTACCCAAGGACAGAATCGTAGAGAACCGTTCTATCTGAAAAATGTTTGTTGCTCAGATTAGATCAATTGGAGCCAGAAAGGCACATCTTGAACCTTATGTCGGACAGAAGAGTCTGGACCTAGGCAATGAATAGGTGATTCAGCGGCATCGGTGACATTCATGGACCATCACGGACCATTATCACTAGCTCAATTCTATCCAAGCAAACAAAAATCATTGCTGACTTAGGGAGAAAGAAAGTGGCACAATCTATTCATATGGCAAATTCTGGCAGCTTCCTTGTTTGCAAAAGAGTGGAGATAACAAATAAATACACGACCCTTTCCCAGCATAAACATACAAAGGACCAGAGAAGGCTCTCCCACAGGTTAAACCAGAGCACCAAATCCACTCACCTCCATCATGTGGGGACCAACGCCGATAATTGCTGTAAGCAGCAAGCATGACATCAGAGGTTACGATGAGGATCTATAATTTGATTCAACCATCACAACTCCAGTGTGAGAAACTGTGGGAAACCGTCGCTTTCAGCAATGTTATGGGGTCAATGACAGCAACCGGTGTCATGACTGACGTCGATAATAGTACCTATCCAGAAAGGTAGAATTGGTTGAGAGAGAGAGAGAGAGAGAGAGAGAGGGGGGGGGGGGGGGGGGGAGGGAAGGCTAGGACATACACAAATATCTTTATGCCAAAGATGGCGGCATATTTCCGAAGAAGGCGTTCCACGGTGTACCATTCTGAGCGATCTGATCCATCTTGATAGCCAACACGCGGCATGTGAATTGAAGCTTTTGAGAGAGAGAGAGAGACAGAGAGAGAGAGAGAGAGAGGATGAGCAAAAAAATTTGGAATTTTAATGCAGAAAGTTCTCAATTCCACAACATCAACACACTTGTCAGTGTGCTCTGCGAAGAGCAAGGATTGATCTTAAAACAAAACCAGGAGATGCTTTCAGTGTAAAAGTACCGTTGCATATGAAATTAAGATGTGTGGAGAATAAATAAGCAGAAGGATCATATGTTATCATCTTATAAAGCACCCAACCAATGAACAGAAGCTTTACCAGAATTCTGAGAAGCTGAATACGATGCCTTTGAGAGGCAACGTTCCAACTCAGGCAAAGAGATGTTGCTTCGGGGAACCTTACGCCTTGGGTTATACGATTGTACAACAGCTAAAGCCACCCATTCAGTATGATCATCACTCACATTCTGCTCGCGTTGTATGTCTGCAGTGCACCCTATTCAGCAAAACAACGCTATATGAAACAGAAAGGAAACTCAAAGTCTCATGACAGTTAAGGATAAGTCCCAAAACCATACTCTTAATCAGGAAGAATTTGCGTGCAGATAAGGCCAGGATAACCCCCATCAACAAGAAAATGGGATGAAATTAACAACCTATGGGATGACATTAACAACCACTCTCACATGCAAACCTGACAAAACTTAGTTAAAGAACACACTAGAATAGAAAGCAACGAATAATATAAACAAGTATTCACACACAGAACATAGGGAATTGAAATTTGACGTTGAAACCATGTTAAAGAACTCAACCCAAAAAATTTTAGGTGGAGGAAGTGACTGTCAAATTAAAGGATTCAATCCAAAAAGTTTTAGTACGAGGAAATGACTGTATCTAAGACTTACGTAAACTCTGCAAAGTTATGGGATAAGCTCAAGACAAACAAAGAAGTATCCATAATTCATGAATGAATGCTTATAGCACCAAAATATCTAAAACGACGTATTCATTGCACTAACAAGACTTTCAAACACCTCATATGACATAACTGAAGACCATTCAATTTTCCTTTCTGCTCAGACGACAGCATATTATGTACTAAGCTAGGTATTCTAGAAGAGAACCGAGATCTAAAATGGCTAACCATCAATCTTTATGAGATGAAGATCACCAAGATGCAGGTCCCCAAATTCGGCAGCACGTTCATATGCCACAGGAATATCTGAGGAAAGTTTCGCCAATGCATCGAACATCCCCCCATGGCCCCATGTCCCAGAGTTGTCGATGCAACTGCCAGAAATAAGTGATTCAACCATTAAGAAATTGTCTATTTGAAGCATGACATCCTCAACTATCAGAATAAACATCGGCGAGGTATGGCATATGGAGATTGGAGATGTGAGAGGCTCTATAATTGGTAGAGCACCCTTTTTTTCAGGAAGATAACTAAGATTACAATCCCTGCACTTCTCATGTGTTTCATTGAAAATTGTGCTTTAGCTCATGTGAGAGGTTTCCTGAGGGTGTTTTAGAAAGTGAATCTCAAAGCGAATTGGACAAGGTTGGAGCTTCAACTTTTGACAAATCTGCTTTCCTCTGAAAAAGGAATATGAAACAAAAATAAGATGGTCACTCCAAAAAAAATGGGCAATTGAATTGTGAACCTGAGTGAGACTGCACCAAGCTCAATGAGACAATTACAGTGCTCTTTAAAAATCGGGAATGCACTCTAAATTAATTTCAACAAGGAAATGCATTCAAGACAAAAATTAACATTATCTCATTTACTGTGAATTCTTGATTGCAATAGATAGTAATAAATGTACAGAATAGTAACCTTACATAATTAAAAATTCAAGGAAAAATAATTTAGAGCTAATCCAATTCTTACATGAAATTACATGTTCCTTATTGCAATGAATCCTAAAGCACATTATGAATTATTCTGGGGCTTTTATATAAATTTTTATTGAAAATAAGAGGGGAAGTTGAGAAAATATGAGGAGGAGGGCCCACTTACAACAATTCAAAAGATTCATATGTAATATCATATTTAAAGCAAATTGGATAAATGTAGAACTCCAAATCAAATAACTAACCTGAATATGATGGTATTTTCAGAAGGACAAACTTTAGATGGTTGTGTGCAATCCCCATAAACAAAATTGAGAGAACCCAAATCCGATGATATGTCGCTGTCGACTGGCAAAATAGGTTCCTTGACAGATGATGAATTATATCCAAGGGATTCCCACTTTAACAACTTTCCTCTGCCTTCTTCTTTGCATCCTCGATACTTAAACGCCTATCCTCAGGCTCTAAGACCCTCCTGGGCTTCAAAAGCTCATTCTGTTCAATACTAGCCTGTGATGCATCCTTAAATTTTTCAACCCATGAAAGATAAGAAGACTCATCAAAACCAGGATCAAAAGCAACAGAAGCAGAACTTCTTTCTGCAATAAGTTCGCCAGGGTCTGATACAAAGGCGGGATCTATCTCAAATTTCCTCTCATCCTTGCCCAATTCATGGCGCATTGCAATTATCTTTTCAGCCATAGCATTCACTTGAGACAGCTTTGATTCACCCGACTTTCCATTAATCTCAGTAGGATCAAACATTTGCAGCCCATATATGATGGAACGAAAATCACCAGTTTCAACAGCTTCACTTTCATCTCCTTTCTCTGTAGAACCATCTCCTATGACATTTTGGCTGAGGAGCATTTTCTCTGTGCTCTCCTCATGATGACCTTTCATTGATGAGAACTTTATAGTAAGTACAGATCGTCAGTGCTCGCATCAAAGCCTTAAGTCTTACCTCTTCAACTGTACGTGCTGTGACCAAGCTCATGGATAACACATGACTTATTTGACCTATCCGGTGAGCTCGCTGCAGAGCCTGCTTGTCCATCTGGGGATTCCAATCTTGCTCGAAAAATATAACCTATTCAAAAAATTAAACCAGCAAAGATCAATTCGATAGAACGGCCACTACTAGGAGTACTTGTAATCATCGGTACAAGTTCATATTTAGCTTACAGTATCACGCATGAAGGTGACAATATGTTGTAATTACAAATTAAGCACATCGTGCCGCAAAAAAGGTCACCTATTCAGTCTCAATCTCTCGATTTCTATATGGTATCAAAGCAGAACATTCCGTGTTCAGAACTCTCTGGGCCCCTCAATATCTCATTTGCTTTGCTTTAGTGTTAAGCCAAATTCCAGTTCACACAGAGACAGATGGGGTTTTTAGATATAATTTAACCCCGCCTCACCAAACAACTTAATCTTTTGAATAACTTGGATGTGGTCTCACAGAGTTTTTCCTGATCATCAAGTCATAACTCCAACTTTCTCCTAAATGGCTAGCCTAAAATTATTTTCTGTGATAGCATCATATCCATCATCACCAGTGTCAAGATTTTTCTTCATAGTCATTGCCTCCAACTTATAAGTTTTCAGATTAAAATATTTATAGAGAACACACAAACTGACATCAACTTCTACCGACTTTCCTCTTAGAACTTTACCAATATATGTATTATATTTTCCTTCACAAAAATTCTAGAAAAAACTTCCCAAGTAAAGGAAGGATGAAACTATCGCTGCCAAGCTCATTTTTGGCTGGAAAAGTCAGCAGTCCGCCTCTGCCATGGCATACTCAAATCATGACCAGATAAATGTAAAACCAAATACTTTGCAGTCTCTCAGATTCAAGCAGTGTCATACTGCAATAGAGAGACTATCATGGTTGTGGTCTATGCTCCATTCTTTGTTGTCGTCACAATGTCGCACATGCTCCTTTACATTCAACAAGCAGCCTTGATACATATCACCACTAAGTTTGATTCCCAACTAGTGTTGTCCCACAGAATGTGTATTCAAATATGAATGTGAGTCCTTTGTGGCTACCAAAACCAATGTTCAACCAAATGTTTAAATGACTGGGTAGAAGCCTTGAATGGGCCCGACTTAGACAAGAAGATAGCTAAACCTGAGCACGACTTTCGAGGTAATTGTTAGCCATGACATACAGGCTGGAGAGCATATGTTTCATCCCATATTACTGGGGAAAAAGCAGACCGATTAGCTTTTTAATGAGATACTCACCGTATCAGCAGCTACCAGATTTAAGCCAACTCCACCAGCTCTTGTGGATATCATGAAAACAAATGCACCATTTTGATTAGGTCCAGAGTCGCAATCTTCTTTTATTGATTGTTGGCTAAAGCTTCTAATTGCAGCAAAACGTTCTTGAGCACGAATTGATCCATCAAGACGCTCATAAGAATATCTCCGCAGCTCCAGATAATCCTGTGTTGCATTTGAAAAATACTCTTAGCTAAACAGATGCTGTATATGACAAATCAGAATCGGGAGGATCAGAACCTGTAGAATGTCAAGCGTGTGGGTCATCTGGGCAAAAAGAAGAACACGGTGGCCAGAACTATGTAGCTTGCAGAGGAGTTGATCCAATATTATCAGTTTACCACTAGCCTAATTATGAAAGTAGAGACAAAAGGAAATTGATTAGAACTAGGGATAGTTCAGACAAAGCTTGAATCTACTCAAGGAAGCCAACTTAAGTAGACAGTTCCACATTATAGCTCAGGCCAGACTCAACAGCTTAAGAAAGCAAATAATTCCTCACTTCTTTTCCTCCTTCCTTGAGCCTTCCAACTACAAGGGACCCAACCTCTGCAGAGAACTTTTCTGGGCAAATAAAAATGAGGAAGCGTCTAAAATTTCCATTTGGCCCAATCAGAACAACGTTCCTGTCAGTAATAAATTTGTAATACCATTCTTAATTTCTAGTAATAATGATAAGATTGTGCAACCTACTACCTATTGGTTAGGCATATAGACATACTTTACTAACAATGTCAAAGACTAATGACAATCAATGTTCTAGTAACTTACCAACTATGTTATACATTCACAACTCAAAACTAAATCATAGTGGTAAACGGTAATCTACTATTGTTTTTGTGGATGGTAAAATTGTAATTTGTTTCTTAAATTAGAAACAGGTAAGCGCCCATTTGTAATATCTAAAACAAGTGGCAATCTACTATTGGATTTGTTGATAAAATTGCGTTTTCGTTGATAACTTTCAACAGTTATGCGCCTACTTGTAAACTATAAAACTAACTAGCACTCTACTATTGGGTTTGTGGACAGTAAACTTGATATTTCCTTGGTAACTTACAAACAGTTATGCGCCCACACTGAATCTAAAAATAAGTGTTAATCCACTATTGTGTTTTTAGAAGGTATAATTGTCATTCGTTGGTAATTTACAAACAGTTACGCGCCCCCTTGTAAAACCTAAAAATAAGTGGTAATCTACTATTGGTTTGTCGATGGTAAAATTGTTAATTCACTAGTAACTTACAAATCATTGACCAGATTAACACATTTTTTATCACTTTTTACTTACCATGAATAGTAAAAATCTACTACGGATGTTACATATCTGCCATCCACAGAACAAATTTCCGTTTTCAGCGAACGGAATTTAAGAAATCTGCTTAGAAGTGATCCTACCTCAACCAGATGTTCACCTTCTTCATATGGTTCAGGTTCAATACCTGGGAATAGATATGGGTGGCTGCAGGTTTTTCGCAACTGCATTACCTACAGACCAGCAAGAAAATGAGAAATACAAAGAGGAATAACTTCAGCAAATTTGACACATCAAATATAGTCAGTAACTTTGGCCCCATAGTGAAAATATAAAACATATCAACTATAGCCTTACAACAGCAAGAGGAATACGGTCGACCTAGAACTCCAACTATGACACCACAAGATATTAGATATCATTTGTGTGGGATGATGGGAAATTCTCTAGTCTATGATTAAATTCAGGAATGGCCAAGCACCACAGAGCTTTTGAGACAATCAACCGCCTCAAATGATCCCATATGACTGAAAACATTTTTCTCCAGCCAGTGCATGTAAGGCATGTGCTCACTGCTTCCACAGTGTAAATGCTTGTTATCCATATTTTGGTGACACATTGCTATTTCCATCAACTCGATCTTTTCTTTCTATAGTTAAAAGATAGAACTATAGGGCAACAAAGGAGTGAAAATGCATATACAGAAAGAGCTCACACAAGTATGCCCATAGGTCGTATTAGTCTTATTGATCTTAAAGAATCAAAAGAACACAGTAGTGTTAACTTTCAGACTACGAACTGGGTAGTGTACTTTGGTTGTGAACAAATTACAGGAACAACAGGTTTCCTCTTCCATTGTTAACCAAAAGAGACACCGGACATAATTTACAGCCAGAATATTGAACTAATTACATTGACAATTTATATAACAGCCTGATGATACTATACAAAAAGGTTAGATGACAATACTCCTGAATGTCTTCTTTTTTTATCTCAATTAATAAGGACATCGGCCAAAATAGAATCCATCTTAGTGTTTGTGGGAGAGACAACAGTCTCCCGAAAATGGAATTAACAGTGAGGAGAAACCTGCCAATGCTTCTTTCATTCCTAAACCAAAGGCTAATGGCTTTCATTCTGTCTAGAAGCATTGTTTTACAAGTTTTACAAGCCACAGCCATCTCCTTTTAGGGATGACAGCAGCCTAGGCCTCTGCACTTTTTCAACCCATTTAACTCTTGATAAGGGCTTAGGGTATATGGTCAAGCTTTGGACCAAGTTACAAATATCATACGATTTTTCTGTAATTAGGACAAATTATTAGGCTTTCCTTGTTCAAGAAAAGGATCTGAATATGGTTAAGTGGCCAGTAACAACTGCTGACCAGAATCTATCACCTCAAGTTGAGCTTCAGTTCCCATGTTGGACACAGGAGTTGAGTCTGGTATGGGTTCAAAAGTGGGCAATTCTGCTTATGATTGAGGTTCTATATTCGCCGAACCGAACTCGTCCTACTATTGGCTAACACCCCAATGTCTCCTTTCGACTTTCCAACTAAATGTTCAACAATATTATCCTAATAGTAATCAGAACAGCAGAACATCCATGACCACAGAAAGTAAAGCATCTCTGTATTCAGCACAGTTTGTAAGGTAAATAGCAACTTCCATCTTGAAAAAATCGGTGGATTCACTCTTACGATATTCTGTAAGGATTGAGTACTGGAAGCTCCAGAAGAGAGTGCAAGAAGTTTTGGGAGCTCTTTCTTCAGTATTGACAAGTACACCTTTTTTTGCAAGTCAACCATTGGAGCCATTCTATCAAAAGAATGTATCATAGCAACCTTTTAGTACATCCCGGGATTAATTACTTTATCGAAAAAGAATCCAAGCATATCAGATTTTAAATTCTACTAACCCCAGCTAGACAACCTACACTGTTATCTCAGTAAGAGGAGGCAGCACCAATGTCCCACCCTCAATAAGTTTAGATTTAGTTCGGCGTAGCATAAATGCTCTCAATATACATCTCAAACTTCTGACCTGCTTACTGACCTCGGTTTCATCATTAACTGCACAAGACCAGGTAGAACAATTCAAATGATCACCTCGGTAGCTATAGTAACGGTACGTTTGCAAATCAAAGTGAGGAGGGAAAGAAAGACAGAAGACATTTAAGGTTAAATCAAGCTAAATCAAGTTTTTTCGTACAAACTAAAGAGAAAAATGAAAATGACTACTTTTTTAGTTAAACTATTTTCACCTGTCATGGACTTGATTATGAAGGCATTTCCTCTTTCAAGGAAAAGCCAGATTTACCATTTCTAGCAAGAAGTTTTTCAGTACCAAGAGCTCACTGTCTAATAGCAGGCTGCTACAGCCTACAATAGTAAGTTCAACTTTGTGTATTTAACTCTTCCATTCATTACAACATATCATAGCCGCAGCTCTTCTAAACTAAGACAAAAATAAACCCTTATCCTAGTTGCAGTACAAAAATGTCAAAGATGATTGAAACTACTTCAATAAGGGGGGTCCTAGAAGTCTCTACACATTCATTGCTATAAGATACATTCCAATTAATATATTGAATACTCTGAAACATGGTTTATCGGTAAGTCATCCCTACTTTTGAATTTTCGTGATTTTACTCCTTATACTTTGTGTACTAGTGAAAATAGTCTAATTGTCCCACCTCCGTCAGGTTTCTAACAGAGTTAGGTGATGTCACAACCTCTAAAGTTGCCACATTGGATCATTACACTAAAAGCCCTAACAAGAGTTGAACACTAAAAGCCCTAACAAGACTCTTCTCACTAACATAAAGAGTACTTTCAAGTCACCACCATTAGAGTATATGGAGTTACTTACTGAAACATCTAAAAGTGCAGTGAATGTCTGAACAAATTTTCATTTTACATCAAAGGAGGCTACTAGAGTTTGGTAACTTCCACTATCAACCTTTCACCGTTAAACTTTATATTGGTGTGATTTTCAGTATGACCACTCACTTGCGATATCTATGCAATAAGCATTTTCCAATGATTAGTTAAGAAGGCTTAACCAGCACTTGGAAAGTACAATTCAAATGATTAAACAATTTAGAAAGGGACTTCCACTTTTCACCCTCCCTCTTAGGCTCAAAATGACGCATAGATGTGAATAGATCAAAGTTTGGAAGACCACCTACAAGGAAACATCATTTTACGAAGAAGCAAAACCAAAAGTAAATCAACTCTCACGCATAAGTCTAGATAACCTGATAAAGGATCTGCGGCCTCCTTAAATGTAGAAAGAAACTCCTCCAGCGTACCAAAGACTAAAGGCAAACAAAAATGCATCAATGCCCATAGTTCAGTGAGGTTATTCTGAATGGGAGTGCCTGTCATCAATAATCGCCTTGGCATAATAAATCGGTCCATGAGGACCTGATAGAGCACCTACAAAGTTTTTAGCATTTAGATGCTTCTGGTAATAATAACACATGGAAAATGATTATCTCCACAGTTTCAAAAGCACAAAAAATGAGAATGATAATGCAGGGAAAAGCTACATCTCTTCATATGGTAAATATAGACAAAAGCTTAGATGAAGAATTACAAAGATATCGGCTAAAAATTGCCACCATCCACATGAAAAAAGTGCATCTCCAAGAACTTATTCAGTTTGACTAGTATGGAGTTATAACTTGACCCATGGTGAAGGAAAGTAGAGTTACCAAATCTACTATATGAAGTGTCAAGCAACACTCAGCAAAAAAATATGCAATACAATGTCTATGCAGTAGACCAGCTCAAATGGGCAGGAAGGTGGGACCTCTAACTCCGTCACCCAAGGCCATCCACAATAGCAAAATCGCATACTGATATTTGGACTAGGCAGGTCTCAATCACGCCATTGGGCATGGCAAATCTTTTATGTGTATGGCCCTTTCCCAAACCCACCCATTTGACCTTTCGAGCCTAGAGAAGGCTGCCATGCTTGTGATCAGGTGCTCGCAGATAATCTTACAAATTTCTCGTATGCAAGGACATACACTTGAAGGATTCTTAAGACGCTGAGCCTCATCAACTATCGCGTATTGCCAGGGTATTTGGGAAAGAAACTCCTGATCCATCAATGCAATGTCATATGTGGTCAATAGTACATCAAATGGTAGAGATAAAGCCTGCAAACAGATTTCACCCAAAACAGTTGTCCACCAACAGTCAGCAACACATTTAAGTTAAAACCAGAAGAATTAAAGTGAATTATTCTTGTTCTGCTTCAATAAACTCACATCAGTTGATGAATGATGCTGCTCCACGTGATTATACATCATTCTACGCAGACTGCGACGGCTTTCTTTCTCGCCAACATACCTAAGAACCTTCAAGTTGGGGGCAAAATTGACTATCTCTGACACCCAGCCATCAGTCACGCTAAGAGGACATAACACCACTAAGGCACAACAAAGAACAGAACAAGAAGGATAATCAGACCACTAACAGGAATAAGGAACTAGTTTAGAATCATATCAAAGCAAACTCTTTCTAACTCACAAAATGGCCCAGATGACACTCGAGAAACCTTCAAATAGCTCAACAATGAAATAGCTTGCAATGTCTTTCCTAATCCCATCTGCGAACAGCTAAGTTAGATTAGCTTAAAAGGCACGGACGTGTGAAGATAAGGAAGTCCTTATTCTGCTATACTCATAGATGCACGAGCAGCGACCAAATACTAGTGTCTTAGTAAGCCCAATTGAGCGCATCCAATATGAGCAAATAAAAGGTGAAGTTCTTGCAGCTTGAGGGACATCATATAGAGTAGGTCGGCGTTAAAGTACCCTCGAGTCGATAAACTCCAAATAGTAAGTCCGAAAGAAAGAAACAGACATGTGCCCAGATTATTGTAATTCACAACATGGTAGCTAGCTTTCTCAATTATTCTCACCATGACTAAAGTCCTAACTACAAAGTCAGTAGCACTTGCCCCTCTACAATGTATGGGGCTAACTAGCAGCTTCTATCAACAAAAAGAAAAAGAAAAACGAAACGAATATTGAAACAAATCCCAAATACATGCTCCTAAGGAAAACGTTTCGCCGTCGAGAGGCGAAACAGTGAGCTCCCAAATTCAGCACAGAGTCGGAAAAGGGAAACGAAAGAACACCATACCTCATCTCCTGCGACACCAGAAATTCCAGTCGTCAGAGTCGGTTCTTCCACGGTTTCCACCGACTATGACACGGCTAAAGCGCGAGTTGAAAACGAAAGAGCGAGCACTAACCGAGAACGACGTTGACGCCGAGGTTGTACCTCCTTATCAGCCACGCGACCCCTTCCACCTGGTGAGGCTTCAAGGTCGCCCGAATCCCGAGCTCCGGACCGCCGATCGGCTCGCCGGCGGCGGCGGCCGCCGCGTCCGCCGCGAGCGCGACGCCCGCGGCCGCTTCGAGCCTCTGCCCGTACCTCATGTTCTTCGCTCCCTTTTTGCGTAGTTGTGGGCTCCTTTTGAACAAAGAGCTTGGAGGGGGAAGCTAGAAGCGGGGGGCGAGGCCGTCGTCGGGTCGTCGAATGACCGGCGTGCTATTTTCCCGAATTTGCCCTCGCTCGAGATTTGCTGACGTGGCGCCGAGATGTCTCCTCGGCTGTCCACGTGGCCTCCAGATATCTCCACTCCAATTGGAGTCGGTAGATAGATGTTCAGAAAGAGAAATTATCGGGTGCTCCCCAATACCGTGTGACATTATCCAACCAATGTAAACTCGCCACGTGTCTTGACGGTGTTAAACGCCAGTCCGACGGTTTTTCGGCAAGACAAGTAACGGCGTTGGTTTCGACCCAAAAAAAAAAAAAAGTTAACGGCGTTGGTGTAGGCAGAGTGGGTAATTTTGGATGACCCGCTTGGCCACAAATTCAAATTTCAAACCATAAGTGACGCAACCGTTCCCGCATACATGGCCAACCTCACTAGTTCATCGCTAGAGACCGATCATATTGCTCGAGATGACGAAGCTTCGATGGCATCTGACAACACTCGACATGGTGGAGTCAAAGCCGGCTTTGAGCTCGAGAAGGCAGCTGAGCGAGTTCGTCGTTAGTCCTTGAGAAAGACACAAAAATCATCTTCTTTATATGTTAATCGATCGTATTTTAAGTAAATTGGGAGATTGGAGCTTATGAAAGCCAAGTCGGTTATTTGTAATTGTCGGGTTTTACGATACTTATTCAAAGTGATCATGAAAGCTTTCGGTTACTAGTTACTAGAAGTGAATGGGGACGCACAATGTGATTGAGAAAAATCCCGCTTTAAATTATATGTAAATTATACCTGCAGATAGAGCTTAAGTTGAATACAAAATGGCAATATCTAGGCAACTCGTCGAGGAAAAAAATTTGATTTTTTCGAACACCCAAAAAAGGAAAAATTGTCAAAAAAGTCCTAAACCTATTGCACTTTTACCAATTCAATTATAAAACTTTTAAGTTTACCAATTTAATCCTAAACCTTTTCACTTCTTACCAATTCAGTCCATTTGGCCAACCGGCGCTAACGTGACAATTTTAAAATATTTTTTCCAAAATTTTTAATATTTTTTTCTTTTTTTTCTGCCTATTTCCTATAGCCGATCCGACGACCGACCAGAGTTGCGGGCCGGCAAGGTCGACCTCGCTAGCCTCTGGGGAAGCTCGCTCCTGCCGGCCACCGACGAGAGTGAGCCTGACCCACCACTGTGAGGCCGGCCTTGCCATGGCTGGGTGAGGCTCAACATCGTCCAGATCCGGCGAGGTCGAGCCTCGCCTAGCCATAGCAAGGCCAACCTCGCTATCGCTGGACAAGTGAAACCCAACGATGGTGAGGCCAACCGCATTGGATCTGCGGGAGGTCGAGCCTCGCCCGACCATAGCGAGGCCGACCTCGTCGTCGCTGGGCGAGTGAAACCCAGCGACGGCGAGGTTGGCCTCACAGTGGCTGTTGAGATTTGCCCTTGCCGGTGGCAGTGGAGGTGAGCTTCGCCAGAGGCTTGCGAGGCCGCTCCTCTAGCCGATTGCCGGATCGGCCAGAGGGAAATGGCTAAAAAAAATATTTAAAATTTTGAAAAAAATATTTAAAAATTGACACGTTAGCATTGCGCGAACGACCACGTTAGTGCCAACTAGCGGCCACGTCAGCACTGGCCAACGAAATGGACTCAATTGGCAATAAGTGAAAATGTTTAGGACTAAATTGGAAAGAAGTGAAAAAGTTTAGGGCTGAATTAATAAACTTAAAAGGTTTAAGATCTTTTTGACAATTTTCCCTCCAAAAAGTGTTGGACCCATGAGACTGAAGATAGGGATTCGCATTTCGAACAGGCGTGAATACAGCATTCATGGGATAGCTTCCATCTTGAAAGTTTTCTGGTGCTTTACATGATATCCACATTTCCTTCTAATTTGTAACTCAATACACTAATCTTAAGCCAATCGATTTTCTAAATGCCTTTTTGGATATCCCTCAATATCCAACTATTCACGGAATGTGAGAAAGGAGATAACATGGAAGAAATCGAAAAATTTCTCGTCAGTCCCATAACATCCTTTTTTTTTTTTTTCCTATTGAAGGTCGAACTTCACGTGCGTACAATTCTTATTGAGAGATCCACTGGAGATAAAAAATTGTCAAAGAGAGACAGAAAATTTTTCTTTTGCTCTTTCTAGGGGATTGGAAAATAAAGAAATAGTTATCATATTCAAGATAACTATGTATTTACCAATAGCCTTCCATAAGATCGGAAAAAATTTCATAAATACTGATAACTATCAAATGGAGTATTAGAACGGAAAAATCCATTCGATACAATAGTGAACTACTTCTGGTTGTAAACCCTGTGTTGATGAATCAATAATTCAAAGTGTTTTTCTTGCGTATACTTTTTTTTTTTCTTGCGTATACTTGAAAACCAGCGTTTTATACGTATATATAGGGGAATTTGCATGGGAAGTAAGAAGCCCTCTTGACATCTTTTCATTTGCAAAGATTTCTTGATGCAAAAACATAGAGACAAGAGGTTGATCTTTAAATAGTAAAAAGAGTGCACCTGCAACTTGGAATTCCGAGTGAATAAGTAAAGACCACCTTCCAAGGCTAAGTACTTTTGCACTGAACGATATCAAAGTAGTACTGTGAGGGAAGAGTGAAAAGAATCCCCTTCACGGAGTGAAATAGAACATGAAAGCAGCGTAAGCAAACTTGCCCAATGGTGACGTGACAATTTATTTAATGGTGAACTCTTATATCGAGTCAAATTTGAAACGTCAAATTAGTTGGGCGAGTAGAATAAAAATTTTGGATACTCGATTGTGTGAAGGACAAGATTTTAGATACTAGCAATGTCATTGCCCCGTATTTTACTAAGTGGAGGAGCTTTGTGCATGGGTGGTGGATAGAGCTTATTTGTTAACTTTTACTTATAATTATAATGAAGGGTAATTTTGGAAGAAGTAAGAAGTTTAGCCAAAAGAAATTTTCTAGCTATATGTTGATTATACGCAATTAGAATATATAAAATACAATATTCGACTAATTAAAGAAAAATTCAAATCTAAGTAATTTCAAACTCAAGCTCGTCTTAATTAAGCACTGGAGTAGAGCTAGAGTAATATGAGAGCCGAATAGTCCTTAACGCTATGTTTAGATAGAGGGATGTGGAAAGAAGGAAAAGGAAATACTAAGGAAAATTTTGACAAAATAAAATTATAAGGGAAATGAAGGGAATGTGGAGTAATTATTTTCCTTTGAGTCCATTATTTCATCTCAAAAATACGAGGAAATAATAGGGAAATCAAGAATTAGTATGTTTCGAGAAAAATAAATGATTTGAAAATTATTTTTCTAAAAATAATTGCTTGTATTGCTTGAAATAATTCATCAATGAAAAATGTCTCCTTATCGACAATAATTTATGTTTAACAATTTTTGTGAATAATGAAATTTTTTTCTTTTGTTTTTTTAAGCAATACAAACAATTATTTTTTAGAATTTTTTTTAGAAACCATTACTTTTTGCAAAACAGATGCACTCCAAATCATTGAGTATTTTTTTCCAAAACTACTGTTTCACTCGTTTTCACGAGGAATATCCTTCACCGAAACTTCGGTTTTCGATTTTTATTAAGGTAGGTTCTATGGCTTGATTACTAGGAGAGTTATGGTGGAAAATAAAGTGTAACACAAGATTGTATAAAATGGATGAAAAGCAGATGAATTGAAAATGGATCCGGGATCAACAGAGTTCCACGCTATGTTATAATACTCCTATGAAAGCTGTAAAGGACTCAAAAGGTAACTAAAGCTACAGAAAACTGTAAATACAGGAAATAAAGATGGCGTAGGAAACTAAAGTGCAGATAAGCTTGAATGTTTTGCATTGTTGTTCATGTCTTCTCCTCTTTGCTTTCTTTGAGTATTTGTATCTTCTCCTATCCTGCAACTGCTCGTCGGTTACTTTCATGTTTTCAAACTTTGAATATTTTGGCGCTTCCAATAACTGTCTTTTCTAACCACGTTATTCCAATTTTATTGTCCACCAAAACTTGATCTCAACCGCCAAGATGATTTCAAATCGAGATAAGTAACTTCCCATAATATGCTCGTGCTCACTATCCCCGCTTTTGCTCATAACTTCTTGCTATCGTAATTTACGTGTCTGGGTTGTGATTCTTTAATGTATTCCTGAAGTGTGAACCCCCCGAATTTCGGGAAAGAGTCGTTGTCCTGAGGCATAAATATTCCAACATCCCGAACCATAACTCTCCATATTTCGGTAAATATGCATATTTTTATCAATTACTGAATTCGGGACATGATGCCATTCACACTTACTTCTCAGCATGTTTCCGATTTTGGTCCAGACGTGTTTCGGAAGATGGCTGATTTCCATTATACACACAATTCGGCATTAAAGCCGATTCAGCACTTATGCATTCACACTTACTTCTCAGCATGTTTCCAATTTTGGTCCAGACGTGTTTCGAAAGATGGCTGATTTCCATTATACACCCAATTCGCATTAAAGCCAATTCAACACTTATGCTGATTCTTATTTTGGTGTCAACAACTACCCTTCACTGTATTTGTAAGGATGAGTTAAACCAGACCTAATGTAGTCTATTACTTCATTTCCCTCCGCATCGCTTCACTTCAATGTACACCCAAGCAAGAGGAGGATATATTGCAATCTTCATTTAATTCCCTCCTAAGTATCTATTTAAATATATAATACCAGATTCTTTCTGGAGGATCACCTCTAAAGAGTGATACATAAAATTATAATTTAGCGAAGAATTGATCTTTCCTCGAAAGTGTTGATGTTAAGAGTCAAAGAGAAAAAAATAAGTGTTTATGGTAGCTCAACCCTAATTAGGGTTGTATGATTTGTATTTATAGGAGTGACTAATTACAGAAAGGGTACAAATAGAAACATAATTACGGAAATACCTCATAATACATATAAATTACACATTAATACTCCCCTCAATCCGAAGTAGGTATAACAACTGAAAGATTGGATCTCAATAACGCGATGCAGACTAGGTAGTCCCTTGGTGAAGATATCTACCAATTGATCTGATGTAGGCACGTAGAGAACATGTAGAACTCTGGAAGCAATCCGTTCTCGAACAAAATAGTAATCTAACTCAATGTGTTTGGTACAAGCATGAAACACAGGGATGATAGCAAGATAGGTGGCAAAGATGTTATTACAATAAACGATGGGAGGATTATAAAGGGGGACCCCGAGCTCACGAAGTAAATTACGAATAAAAATAGTCTCAACAACACATTGAGCGACAGCATGATACTCAACCTCTGTACTAAAATGGGCCACGGTGGGTAGCTTCTTGGCACTCCATGAAACAAGATTGGTATCTAGAAAAACACAAAACCCGAAAGTGGACCATCCAGTATCGGACTATCCAGCCCAATCTACATTCGCATAAGCAATCAATGAAAAGGGAGAACACCGCTCAATGAGCAATTCATGGGTGGAGGTGCTAGCTAAATATCAGTACATACATTTGATAGCCTAGAAATGAGGTATTAGTGGTTGATGCATGAATTGACTAACTAAATTCATAGGAAAACTAATATCTAGTCTGGTCATATATATATATATATATATATATATATATATATATATATATATATATATATATATATATATATTCCTCGGACACTTATGGTAAAAGATAAAGATATTCGATATAAATTTATTCGCAGAAAGACGATTTCCTTATGGAGATCTTTTCGGTGATTTGGATGTGTTCCAGCAAGTAAAACCCCGAGTGGTAGTAAGGCCGTTGGTAAGCATCGCCGAAATCCGCTGAAAAGATTTAAAGTAGTCTTTTGCAATGAATTTATTGAGAAGATCTGAGTCTTCCTCTAGTTCTTTATCACAAATGTCCTTAGATCAAGGACCAATAAATAGAGAAGAAATAAATATAGAAGATTTCAATAAGTTTATTGAAAATTGGTTTATTCCAAAAGTTAAACTTGATAAAATTTATGAACATTCTAAGTTTAAACTCTTTGGAAACAATGATTATGTCATTGTTACCGAAGAAAGAGATGTACCACTTTCTAATTCTTTTGCTTCAATACAACTTTTGAATAAAGATTCTATAAAGAAACATTCCCAGAAATGGAATTATATGCATATAGGATTGGTACAGGTTGGTGCAAAACCCCTTACCAAAGAAGGTTTAGATACTTCCTTACTTCTTGTTTTGAGAGATGCAAGACTTTTAAAATACGATGAATCCATTCTAGGAGCCGTAGAAACAAGTCTTTGCAGTGGACCAATCCATTTTGATAGTCGTCCTGGTCTCACGATTTCTCTCAAAGACAAAAATATTTTGAAATCCCTCACTCTTCAGATAAAAACTCATAATTACTCCATAGCTGAAGGTTCCATTCCTATTGCTCTCATCTACAGAGTTTACTACAAAGTTCTAAATTCTGCATTTGGTAGCAAAGCTTTTAAAATAAATTCCAATAGGGAAACTCTTCCGTTACAAAGCAGACATTTCTAGAGCAAACATTACTATCCCTAGGACTATTCCTTGGAATCATATAACACTTCACGATCAATGGAATTGGAGAACCAAGTTCCCCAACCAATTGTTCAGAACACTGATCCTACCAATATCATTCAACATCCTGAAGGTAGGGTAACCATTCAATTTTCTAGAAGATCTGTTGATATTCCTAGAAGGTCTTGTGACATCAGATCCATTCCTTCTTGGCATTCTACTTCCTCCCGAAGGTCAGTAGACACAGTTCCTAATATTCCTTTAAACAATCAAGGAGAAGCATCTGCGAGTGCTCCTCCTCTTCCGAACATCAGTGGTATAGATAATAGATCTGGAATTTCCAGACGGGTCTATCAACATATTCCTGATTTCCCTGATCCCCTCCTTCTGAAATGGAAGATCCGGAAATCAATGTTTTGGAAATAGCTTTTGAACCTGATAAGATTGCTTTGAACAATGAGTTTAATTCTTTTGAAAATAAACAAATCAGAGAATGGTTTTTTGCTAATTTTCGAAACCAAGCACTTGAAATCAAAAAAGAGTATTATGATTACATGTATCAACATGAAATCGAGGTATTCTTCTTTGACTGGTTCGAAAATATATTTTTAAAAGAAAAACAAATCTTTGTTCTTGATCAATTTTATAAATGGAAATTAGGCGATGGCCATACCATCGAGTCTAATCATCCTCCTTTAAGAAAAATCAGATTTGAACATCAAGAGACCGAGATAATAGCCTCTCCTTTCAAAACCCTTTAGAAATAGATGGTATAGGAATTAAGAAGATTGTTGAACAAAACAACTTTTCAAATCAACATCTTCACACCATAGGTATTCAGCTTGATCGTATTGAGAATCTTACTCAAAATAGTTTTTCATCCACTTCTATGACAATTCCAAAAAAGGATTTAAAACCTCCTCTTTTTAAGAATTTTGAGATTCCGAAAAATCCTAGTTTTGAATTTGCTAAAGCCTTAGAGGACAGAAAAAGACTCCTCAAAGGAAAAGCAGTTTTGATTCCTAAAAAACCTATAGTTTTAGATACTCCTTTAATACAAAATCTGAGTGTCAAAGATACTCCAGATCGTGTTGAGGCTTCTAAACAAATCAATCTTCTTGATAAATCTGACACTGAGTCTCTTCCAGAGATAAATCGTATCACTTGGAAGGATCCTCAAAAACTTTACTATTCCCGTGCTACTCCTCCCGATATCCTCACAGAAGAAACCTTTTCTAAAGTTCAGAATAAATATTCTTCTGATGCTATCTATGAGTGGAACATAGATGGTGTTTCTGAACAAAATCTTATAAATATTTTGACCCAAATGGTTATGCTCATAAACACTTACAAGACCATTCCCGATACTTGATCATTTTGTTGCATATCTTTTAATAGCGGATTTACAGGCCAGCTCAAAGGATGATGGGATAACTACCGAATGAAGAGCAAAGGTCCAAATCCTTAATGCCTACAAAGTCGACCCTTTTGGTCAAAATATTCTTGATGATGATGATCAACCCATTCAAGATGCTGTCAACACTTTAATATTTTCTATATCCCAGCATTTTCTAGGAGATTCCTCCCATATTCTCGATAAAAATCAAGATCTATTGTCCAATATGAAATGCAGATCTTGGGGAATTCCGAGAATATAAAGAAATATTTCTACAAAGAGTTTTCCAAAGAGCAGATTGCAACCAATCTTTTTGGAAAGAAAAATTCCCTTCTTGGTTTACCAAAACTCATAGGAGAACAAGTTCGTAAAGAAGATAAGAGAAGAATATGGAAATCAAATTCCATATGACCATCTTTCTTATGGTGAGTTAACCTCTTATGTTTATAAAATAGGAACACAATTGGCACCAATATTCGTCTCCAAAAACAGATCAAGAAGGAATGTAAACTTTCTGAAAAGGTTTGGGAGATTTACGCCCAATATGATCCATCTTTTGAAAATTTTGATAAACCCAAATGTTACGGCAAATGTTCTTCCAAAAGGAAAGAACATAAGAAGTTTTTTAAGAAATCCCACAAAAGGATGATTTCGATAGAAAACCTTACAAGAGAAAATTTTCTAAGAAAAAGGAAAAAGAAATAGATGATTCCGACAAAACCAAAAAACCAAAGAAAAGTTTTAAAAATGTCACTTGCTACAATTGTGGCAAGAAAGGACATACTTCTCGGTTTTGTAAGATAAACAAAAAAGTTAATGAGTTAGACCTTGATGAAGAAATTATTAATCAGCTCAACCAACTAATGGCTGAAGCTGACGATAGCTCTTCTAATGATTCTAACTCTGGTTTTGATGAAGGATTGCAGATTTGTGATTTAGAAACCTCTTCTTCATCATCTTCAGAAAGTGAAGATGAAGCCAGTTTTGAAATAAATGTTTTAACAAAAGAAGAAGAAATTCTTTTGCAAACTTTTGATCAGATCTCTGATCCTGAAACCAAAATAAAATATTTGAATAATTTTCAAAGCCCAAAGCCAATTTCTAAATCCACCTTTCATAATGATAATCCTTATAACATTTCTACCATTCTTAACAAAACCAAGAAAGCAAGTTCTAAACCTATTTCTATAAATGAACTTACTTATGAAATCAACAAGCAAAAGCAAGAGATCCAAGATCTCAAAGCTGCTCAGTTGATTATGCAAAAGGACATCTTGGCAATAAAAAATTCTAAAGGAAAACAAAAGGAGGAAGATTCAGAAGAAAATGATGATATTCCTCAACTTCCTTCTCCTTCTGAAACAAATTTTCTTTTGATGCTTTCTGAAATAACCACCAGAAAATGGATTATCAATATTTCTATAAAAGTCCAAAATGAATTTGTTTTAAATACTACAGCCCTTTTATCTTTGGTGTGCAGACCTTAATTGTATAAAAGAAGGACTTATACCAACCAAATATTTTGAAAAAACTTTTCAATCCCTTAAATCAGCTTTCCGTGACAAATGAATATTAATTTCAAACTCCCTAAAGCTGAGGTTGTGAAAGATCGGATCTCTTTCAAAACTCCCTTTCTTCTTGTAAAAACATTAAGCAAAATGTTATTTTAGGGTCACCTTTCATAAATTTACTCCAACCTTTTAAAGTCTTGAAAAAGGAATTGAAACAAAAACCTTGGGAAAAAGGATATGTTTTGATTTCATTTCTAAACCTCAGACTAGAACCTTGAATACCCTTCAAGAACATTCTATTTCTGAGATTAATTGTGTTATTCAAGACAAAGAAACTCATCTTCAATTTTTGAAAGAAGATCTTGAATACAAAAGGATTGATAAAAACCTTTTCAAGAAAACCTTCGTAAAAAGATTTCTAATCTTGAGACTCAAATCAAGAATTCTATATGTTCCAATATTCCTAATGCTTTTTGGTCTCGTAAGAGTCATATAGTTGATCTTCCTTATGAGCCAGAATTTTTCTGAAAAGGATATTCCTACTAAAGTCGGACCTTCTCAAATGAATCATGAAGTCCTAAATGTCAAAAGGAAATACAGGAACTTCTTGAGAAGAAGCTTATTAGGAAAAGCCAATCACCTTTGAGTTGCTCGCTTTCTATGTCAACAAAATGCTGAACTAGAAAGAGGAGTCCCAAGATTGGTAATAAATTACAAACCTTTGAATACAGCTTTAAAATGGATAAGATATCCAATTCGAACAAAAAGATTTGTTGAATAGGCTTTATGATGCAAAAATCTTTTCAAAATTTGATATGAAATCAGGATTTTGGCAGATCCAGATTAGCGAAAAGGATCGGTACAAAACAGCCTTTATTGTTCCTTTTGGTCAATTCGAATGGAATGTCATGCCTTTTGGCTTGAAAAATGCTCCTTCTGAATTTCAAAGGATCATGAATAACATTTTTAATCATTGTTCTGATTACATCATTGTCTATATTGATGATGTTTTAATATTTTCTACATTCATAGAAAAACATTTTAAGCACATCAATCATTTTATAAGTATTGTGAAGAAGAATGGTTTGGTAGTTTCACCTACCAAAATATCCCTTTTTAAAACCAAAATCCGGTTCCTAGGACATTACCTTCACCAAGGAACCATCATTCCAATTGAAAGATCAATTTCATTTTCTGATAAGTTTCCTGATGAAATCAGAGACAAAACTCAATTACAAAGATTTCTAGGAAGTTTAAATTATATTATTGATTTCTTCCCACGTGTCAACATAATCAATAAACCACTCCATCGAGGCTCAAAAGGACCCTCCACCATGGACACAGGTTCATACAGATATTGTGAGACAAATCAAACGCATTGTCAAGGAAATTCCTTGCTTGCATCTTGTGACCCAACTGCTTTCAAAATTGTAGAAACAGACGCTTCGATATTAGATATGGAGGAATTCTTAAACAATCTAAAGACAATAAAGAACAAATTGTTCAGTTTGTCTCCAAACATTGGAATGATTGTCAAAAGAATTACTCTACCAAAAAAAAGAGATTCTTGCTATTGTGCTTTCTATCTCCAAATTTCAAGGAGATCTTTTGAACCAAAAATTTTATTAAGAATAGATTGCAAATCTGCGAAAGATGTTTTATGAAAGATGTTCAAAATATTGCCTCTAAACAAATTTTTGCTAGATGGCAAGCCATACTTTCTATTTTTGATTTTGATATAGAATTCATTAATGGTTCTAAATTCTCTCCTGTTTTCTCACTCGAGAATTTTTGGGGGAAAATGCCTCCAAAAAACCTCTCAACAAACCCACCGGGAGAGATAAAGGCAAGCAAATAGCAGAATCCTCTTTCCAATTTCTGAAAAAAGGTCCCCCGGCCTTACCAACATAAGAACATGGTGCAGGCAACTACCAAATCACCATCGAAACCATCTTTGAATATTACTACAATTTCTAACCAAGCCAAGGAAGAACCCATTTCTAAAACAAAACCCCTTTCTAGATCTACGGTTTGATATAACCTGACTTTCTAAAGAAGAAGCTTTACAACTTCTTCAACAAGCCTTTAATAGCCAGGTCACAACCTTCTCTCGCCATTGTCAATCCAGATCCCTCACCTTTAGCTATGCAAAAGGCTAAAGGAAACACAATTTCTAGTGAGGTGGTAATTCAATCGACCCAAGCCACCACCCCGAAATCAAAAATTCATTCATAAGACCATTTTTCAAAACGCCTCGCAATGCTGAAAATGGTTTTTATAATGCAGACCCATATATTTTTGCAAAAACAGAAAACTTTCTTTACACACCACATGATATTTTTAAAACCAGAGAATTTTATGAAAGAATTTTGGAAGAAACAAATTTGTGACTTTCAAACACTTTTTCGATAAAGGTCACGTAAATTACTCAAGGCTATTATTCATAGGGTCATTCACCCTTCCCAATGGAAGCCCCGACCCCCGAGGCTTGAAAAAATTAACCACAAAAACAAATGAAGCTCTACCATACAGAACTTCCTTTTCATATTTTGACTACCAACAAGCCCTGGTGGAACACTTTACGGATCAAGAACACCAACAACACCCATACTTGGTTGTTCTATTTTGAAGATTTTGACATCAATTCCATCCCTTACTAGTTCATTCGTTGGTGGGATCATTTGGGACCAACCAACGAAGTTATCCATCCCAAAATCCAACCCGATTATTGAACTCTTTCTAGAAAAATTTACCCCACAACCATTTGAAAAGAATTTCTCGAAGTTGTTTCTCTTTTTCTACTACTTCGGACTTTCTTGGGTCACTGGATGGTACTTTGAATATAGAAAATCTCCAGAAACCAACATCCCCATCCTTATAAGACGATTTAAAGTCAAATGGTGGGATGGTTTCAAATTTTTTCATAAGGCCACCAGACAAAGCGTTGACGGAATGGCTAATTTCTAGGGGTGATAAACCCATTACTAGTGAAGATGTTACTCCTTTTCTGCACGATAAGGGGTTTGTGCTTTCTCGACTAGCCTCAGCTAGATCCCATCAACAACTAACTGGGATGCTGAAGCAAGCTCTTTCTGATCTAGAAGAAGTGGACTCATCACAGTCTCACCATAGCGGAAATTCCAATGAAGACTTTGTTATGGCATCCCGGAATAAGCACCATTCCTCGAATTGGGGAAGTGTAAAAGACGAGGATGAAGAAGAAGATCTTGAACCCGCAGAAGATCTCTCCGGACTACGAGACCTCCATAATTTCTAAGAAGAAAAGAAGATGTGGTGGCAAAAGGAATCAAGAACCCATCAACTTCTCTTCGGGCCGCCAACTTTTCTACAATTCACTATTTGCTACAGTAAATTTACTATTTGCTACAGTAAATTCACTATTCACTGTATCACTGTGCACTATTTGCTACAGTAAAATCCAGCTTATAAAAGGAGAACTTCTTTCGTTCAGAAGGGCATCCTTCGGAACGACCTTCGAAAGCCTTTCTCCTCTAGCATCAACCTTCCATTTCCACATTTGTTTCAAGTCTTTGAATAAGAGATCTCATATCTCAGAAAATTTCTATAACCTTCCATAACCAGTAAGTTTCTATCCCCTTCGAAGATCCTATTCCATCCTTTAAGATCTTTCGAAACCTTTTCTAGTCTCAGAGTGTGGAAAATCTTGTCGTTCTAGACTTCTATAGTCTGAGTAACGGGAGAATTTCTACCACAGGATTTTGATATTTCTGCACTTGTACTTCAATATTTCTGTTGTAATCTTCCAATATTGTTTGTGTAATCTTTCCATACTGTTATTATAATACTGCATTTATATATCAGTCCTTTTCTATTATCTCTTCAGTACTTACTTTTACATACCCCACAAACGGCAGGTCGAACCGCCTGTGGACGGTCTGTAATTCCTATCTTCTGATCATCCTTGCATACCACCTACATGGTTGGTTTAGAATATTTAATTGTTCTTGTTATGATCCTTTATCTTGTTTACGGCATTTTTATTATCATCAATGCGCGCCATTTTATTTAATTTAATCTATTTAATCTCTTTTTGTGTTGAATACATATATTCCATCTTACTTTTTATAAACGCTTTCAATAGAGCTTTTTCTACTCCATCTGACGTATATAATATTTCTGTATGTTTAAATCGTTTTTATGAAGATTTTGAGTGGAGACTTCGTGGTTTAAACCAAATAATAAATATACTTAGAAGATATCTTCTACACTTATTTCTTTTCTCTTTATAGATCCCCGGATCCTCGGACACTTATATATATATATATCACGCCCGCACCCCATGAAGCATGAACATCTGCGTATAGGTTGAAATAAAATGCGACACTCCCAGGTTACGTCACCGACCCGAAAACCCAAATCAAAGAAAACACGCCACATGCGGAAACGACGTATATATATATATAATATATATATATACACACACACACCCAGACAATTTAAAAGCAACTATGAATAGCAACGAACAACAATATACAAATGATTAAAACGATATATACATTCATTAAAACCAGAGATACAACAAAAGGGCCACGAGTACAAAAAGGGATCGGTGGCCTAGGGGGATTGGCTGATCACTAGAGACTACAATTAAAAAGGGGTTGGCCTCTACTCCTAACACTGAGACCTAATCTAAGGCTCCCAGTCTGGATCAGATGACTCTGACGACTCCTCGGAAAAGTCCTCCTGACCCTCAGACTCCTCTGAACTCATAGCCTTAGATTCTGTCTCGGGCTCGGAGTCCTACTCCTCGGCCTCAAAATTCATGGCTGGGGATCTGAAATGTTTCGGTTTTACCACAACCGTGAGAAATCTCAACAAGTACAAACCACTAATCCTAAACTAGGCTAATGTGCACCTCAGAAGGTAAATAAAACGCATCAAAATATAAACCAGTAATACAACATTAATTCACCCGAGCTCACAGCCCAATATAATGTCTCAATTGTGTTAGGCATTTGATGTCACTATAACTCAAGTACAATTATACCGACCCGAAGGCCCACAATTGAATATAATGACCCATACTCAAGGCCACAATTGATAAACGACCCAGAAGTCCCGACCCAAAGGCCAATAGTTTGACCCAATCCAAGGTCACGGTGATTATAACGAGAGGCCCAATTCAAAAGCCACAATTGACTATAACCACCCGTAGGGCCCAACCCAAAGGCCATAATTGACTATAAGAGACCCAAGGCCAAGTTGATAAACCATCAACTTGAAAGTTAAAAGTGTAGAACGACCAAGGCCCCGACCAAGGTCACAAGTGATTAGAATAACCCAAGGCCCGAGCCGAAGGCCACAATTGAAGAGGCTCCAACCCAAAGGCCAGAGGTTGAAAATTAACCCGTAGGCTCAACCCAAGGTCACAAGTGATTAGAACGACCCGTAGGCCCGACCCGAAGGCCAACATTTGATAAAATTCAGACATGTACATTAAGCACCCAATTTCGATCATACCACAACGTATTTTTGTAAACCACATGCCCAGGAATTTAAAGTTAATTATCGATGTCAAAACACCAAGTATAACCATGCTCAAATTAGACATATTCCTCTCATTCTTGGCATACCCAGGCATTTTCGTTCTAATCCAATCAATTCCAAGTTCATTCCACGCATTCATTACACAATTCAATCTAATGCGCCTAAGGCCCGCCTTGGGCTAATTGATCTTGTACTCATGGGGTTATTCAATAGGGTTTATTCAAGTCCTAATCAACCCCCAAGAATATCCAAACTCAAACCATAGTCAAAGAACCATTTAAATCTCCATTTGAACCAAAAAGTACAATTCGGTTATGGTAAACAATACCAAAATCGAATTTCACATATGCACTAAACCCCCTTTAAACAAATCCATTAAGCCTTAATCAAATACTATAATCACCTAAACATAAAATATACATAATTAAGCCTCAAATAAGCTTAATTAATCCCTATAATGACCAATCAAGGTCACTTACCATTGAATCCAACTAGTGCCACACTTAGACAAATTTACACAAATTCGGTGCCCCATGAACAGTACCAGGAAAAATTAACATTTAGGCACTAATCCACCTTTAAACCAACTCATTAGGGTCTAATCACTTACCCTAATCATCCAACCATCAAATATACATAATTAAGCCTCAAATGAGCCTAATTAACACTTGAATTATCTAATTCCAAGCCTTGAATCGTTGAATTCAATTAGTACAAAACTTAGACAAAATTGCACATTTTCGGCACTTTGTGAACAGTACCAGAACAAGGCTTCATTTGGCCATTAAACCACACCCAAATAACCTCATTAAGACCTAATGACCTATCGTAATCATCCTACACTCAAATAAACATCATTAGGTCCTAAATGAGTTTAATTAACCCTCAATTACCCCTAAGAAAAATAATTAGACTAATTAAGGGTTTAGGGGTTTATCCTATTCCGGGACGATGAGAACAGGCGGTCGATCCCCCTCCGAATTTCTCGGTGCAAGCCATGGGTCCGCCGACACTAGTAAAGGCGATTCTCTGCTGTTTTTCTTATTTAGGCTGAAAAGGGGCATGATGGTGGTCGCTCTTATAAACTAGCTGCCGGTGGTGCTTGGTATCTTTCCTCCGCTTAAGACTATTCGGCATTTTTTGAATGGGTCGGCGAGTAAAAAATGAGGAAAAGGAAGAAGTTTTTGGGGGAAATGATGGAAAATGAGCTTCACGAGAGAGAGAGAGAGAGAGATATATATATATATATATATATATATATATATATATAGTTTGGTCAAACAAGTCAACAAAGTGTTGGTGGAATCCAAGTGTCAAAATCTTGGCCGTTTGGACAATTTTGCCCTTGATCCAAGGGCTAGGATTCAATCTAATCCAATTATGCAAGTGCTAAATGGTCATTTGCCACTAACCCAAGGCTGACTAGACCTGGTTATCCCTAACCAACCTTGGTTAACCCCAAAACTTAATCCAATTTTCAGAATTAATTAAAAATGGCCTAGGGGCATTTTCGTAATTTTTCGATCCCGAATCGAAATTCCAATTTTTGTTCATACCGGTCTTATATATTCACGGTAGACATAATCCGGTGTTGGATCCTTAAAATTCATTTTTTAAGCCCTCGAAAATCGGTCCAAAAGTTTGGAGGGGTAAAATCGTAATATTTCGTTCCGGGGTCGAAATTTCAATTTTTAACCGTATGCACTCCAGACGTGCGTGATTACTCCAAAATGGCATCGATTTTGAAAAATAAATTCGTTTGGGCCTCGGAAATGGACATCGAGGTCCTTAGGGGCAAAAATTGTAATTTTCCCCAATTTCTGTCGAAATTTCCGTTCTCAGCCGTATTAGTCCCAAATATGCGTGGCCACTTTAAAATGACATCCGTCCTGCCAAATAGTCGTATTTAACCTTGAAATTTTGATATCGAAGTTCGGGCTCAATATCGTGATCAAAATAGCTCATTTGCAGTTTTAGGGTTTCTCACTAACAGACGGCTGTTTAGGTGTTACGCGTTTCGACCTAGGATTGTCCGAGTCGTGATGGCCTCGAATTTCAAGAGAACGAGAGGAATTATCATTAGCACCGGGGGTCGCGATCATTTGGATTAAAATCGAGATTTATTGTTCAGGCGTACTTTCGGTCGTGTGGAATCACTCGCGATCCGATCGTATTTTACTGACTATATAAATCTGTCATTCTCCTAAGATTGGCCCATATTGGTTCAAAATATTCCCTCAACGTTCGTCGAAATCGGCGCTCAATCGCGATCGGGTCATTGGTCCACATACCTGTTCCTATTTAGCCTTTTCCATTTGGTTAGTATCCCGTGATTGTTTAAGTCCGGGCGAGACTTACTAAAATCAAATGAGAATTACTGTACACTTTATTGGTCCCGATAACAAGTCAAAATTCAGAATGTTGCACATACTGTTTGTCGATATAACGTCGGAGAAGCGAGAACCTCACCGTTGTTAGCAGATAATAGAGTCTTCGAGCCTAAAGGAATAGATATAGGCTTGACCTTAATAAGGTCAAACTTACACAAAAGGCTATCAACATACTTGGCTTGAGATAAAAGCGTACCGTCAAAGCGGTGATGAGCCTCAATGCCAAAGAAATAGTTAAATGGTCCAAGATCCTTCATAGCAAATTCTTATGAGAGTTAAGTAATCAAAGACCGTAATAACTCAAGAGTATCACTGGTGACAAGGATATCATCAACATATAGCAGAAGATATACATGGCCCCAAGAAGAAGCATAGATGAATAAAAAGCTACTAAAAGCGAAACCAAGAGGTTGGTGCACGTAAATTTCCTCACAAAGGATGCCGTGCAAGAAGGCATTCTTGACATCAAGTTGACGTATGGCCCATATTAAAGAAATCGAATCGAAAGAACAACCCGAATTGTAGTGAATTTAACGAGTGGACTAAAAGTCTATTCATAGTCCAGTCTAGCCCTACTACTTAAATCCCTATGCAATGAGGCGAGCTTTGAAGCGTTCCACAGTTCCATTAGATTTTTCCTTAATATTAAAAATCCATTTACAACTGACTAAATTCTTAGAAGGATCGGGTGATACAAGATCCCACGTATGATTGGTGACCAAGGCATTGAATTCGTCTACCATGGCCTGTTTCCAACGTGGGTCAATAATAGCTTTAAAATAGCAAGTCTGTCTCTCTTCATGAAAAGAATGAGAGAAATTAAAAAAATTTCTTGGTTTAGAAATCCCAGATTGTCTGCATAGGATGAGTTGGAAGAGAGGAAATGGATATGGTGGAGTTTGATAGAGATATGGAGGGGATTTGCGGGTTTGTTATGGGAGGAATTTGGTCGGAAGATGAGTGAGGTTGGGAGATAGTGACTAAGTTTGGAGGGAGGGGAGGTGAAGGTGAAAAAGAATTGGAAGTAGATTAGGTAGATTGAGAGGGGAAGAGAGGCAAATTAGGTGGTTGGGCTTGAGAAGAAGAAAGAAGTGGATGAGGAGCTTGAGGGCCAAATGAGGTAAAAGGAATAATAAATTGATTAGAGTAAATAAAAAGTGAATGATGTGATCTAGAACAATGAGGAATAGGACTAACATTTGAAGGTTTTGCTTAAAAGGGAAAACTCTCCTCATCAAATCAAACATGATGACTGATTAAAACACGACCACTCGACCGATCAAGGCAACGATAGTCTTTGTGATTTGATGCGTACCCAAGAAATACACATGGCACAGAATGAGGTGCCAGCTTATGAGAGACACGAGAAGGAATAAAATGATAACTAGCACACCCAAAAACCCGAAAAAACGAGTAATCAAACTTGAACTCAAATAAACAGTGGAAAGGAAAAATATTAGATATAACAGAGTGGGAAGTCGATTAATAGTGTAAACAATAGTAAGAAGAGCATCGACCCAATATGAAGGAGGCATATGAGCATGGATTAATAAAGTTTGAAACATTTCAACTAAGTGTCTGATTTTGCGTTCTGATAGACCATTTTGAAATGGGGTGTGTGGACAAGAAAAACGTTGAATAATACCATTTTCACGTAAGTATGTTTGGAATGTAGGTATGTTTGGAACTCATTATTTGTATATTTACCTCCGCCATCAGTTTGTAAAAATTTAATTTTATCATTGCACAAATTTTCAATAAAATAATGAAAGCGATGAAAGTGTGTAAGCACTTCAGATTTATTTTTCATGGAAAATACCCAAGTGAACCAAGAATAATCATCAACGAATAATACAAAATATTTGAAATCAGAATTAGATAAAATTAGACTCATCCATACATCCGAATGAATTACAACTAAAGAAAAAGATGCACGATGACTAACAGACTTAAAAGGCAATCGATGAGATTTGCCTACAAGACATGACTCATATGATACCAACTTTGAACTAGAATTGCAAAAACGACTCAAAACTTGTTTATTTGGATGACCAAGATGAGCATGCTAGCAAGTGAGTGAAGCAGATGAAGCTAGGATAGGATATGAATGAGATGATGTCACGCCCCGCACCCTACGAGTGCGTGACCACCCCTCGATGGTCGAACATTAAATGCGACGTCCCAGGAACGTCGCCGACCCAACTCAAGCATCAGAGATTGGTACACGCGGAAACACATAACACAACCCGGACAAAGAAATACATGACCAAGGGAAAGACTAAAGTAGTTTAATAAACACGAGGCAATGGTTTGAGTTCACAACATCTTACACTAGGCCGAAAAAGAACACTCCACCCTTAATCATCAAAAAGGGGCAGGTGGGCGGTTAAACTACGGACGATACAAAACGGGGCTCTATCAAAAAGACAAGATACAAAAACGGGCTCTACCAAAAAAAACAAGTCCTACAACTCAAAAAATCGGGGGGCTATCCTAAAATCGGACTTGATCTCATCAAGGCATTCAAAGTCTTTTGATTTGATGCGTGCCAAAAATTTTTCAAACAATGAGATGCCAACTTATGAGAGACATGAGGCGGAAAAATGATAACTAGCACACCCAAAATCTGCAGGACAAAACGTGCAAATCAGGCGAGTAATCAAACTTGAACTCAAATACAATGCAAGAATGGAAAGGAAAAATATTTGATTATTCAAAGTCTCACAAAGTCGATTAATAGCCAATTGTTCAATTAGTGTCCGAAGTCATTTTTGTTCCCAATATGAAGGAGGCATCCCAAGATCATTCATAAAGTTTGAGACATTTCAATGATCATTGTAAAACCGTCCGGTCTAATTTTGATTCGAGGAGACCACCTTTGAGATTGGGGTGTGAATGGACAAGAAAAAATCGGGCGTTGAATAAACCATTTGAAAAATGTTTGGAGGTATGTTTGGAACTCATTACTAGTATATTCACCTTCTCCATCGGGACAAGTTTGTAAAAATTTAATTTTATTATTGCACCTAATTTTCAATAAAAATGTGAAAGTGATGAAAGTGTATAGGCACTTATTTATTTTTCATGGAAACAAGTGGGAACCAGAATAATCATCAATGAATAATACAAAATATTTGAAATGAATTAGAGAAAGGAGAGAGAAAAATGGGGGAGACTCATCCATACATCCTACAGAGAAGAGAGAGAGACAGAGAGAGAGAGAAAAAAAGGATGTAAAGGGGAGGGGGAAAGTCAAGAGGAGAGAGGAGAGAGAAAGAGAGAGAGAAGAGAGGGAAAAGGACGATTCAAAAGGCAATGGACACGGTTTAAACAAAAATCGGGTTTAACAAATCAATTTAAATTGAAAATACAAGACATAAAAAACTCAAATAATAATCTAGGACAAATGACCAAAATAAAATAACCCAAGACACTACGAGGAAGGTCTACTAGTCCAAATCCGCACCCGGTCCAAAAATTCACTTTCTCACTATTCCTGATAATCTCGACATGGCCACAATAATATCGACACCATCCAATTTATTTCGTTTCAAAACTCCGGAAATCGTCGCCAAGTTCGGGGTCTAATTATTGGCCAAATTCGATCGAGTGCGATTCTAGCAAAATTTCTATTTTTAAAAACAAGAACCCGAGAGTGATCAGTTCCCGGGCGAAATTCTATTACAAGCGCACTGACAAATTACACGTTTTATAAACCCCAAAAATGGGCCAAAATCCGGAATGTCACAGATGACACCATTGAATTAGAAATCAGATAAAGACCATGAGAAAAATAAGCTTGGAGGAGAACTTTCCCAATTTGTTTGTCCTTCCAACAAAATGATGAACCATTAAAATCAATGGTACAAGATTTTTTACAGCAAAGTTGAGCAATTGAGAGAAGATTGCAAGCAAGATTAGGAACAGAATAGAACCAGAGTGTAAAAAGGCTTTTATCGACTTGCTTAACAAGCAATAAACGACCATCACCAATTGAGACTTTTGTTAGATCATAAAAAGGTCTAGGATTTAAGATGTTATCAATATCACTAGTCGTGTGCGTTGACACTCCATTGTCAAGATACCAAGTGGAATCGGAGGTCTCACCAACCAAGAGAGCTGAGAACGAGTCTGATAGATCAAGTAGAGGTAAAAGCATGGTTGAATCGTTGGCAACATTGTAGTGTGGTGTGCCCGACTCCGTTACATATCTAACAAGTAAGATGAGGCCTATATCCGAGAATACCTCCTTGTGTGAATGGGGGCTTCCAACCACCATGAGACCAACAAGAGGAGGTGGAGGAGGCATAGAGGGCCGATAATGATTTCGAACTGAATCGGGACGATAATGATTGCGAACTAAACCGATCATGGGAAGATTGCCAACTCAATTTATCATGTGAGAATCGTCCACATTGTACCCGACCATATCTACGACCTATAGAATTACGTCGACCTTAAGATCCTCGAAATGGTGGACTGAGTGAAGTGGCATGACCAATCAAAGCATGATGAATATCATATGAAGATGATGCACTTGATTTTTGAAGAAATCGTTCTTCTTGGATGAGGAGGTGCGACCGCACATCACCAATGGAGAGAATAGGGCTGTTTGTGACCATGGTAACAAAATGATCATACTGAGCCATTGAGGGCTTGAATCATCAAGTCCTTATCAGAGACATGAGAGAGTCTGCAATTGACTTCAGTTGCCAGAGATAATCAGACATCGACTGATCGGGTTTTTTCATGGCATTATGAAAATCCAATTTTAGTCGAATTTCCTTGGCCGCGTAGCAATCAATAAAACGTTGTCCTAGAGCAATCCAAATCTCCCGAGATGTCCGAAGGTCGTAAACTTCACAAAAAATCTCAATTGTGAGAGTTGAATTAATCAAACTATGAACGCATTGATCTGTCTTTACGAAGGTGGAATAGGAGGTATTGACCACTATAGTGTTAATTTGATCATTGATAAGCTTCAATGTACACGGAAAAGAACCATCCACATAGCCTAGCAGATCGTTGTAGATTAAAATAGATTCAAACTGAGATTTTCATAAAAGATACTAGTCTGTATCGAGTTTGATGGAGATGACACTTGTGATGTTGGGAAGAATGAGAGACAACTAGGATGATTGCACAACCATAATGTGAGCAAAAGCAAATATCGGAGTAGCAGTGAAGAGGGAAGAAGAGGTGAAAGTGGTCTCAATATTATTGAGAGACGATGAGAAATTGGGATTAATAGAAAGAGAAGACGGTGGGTAAAGAGATGGTAGAGAAGAAGAAAAATTTAAAGATGCATTAGACATTGTTGATAGGGGTGAGCGTGGTTCCATGGTAAAATCGGGAACCGGACCCGGTGGATCTGATTCGGTTCCAAGTTCCATGGACAGAGGGTCCAATTCCAGGTTCCCCATTTTTAGGAATCATTGTTTTTTTCCAGTTCTAGTTCCCTATTTGTAGGTTTCTATAGGAATCGTTCGGTTCCTATCGGAATCGGAACCGGAACTGAATTAGAACCGGGAATTGGAACCTGGAATCGGAACCGGAACAAAAAAACATAAACTTAGTATTTAGAAACCCTAATTCCCAAATGTTCGCTTCTCCTCCTGAATCACCCGATCCTCCATCATTGTCCCTCCAAAGCTCGCTCCCGCTTCCGCTTCCGCCTCGCTCTCGCTTACGCTTCCGCCTCGCCCTCGCTCTCGCTTCCATTCCCGCTTCTTGTTTCTGGAGCTAGAAATGATGGAAATCATTCGCTAAATTATTTTGCTGTTTCTTCTTCTGATAATTCCCCTGCAATTATGCTTGTGCTTTTTATTTGTTTTTTTTCTTTGTTTTGGATGAGTAGAGGTGAATAGTGAATCTTGGGGATTTTGAAGCGCTGTGCAAATGGTTTGATTGAATCTCTGCGCTTTGTGGGGACTTCTTGTGTATTCTTGTTTTTCTTAGTGATTTATATCTGATTATGTTTTGAATCTAAACAGTGACCCTGTCCCTTGCGTTCTTCCTTCATTCATTAGTATCTCAATTCATTTCATCTATTTTAACATTTCTACCGTTTCAATATCTAGTTTTGTCAATCTTTTTTCTTGTCCTATGGTGTGTGTATTAATTTATGAGCTCCTGAGTTGGATATTGAGGGGAAAAATAGGCCTACTTCGAGCATATTGTTTTGCATTGTGGATTTGTGCTACCTTTCTTTTTTTCTTTTCTAGTCAGAGATTTTCAAATTACATATAATTTGGTTTCTATAGTGTTTTCATCCGATCTGCATAATCCTTTTGCCTAGCTTAAGATCATGAGATAAGCAGCTACTTCTTGGTTTTTTCTCTACCTAACCAACATCTTGTTCAACTCGTACTAGTTCAGTGATCTTGTCCATGTTTGTCTTTATAAGCTGTTGTCTTGGACGACATAGCTAGCTACTACTTTGACTCTGTATGTCTGTTGATTTTATGGATGCAATGCTACATAGTTGTTTAACTTAGCTAATGCCTGTGTAGATGATTTTCTTGCTTTGATTTTTAGGTCCTTAGTTGCCTTGCTTGGTGTTTGTAATCTGGATTTGCTCTTTTCCTCATAAAGTAAGACATCTAGGAAATTTTTGTTGACTTGGACTGAAATTAGAATTTAAAATATGTTTTCTGGCGGAAATCTTGATGTTGATCTCTTGTATGCATACTCCACTTTCAAGCACTTTACACGCGTGAGACTTCAAACATATTCCTTAACCAACTTTAGTGTGTAACAATTTTCTATTATAGGTTTTGCACTTTGTTCCCATTTTTTGTTTTTGCAAAGATGTATTCGGTTGCTTTATGTTGACCACATTCATTATCTTCAAGCCAGTATGCTTCAAACTTAATTTCTCTCTGTCTTTTTGCAGGTTCCGCTGAGAGAGTTAGCAAGATAGGACTACGGTTGGAGTCTATAGCAGGTAATGCATATGCTTCCACTTCTGGGATGTCACTCTCCAGTCTACATTGCATGAAGCTCTATCTAGTCTTTCTTTCACATAGGCATCCCAATTCCTATTATTTGCCCATGTAAATGCGCATCCTTTGCATTCAAAATCCATTATGGTTGCAACTTTGGAATATGGCTACTTGAGATTCAAATTGCATTTTCTTTTTTGCTGTCTTGTTCTGTTCTCGTGTCGTTTGATTGATTATTCAAGTGCTCTCGGCTAATCTGTTCTTACGTTGTTTGCTTGGCCAGTGTTGTTTGATTGACATATCAACTATCAAGAATTCAAGATAACATGTCAATGGAGGTTGAAGGATGTGAGGAGATGACTCCGATCATAGAATTTGAATTGTCGGGCGATGAAAATGAAGAAGAGTCATCCCCTACCACGAGTACGACAAACAAGGTACTTGGTTCTTGTCACCTCTTTTTAATAAGAAATATACATCTGATTGCTAGAATCATTTTGCAAGAATCAAAGATGGGGATGAAAAAACATATAAGGTAAAGTACATTCATTATGGGTCTGAGTTAAAGTACAATATTGCTCATGGTACTTCTGTAATGAGGAAGCACTTGAAAACATGTAAGAAGTTTCCTTGTAATGTTGATAAGAGATAGAAATTCTTTGCACCGCATAATGTAACTTGGCTAGCAAGGTAGAAGGAGGTTCTAGAACTGGTAGTGTCTTATCGACATGATTATTTAATCAAGAACGTTGTAGGCAAATGCTTGCTCGGTTTATCATAGTTGATGAACTACCTTTTTCCTTGGTTGAGTGTGTTGGATTTCGCTAGTTTGTCACCGAGTTACAACCTCTCTTTAAACATTTGTCACGTTTTACAGTGACTAAAGATTGTATGAAGCTGTATTTTTGTGAAAGAACTTGTTTGAAGACTTACTTTGGTAAGATAAATTCTAGGATCGCACTCATGATCGATACATGAAATTCCATTCAAAACCTGAATTATTTGTGTTTTACTGCACATTTTATTGATGAAAATTGGAAGTTACATAAAAGAATCATCAATTTTGTGGTAATGCCTAGTCACAAGGGTAGGGAGATGGGGAGAATGGTGGAGAAATGCATCATGAGTGGGGAATAGAAAAGAATGTATCCACAATCACCGTGGATAATGCTAGTTTGAATGACGTTGCAATTGATTATTTGAAGGAAAAACTTTCAAGAGAAAAGTTGTTGATCTTAAATGGTAGTGTTTTACATATGAGGTGCACTGCTCATATATTAAACTTGATTGTTAGATATGGCTTGACTATGGTATGGGAATCTATTGCACGTATACGAAACGTGGTTAGGTATATGAAGAGTTCTCCCATGAGAGCCAACACATTTAAATCTTGCATTAAGGGTGAAAAGATTACTCACAGGGGTTAAGTTATTCTTGATGTCGCCACTAGATGGAACTCTACTTACCTCATGTTAGACACTGCCATAAAATTTAGAAAAGCTTTTGAAAGGATGGAAGAAGACAATTCAACTTTTGCCAGTGAGCTTAATCATAATCTTCCTAAAGATGATGATTGGAAAAATGCCATTATTCTTTCGGAAATTCTAAAAATATTCTATGATGCCACCAATCAGATGTCGGGGAGTTCATATGTTACTTCAAATGATTATTTTGAAGGGATAGCTCTTTTGTATAAATATTTGAAAGACGCGGTGGATGCTTCGGTAAAAAAAAGCTTCAAGCTATAGGTATGAAAATGAAAGAGAAATTTGACAAATACTATGGGAGTTTGGATAAAGTGAATATGTTGGTATTGATTGTGGTTGTGTTGGATCCTAGAGCCAAGTTGAGTTATGTGAATTTCTTGTATGGACAAATTTATAATGATGAATTGAAAGTTAATGAGATGCATTACAAGTTGAAGGACGCATTGGAGCATTTATATGGATTTTATGAAGAATCTTTTGTTGCTTTAAGTGATCGAAATTTTGGTGCCCAAATTTTGAGTGCTAGTAGTAGTGATTCCAATGCTGATGCCGATGGTAGTGAAGGTAACAAGATCAAGAAGTATGATGCCCAAGCTTGGCGAAGAACCTTTATGCACTCGAACCAACAAGTGTGCAATGACAACAAATCCGAGCTTGATCAATATCTTGAAGAAAAAAATGAAAATATTATTGATCTTGATCTTTTAATGTGGTGGAAGACTAGTGGCACAAAATATAAAATCCTATATTTGATAGCTCAGGATGTTTTGTCTATTCCGTAATTATGTTGATTGGAGTTTTTTCAGAATTTTTAGTACATCGGGTATGATGTACTTGGCGGCTTTCAAAGTTCTTTGACTCCCAACGTAATAGAAGCTTTGATTTGCACTCAAGATTGATTGAGAGCCGTTCATGTGCCGATTGATGTTGAAGCATGCATAAAAAAATGTAGAAAAATTTGAGATAGGTAAATGATGTTTATATCTTTATATATTGTAATTCCTTTTATATATCTAATAAGTGAATATTTTATTTAATCTTTCTTTTTTTATATATGGATTGTCTGAATGAGGAGATTATCATCGGTAAATAGAGATTATCATCGGTAAATAGAGTTTACCAGTTGAAGCAGAATGAATATATGTGGTAGGCTTTTTAATACTTATTTTATTTTACCAATAAATTGATATGGATTGTCTTAATACTTTGGTTGTCTTTGAAGGGTCGTGTTATTTGTGATTTTGCCAATTATTTGTGTGTGCCTTTGACCTCGTGGTTGTTTAAAGGAGGAAAAAATTTAATGTCGGAAGGGATACTTGAAAAAAAGCTAAAAATATTCTTGATTTTGTGCTTTTTATGGTGGAAGACTAGTGGAAAAAGGAGATCAAATGTGAATGCTATTGAAATTTATCTAGGACTTGGAGCCATTTTTGGGAGAAAGGTTTTAGTTTGAAAAGATTTGGTAGTTGATCTTTTTTTAGATATGAATGACTCTCAAAAAATGTGGCATCTTACCTTTGAATTTAAAGTTATATGTATTACATCCCAACAATTGCTATTTTGTTTTATCCCCTTTCTTTTAAGAAAAATTTGACTTTTCAATAACTAGTATTTTGTGTTCTTTTTTTGAATATTCATTTTCATTTTGATCATCTAAAAAGTGAATATTTTATTTAATCGACCCTTTTATTTAGATATGGATTTGTTCCAAATTTCAGAAGATTATCATTCAAGAAATAGAGTTTACCAGTTAAAGTAGATTGAATATTTATGGTGGAACTTTCTAATACTTATTTTATTTTACCAATAAATTGATATGGATTGTCTTAGCAAATGTTGTCTTTAATTTGGAGTAAGATGTTGAAAAATTTGTGATTCCGCCAATTATTTGTGTGTGCCTTTGACCCATGTTGTTGTTTAAAGAAGGAAAAATTTAATGACAAAGTGTTTATGGTTGCCCGAAGAATTTTGGTCGAATGATTTGTGCTTTTTGCAACACTAACGGGAGAAAGGAGATCAAATGTGAATGCTATTGAAATGAAGTAGGACTTGGAGCCGTTTTTGGGAGAAAGGTGCTTAGTTTGAAAAGATTTGATAGTTGGTCTTTTTTTTAGATATGAATTGTTGAGAAAAATGTGGCATCTTACCTTGGAATTTAAAGTCATATGTATTACATCCCAACAATTGCTATTTATCGTTTTATCCCCTTTCTTTTAAGAAAAATGTGACTTTTCAATAACTAGTATTTTGTATTCTTTTTATGAATATTCATTTTCGTTTTGATCAACTAAAAAAAAAGAACATGTTGGAACCCGAATCAACCTGGAACCTCTAATAGGGTAGGTTTTAGGTTTTAGTCTTTCCCTTTTTTTTTTTTTTTTTTTTCCAACGGATAGGTTCCTTTGTTCAAAAATGAGTTGCCCATGCTTAGAGTAGGTTCGGATTTCGGCGGTGAAACTTGTAAGGAACTTGAACCGCTCATCTCCAATTGTTGAGATAGTAATTGGAGCAAATGAAGTGTTAATTTGGAGTAGAGATGTTGAAGAATTCGATCCGTTTTCCTGCTCTGATACCATGTTGATGTTTAGAGACAGAGAGAAAATAATGACAAAGTGTTTATGGTTGCTCAACCCTAATTAGGGTTGAATGATATGTACTTATAGGAGTGACTAATTATAAAAAGGACATAAATAGAAACATAATTACAAAAATACCCCATAAATACATATAAATTACATAGTAGGAATGAGTACTTTTCTTGTACTTCTCACTTATTTTGCTCCCAATTAAAATTTGTGCTTGCCTCGTCGAATTTTGTTCGACAAAAAAAAAGGGTTTTGATGAGCTTTATTATTGCAAAATAGCCATCATTGAAAATTTTAACATTTTTAGTTACTTTTCTTGTCAAGTTATTTATTTTTTTTTTTGAGTTTTAATGAATTGATGATTTCGGTCCGTTTGTTTCGTGAAAAACATTTTTCTCATTTCCTAACTTTTGGTTTGCTTAGGAAAATGAGTTAACAGAAAATATTTCCTACCAAACCTTAAATTTAAGAAAATAATGTCCTCTTTAGAAAACATTTTTCAAAATATGACTAAGTATCGGCGCGTGGATCCAAAACTTGGCGTTTGGGCATGAAAACCACAACATTGGGTTTTAGGTCAAGTGTTCAAGATCAAGTCTCCAATGATCGGGCTTGGGACCATTGTGTCTTGGGTTTGAGCTTGAGCCCGAGCCCTTTGCGCCTACTCTCGGATTCATCAAGGCTGGGCCCGAACTCCTAGTGCTCGAACTCGATGCTCCAGTACTTGAACTCAGGTTCATGAAAGGTTATGCTTGGTCCCCAATATTTAAGCTTTGATCCCCACCCTCAAGCCCGGGTTCACAAAGGCCATAAGTGGATTCTTCGCGTCTCTTGAGCTCGTGTCCTTGGTTAACGATACGTTTGTTTTTATTAAAAATATAGTTTTTAAAATTTTAAAATTTAAATTATATTTTTTTGAAAAAAATCGATTTTTTTTTTTTTTTCTTTTTGCTTCTTCCTTGGCTGGTCGCCGATGAGCTCGCGGCCTTTGGCGACAAGTCTCGAGCTTGCCCCTAGCTGCGAGGCTGGAGCTTGCCTGTGGCCGGTCGTCGGCCTTGTCGCCGAGGTCGGCAACTAGTCAAGGAAAAAGCAAAAAGAAAACAAAAAATATATCATATTAAAAAATAATTAAAAAATATGATTTTTTTAGATAATTTTTCTCATTAGATTTTCCTTATATCAAATGACTGAAAATACTTTCCAGGTCTTTTTTAGATTTTAACCAAACACGTTCTGGAAAAGATTTTATAGAAATTATATATTTTTCGTGAAACAAACGGACCCTTCTGTTCGAAAGAGGACGATTAAGATGAAACGCGATACAATTTAAAGAATAATATATTTAAATTGCATATTTCGATTTTACACAATTGGGCGGTTCGATCGCTCGAAAACTTCGAAGAGAAGCAAACGGACCCCGGCGAACACTGGAGCCCGACTTTCCCTTTGCATGAAAAAGTTCGTATTCCATCTTGTGGTTGGTTTCTCGGGGTGGTCCGTTTCTTCGGATTATAGACAAAAGTAAAATTATTATCTTTTTTTATGTTTTTGTCAATATATAAAAATGACAAAAAGATTTCAAAAAAAATTCAGGGGACCGAAACCCCCCTCCGCACGGCGCAAAAACGCTTCTCCCCAAAACCCCTCGCATTTTACACACCCCTCTCGAGCTTGCGGAAAAAGGGCAAAAAAAAAGGCGGAAAAAGAAGCAACCGCTCCGACGATGGCGGGTTTCTCGGTCGGATCCTCCGCCGCCGCCCCCTCCTCCTCCTCCGCCTCAACCGCCCCTCCCTTCTCGTTCGGATCTTCCCCTCCCGCTTTCGGATCCTCCTCCGCCTTCACCTTCGCTCCCTCCTCCGCCGCAAACCCTAGCTCCTCCTCCTCCTCCTCCTCCCCTCTCCAATTGTCCTTCGCCCCCTCCTCCTCCGCCGCTTCTCCCTCCCCCTTCCCCGCCTCCGCCGCGCCCGCCGCCTCCGCCAACCCTAGCTCCGCTCCCGCTCCGCCTCCCGTCGGCTTCGCTCCCTCCTTCTCCTCGTCGTCGGCGCCCTCCGCTCCTCCATTCTCCTTCGGGGTCGGCTCCGCGCTGGCGGCTTCGGCGCCTCCGCTCTTCGGTACGCCGTCGTCGGCCGCGTCCGGTGGATCGTCGCCCTTCGGAATGGTTCAGCCTGCCGCGAGTCCGTCGCCGTTCGCGTCGAGTTCCCCTTCGCCATTCTTCGGCTCGTCGGGGAGCTCCGCTGCTTCTCTGTTCGGTACGCCCGCGCCTTCTTCCGGTGCGAGCTCGGGTTCGTCGTTGTTTGGAGCGGCCACTTCTGGTTCGCCTCTGTTCGGGACGCCTCAATCCGCGGCGAGTTCTGGTGCGTCCTTGTTTGGAGCGGCCACTTCTGGTTCGCCTCTGTTCGGGACGCCTCAATCCGCGGCGAGTTCTGGTGCGTCCTTGTTTGCAGCGGCCGCTTCTGGTACGCCTCTGTTCGGGACGTCTTCAAGTGCAAGCACGCCACTGTTCGGTGTGGCGCCGACGTCGTCATCGACTTCGACTACAGCCGCCGCTCCGCCTCTGTTTGTGACGCCGTCGTCTTCCGCCGCCGCTTCTGGAGCGTCCTTACTTGGAGGAACTGCTTCCGCCGCTAGTTCTGGTGCGCCATTGTTTGGGGCAGGTCTGTCCACGGCTCCGTCCCTGTTTGGTATAACTGCGACCTCCGGGAGTCCGAGTTTGGCCGCCACCGCCGCCACCGCCGCCGCCGCCGCCGCCACAACGACGTTGTCCGGCCCTTCTTCATCAGCTTCAGCGACTACATCGTTTTCAAACGTATTTTCTTCTAGTTCAGCCGCAACGACATCTCCTTTTTCTGCTTCTACGGGGCTTTCCTTTGCCAAAACCACCTCAAGCTCTAGTTCGCCATCTCCAGCACCCAGTGCAACATCCATGACAACCTCAACCTTCTCATTTGCACCGTCTTCCTCATCTTCGCAGTCCTCTTTCAGTTTCGCGTCGTCCGCCCCGCTCTCGACTGCACCTTCCGCGAAGCCTACGTCCTTTTCTTCGCCCCATCCGCGGTGCCATTGCTCTCTACTGTCACCACTACCACTAGTGCGTCGACTCCATCGGCAGGTGGCTCCGCTTTGGTGTCCTCTTCGATGACATTGCCTTCATTTGCTGTGGGTTCCTCGTTGGCCGCCGCGACTTTGACGGCCCCGGCAGTTAGTGGAGGATCTTCGACACCTGCTAGTTCCTTTACGGGATTTGGAGTGACTGCAACACCTGCTTCTTCGGCGACTGCTAGTTCGGTTCCAAGCCTTTCGTTGTCTGCCAGAACTTCAACACCAGCTTCATCTCAAGCACCTTCTACCACCATCACCGTCCCTGCTTTTAGTGAGTTGTTACTGACACTTTGCGTTTGAACTAGCATGATCAAGAAGTTGGAATTTCATCGTAAATGCATAGAAGTGCTAATTGTAGGTCTGCTCTGCAGCATGAGGCATTATTATTCTACTTGTGCATGTTCCTTCTAGTTTTTAGGGCGATGCTTTGTTGTCTGTTTTGGTTATCCAAGCTCAGAGGTCTCTTTTATCGGATTGTTCCACTTGATGAGATATCAGATTAAGAGCTTGTGGATCCATTTCCTCTCACCATTTCAGTAGCTAGGATTTCTGTACCAGAATATTGTATTTTCTGTGTATACTTTCGCTATTTGTGCTTTCTGCATGTTAATGAGTATCTCTTTAGAGGTATCCGGATTGACAAAATCAGGGTTTGTGGCTTTCTAATAAGAATAAGAAACAGGTGAGAAGTTATGCCATACCCTGCTGTGTTGAGCACATATCTTCTGCTTGCTAGGTTACCTATTGTTCTAAAATTGTAGTGATCACATGGTACAATGGGATTACTGAATGTATAGGCTCTTAAGCTTTTATCTTTATTATGTCTCACAACCCATATTTCAATGCTACACTGATCTTGAGAATGACATTAAGTTGCAGATGATTAAGCAGAGTCTACTCTGAAAATCGCTGTCAAAAGACAAATAATAGAAGTCGAAGATTGCCTGCTAGGCAGCTTAGCCAAAAACATAATTTGCTGACAAACTGTGACTATAAGCCTGATGGTTTGTTGCCTAATTGTTTTGAGGAGCTGTCAGCTTTTGAAGGTTCTCTCCTGATGAAATCGAAAAAACTTGTAAAGGGTCGGTCAATACATGATTCCATGCATAAGTATGATAGTGTGTTGTGATTGTATAGAAAAATCGGCAGGAAGAATCAAAAGATATTTTTGGTGGCTCATATATGAAGCCATAGGCTAAAAACCCATATAAGAAGGAAATGGACCTTTTAATCACAAAATCTGTCTTCCTTTGTGGACATTCTTATTAACATTGTTCTTTGTCCAGTTGTCACATGTACCTTCGACACATACCTGAGCATCCTTCTGCATAGTTCTTCTAAAGGTGCTTGCAGTGAAAAAAGACTTTCATTTTTTTTTTCTGGTTCTGTGGGTTTTAGAAGTTGGGGGTTGCTATGTGTATAGCAATATTGCTTAACAATAGGGTGGACTATGGTTTGTTTTTTTCCTTCGCTTTGTATAATCATATGATCTTTTGCTTGGACATACATTTATTTTGTCATTCGCTAATACTTCTTACAGGAGTCTTAACTGTACAGTTACCTTTAAGAACAAATCAGCATCTTTTAAAATAATATTATAAGGAGAAATATTCATGTCATGTCATGACTTGCTGCTGCAATCACAAATAAAGCTGACTGTTTCATTTCTTCGAACTAGAAATTACAACTTGATAGAATTATTAAATATAAAACCGCATCTTCACCTAACAGCTTAAGCTTTTAGAATAGTCAGCGGTGGTCCCACAAAATCTCACATAACTGATCAATTGCCAATTCCTTTATAATGTTTCTGCATAAGCTTGGCAAAACAAGAAATGCTCTCACGGTATTTGCTGGAAGTATAAATGGTGCTCACTTATAACCTCATGTCGACTTTGCAATATAGTTCTGGTGCAGCTGTTACATTAATGAATTAACGCACTTAGAAAACTCTTACTTAGGGAGTTTGTACCTTTCGCAGTTCTCATTGCAGCTCTTCCCTGTTTTATGGCATCGGCTTGCCTATGCTGCTTGTCCTGTTTCCTTGAACTTGGATTGTCTTTATAATATAGGCATCCTTGACTTGTCAAATAGATGTTAGCATCTTCTTATTGTGTTTTAGCAAATAAATATGGTGTGACATGGTATTGTTATGTTTAATTCATGTAGAAGCTTACATGGCCAGCTGATACATTATTGTGCATTTCTGGTTTTATGCTTAAGGAATAAGATGCCGTGTTAAGTGATTTTTGAAAACCTCTTTTTAAGGTGTCCCTGCTACAACTTCCGCAGCAACAACAGCTTCTAGCACCAGTACAACTGCAGCTCCGACATCATCTCTTATTGTAGCTTCTAGTAGTGGGTCTGTATTCACTGTCTTGATAGCTAAGTAATGTACAGTTAACTTCATAACATGGCATGACACTTTCTTGTTCCATATCTATGGATATCCTGGTATTGTTTCTCATAATTGGGGCAAATCATTACTCTGTTTTTGCACTATTCATTCAAGGATCAACTCCTTTTTTTTCCTGAAGATTTCTTCTTTATGTAAGTTGGCCTTATCTCCTAGCCAAAAAGAGTTTGCTTTGTCTAACGATTTGTTTCATCTAGAATACTTTTGAAGACCCTGCTTTTGTTATTTCTAATACAGAAGGGATTTCGAAGATACTTTCCTTTATCCGCTATCCATCATTTACGTTTTTTACGGGTATAATGAAAACTACTATAGGGATTTCAGTAACACTTCCCTTTATTTTCGATCCATCTTTTATTTCTTTTTTTTTTATAAGATTACTATATTTCGTTTGAGATCATCTGCATCATTTTGAGATTACTGTAGTTTGTTTTCTTTTGTTCAAGTTTGAACTTATTATGTCAATCTGAGAGTATTGGTTGTTGGAATCAGAATATTTCAGCTTATTTCCTTTCTATCTTATGTACTTTCTTTAGAGCAACATCAAGCATCAGCGCTGCAGCTGCTGTACCCAAACTACCATCAGAGATTGCGGGGAAGACTGTTGAGGAGGTCTTTGCTACACTTTTTACTTGCAACTGTTCATAATATACAGTGAAATGAATATGCTCTTTTCCAATCCATGATCAAAGTTAATGGACCATTTTACTTCTGTTGTCCGATTTTAGTGAATTTGGATTTCCTCATAGGACAGGATATGGTTCATCATTTTTTCCTTGTCATTGGGGACTTTTCTAGGATTATTTGCTCAAGGACTCTATGAGATTGGGCATCCTTACTTATGAAGAAGGATATATATATTTGTCTTGGCTCTTCTTTGGTTTTGAAATGTGAACTTAAAGCATTGCTCTTTGTAAGACAGATCTTGTATTTACATCATAAACTGTTAGGGATCTTCTTAAGATGAATTCTGGAAACTAATAATTATCCACTTGTATCATGCTCTGTCTTCCAGGGAGTCTGAAGTTTGCTTTCTCAGTTCCTCTGCAATTGCCTTCATTGCTCTATGAAGAAACACTAGAACTTGGTTATCTGCTTTGAGGAAGATTAAATCCATTTTTTTATTAAGTATATATCTTTTCGTATAAAAAAGTAAAGTTATACTAAGGAGCACTGGAGGTGTACAGCTTATACATGAAACTATGCACAAGGAGAATGATCAAAAAAATCCACTGGAGTTAATATCACTGACTTTGCTGGGCCATTTCTGGTCAAAATTGTTATCAATTTCTCTTACAGATCTTGTATTTATGTATTAACTGTTAAGGATCTTCTTAATCGAGATGAATTCTAAAGACAAATAATTGTCCACTTGTACCATGCTCCATCTTCTCCAGGAAGTTTGAAGTTTCCTTTTTCAGTTCCATTGTGATTACCTTGGTTACTCTATGAACAGACATCAGAACATGGTTAACTGCTTTATGGAAGAGTAAATCCATTTTTCTAATTATTATTCTATGAAAAAGTAAAGCTATATTTAAGAGCACCGGAGGGGTACAACTTATATGTGAAACCATGCACTAGGAGAAAGATCAAACTAATCCAGTGGAGTTCATATCACTGACTTTGCCAGGCCATTTCTGGTCAAATTATTGTCAATTTGCCATGCTTTATAAACATTGATCCATGGAATATGCCTAAGGTTTAGTTTGGTTCCTTGCGTTGTCAACAAATTTTGTCTGTTTATTTAAAGGAAAGAGGGAAACTGAGCCATTTGTGAGATGAGTCTTATCTTTTGTTGTATTGAAATGAAAGGAAAGTTCCCATGCTTATTATTGGGTAACCTATTCAATTAATAGAACTTTTCCGTGTGAATCCAAATTTGACACTTTACTTGTATCTTGTAAACTCTTCATGACCAGCCACATTAAATTTTATATCTTATTTCCAACCCTCCCTGCCTGCTTCTCTCAGACGCAGCCTTTTCTTTTTCTTCTAGCAGATTATCAAGGAGTGGAATGCTGAGCTACAAGAGCGAACAGGGAAATTCCGGAAGCAGGCAAATGCCATAGCTGAGTGGGACAAGAGGATATTGCAGAATCGTGATGTTCTTCTTAGGCTTGAGGTTAAAATTGCTCAACATGAGAAATATTTTAAACTAGTGTATATGATGTTTATTGAGGCATTATCTGTCCAAAGAAGAAGATATTTTATTTGGCCATCAGTTAACATTTTCTAGAACAAGTGCTGTACTTCCTTTGAATTTTCTGAAAATTGAATCATTTCAGAAGATTTCAGAATCTCTGAACAATTGTGACTTTATCACGGACTCTGTACCTTTATAGATGTATTTTTTTTTTTTGTCAGAAGTCTAGTTATTGAATGCTAAAATGATTTTTTTCTGAGTAAGATGGACCGAACTACCTCTTATCTTTACTCAAATTATTTTCAACTCAGTGAAATCAGTTTTATTATCTGCTGGAATTTTTTTCTTTGTGGCCTAATATATGAAAATGATCCAGATTGAAGTGGCAAAAGTGGTTGAAACCCAAGCTAGCCTGGAGAGACAGCTGGAATTAATTGAAACTCATCAGCAAGAGGTAAATATATGTCTTTCCCAGGGTTGCTATTTCTTTTGAGAACTTAGTATCAGACAAAATCTTGAGCAGGTTTTGGAGAAAGTATTTAGATTTCACTTGTCCTTGATCGCGTAGATGCATTTGTTGGTGAGATAAATGGGATTTCTTACATGTAGTCATGAAAGGACCTTTGTGATTTGGGTTTGTTTGATGGAAGTTATTCTGGGAAACTTTCTCTATGGACAAGAAAGTATAGACGTAGTGGGATATAGTTATTTCTTGATTTTAGGGATGGCAAAGCTATTTAAGATCTTAGAATGACACATATACAAATATTTTCCAACTAGAGGAAGCCAGCCAAAAGTATCTTCTTTTCCATTGTGTTCTATGTTGATTGGTTGGTGTGTCATCATCTGCATAATTAGTCAACCTTCTGTCATCTTAGCAAAAAATTTTGATGATGGTGTGAATTTAACTTCAGGCACTTACTTACTTATGATGTTACTGAAGTTGTCATAAATTTAATAGGTGCATTTATTAAGGAAACAATGTGCATTAAGGCCATGTTTGGGGAAGGTTTTTTTTTTTTTTAGATTGGTGTATAGTCCAGGATTATCCATATTCGCTTCTCTGTGAGTCAGTGATTATCCATATTAGCTTCTCTGTGAGTCAGTGACTTACTCATGTGGTTTTGAGGAGGGATGATTCTAATTTTACTATGTGCATTAGGTTGACAAGGCTTTGCAGAGCATAGAAGAAGAAGCTGAACGAATTTACAAGGATGAGCATGGATTATTGCTTGATGATGAAGCTGCGTCCACTAGAGATGCAATGTAAGAACTGAATTCCGTCTTGTATCCTTTGTCTGATGGATATACCCTTTCATGAAGTAAGCCCCTTATTGATTACATCTGTCTTCTTGTAGTATTTGTTGAGTGCTTGATCTTTCTAAATGGAGAAAGTCATCCTTCTTTAAGATTTTTATTTGTGCAAGAAGTAGTCCGTCTACATCATCTGATGCACACTTGCAAGAGAGCTGATATTGTAATTTGAAGAGGCTGGAGTATTGTTCATCTGCTATGATTTAGTCATAGGACAACCCTTGCCAAATTCTGTCCCAACTCCACACTTTGAATTGGCACCTTTGTTATTCCCATTCTTAATGACTAGTTTATCTTTTCAATCATATTCAACAATGATATAAATATTTGTGCATTGCAAAATTGTGGGCTCAATGCATGTGCGAACCATTATTTGCAATAACTGCGAAAGCTCACACACACAGAATTGCATCCTTGGATCTCAATTTTTGTGTATTTTAACCATTTGGAGAATTTGACCTAATGGTTTTGAAACTTTATCCAAACTCCTGGCTGAAAACCTCCTGACCTTGAATTAATACTTCTTCTCATTTGATTTCTCATTAACGGTCTGACCTTGAGTTTATACTGGTGTTGACGATAAAGGCCTGAAGCCATTAATCAATTGGTAGCACCCTCATCACTCTTTTGGCCTTTGAGCATCTTACAGGCTTTTTTGGCTTTCTTTGTAAGAGAAAGGCCTGGAAACATTAGTTCATTGCTGGCAATTTTAAAACTCTATTGGCTTTTGAGCATCTTACAGTTATTTTATCCTGTTGTGTGAGATAAGTGATCTTGTTTGCATCGCAGGTATGAACAAGCTGAGTTGATAGAGAGGGAGCTGGAACAAATGACAGAACAAATTAAATCAGTCATCCAGACTCTGAATTCGAGCCAGGTAGAGACTTTACTTTAACAATTGCTTTGACAGGAGTTATTTGAGTTTTGGAAATGCTATTTCGTGGTAGAAAGATGATGTATCTGCTCTGCTTCTCCCCAGGGTGGAGAGCTCGACACCGTCGACGGCATGACACCACTTGATGTTGTTGTCAGGATTTTAAATAATCAGCTTAGCTCTTTAATGTGGGTTGATGAGAAGGTTTGGGCCCTGCATCAAAAGCTTTTAGTTTCATCTACAATTGCTTCAAAACATTGACTCCATTCTCCAGGTTGTTTCATGGCTAACTATACAGTGCTGTATATTGGAATCTATTAATTATTTTCTTCGCTGAAACAAAACTGGACTAGTTTAAGTGGGAAGTAATGTACCGTCATGTTCAAAAGCTTGGTAATGCTCAGCCAACTGGTGCTTGTTCCATCTGCACCAAGTTTATGCACGTGCGGATGTAGAGGCTAAAAGTAAAAATCATCTTTGTTGTTCTCCTGAGTAAGAAGAATGATGTCTCTTTACTATTTGCAGGCTGAGGAATTTTCATCACGCATTCAGAAGCTCGCAACCCAAGGTTCTGCTGCGGAACGTGAATTAATGGGCCCAAGATTGTGGATGTGTTGAACCTCTGATCTTCAGACTCGTGATGTAACTTTTCGATTTTTGTCTTAGTGGTCTAACATCTGCTGAGGTTGTCGTCACCTTGTTGCAGCCTTAATAACTGATTCCGATGAACTCTTACTTGGTGACAACATGGATCTCTTGGAGTTATTTTCCCCTCCACTCCAGAATACTCCAATTCTCACTCGAGTATCAAGTCATCCTGTTGTGTCCATATCTTAGCTACCATTTTGTGGCCCCGAGCCGTATAGGAATGTTCAAATTGGATAATATTGTCGAATACCTTCATATTGTTGACTGTCAATAGTCTGGTTCTTGGCACTTTTGAGCCGTGTTTTGCATGACGAATGGCAGTGCAGAGTGAGTTTTGGATTGGCTTGCCTTCTCAAGAATGCATTGGCTTGAGGTGCTTTTAAAGAGGCAATCTAGCGTTTGCCAATCAATCTTCTGGAAGCGTTCGGTACTCATTCAGGGGTAGATGCTGGAGTTGTTTCTAACAGGGTGAAATGGCAAATGATTATATTTGCATTCGTCTAGCGTGGTACACATTGCTATCAAACGAATACCCGGCAATCACCAGCAGCAGCAGCAGCATTGGGAATTCAAAATGCTTCGATGCTGATAGTAAAACGGAGTTTATCTCTCCCTCGCTGGCTATTGGATTCTTCCATTGGCGATGTTCAGTCCATGTTCTATTGTGATCGCCGAGGTGAACTTTAAGAAATTATCTTGTTTCGAGCTCCCTTGTTTTGCCTTGTACTTAATGCAGTTAATCGGCATCATTTGGGTCATTATTTCTGTCTGCACATGCGGAACATGGACTAACGTGTTTAGCAGGAGCGAAAATGCTCGCTGACTTGACCATCGGCATTGACTTAAAACCCCGCGCAGGGTTCCCAACAGATCGATGGGAATGCACGAGATCACGTAATCGCAAATCGCTGTTTGCTAAGATAGGCTACCATGAGATTGTTCGAAAGCGGGTAGACAGCACGCCTCTTCAACAAAAAACGGTGGACTATTATTGCTAGTGCGCCGCAAATGTCGCTGCTCAAGTTTCTGTAAATATCTCTAGGCTGTTGGTAGCTTCTTGACTCCGCGCTTCATCTGCGGCGAGGTGTCTAATGAGAAAGGATCACTCAAATTAAGCGCAGCAGCAACACATTTACCTCTCGCAAGCTGTTCACACGAATTCATATACAAGTACTGCGGGGAACTCAGGTTCAACAGCAAACTCGGTATGCCTTTTATCACATCTCGAAGCGCACCATGTCATGGATCTGTGTAGAATTTATACGCAGATTGATCATTAAGCAACGCGTACTCGTGCCAACACTACGATCAAGATGATTAGGACCGAGAGTAGCAAGGACGATCTAATGTTTTCCTCCAACTCGGCTGTAGCTTCTGGCGTGGGCGGCTGGGAAAGTTGCAATGCCTTGATCAAAAGAAGCTTGAATTTTTCAATGAGTTCCATGATTTTGTCCTTCAAGATGTCCAAGAGCCACTGCAGATCGTTGGTACCCCAGTTTACTTCCTCACAAATCTGAGGGCTTTCTGTTTCATCTGCAAAACATACAGTTACAGTTTGAGAACTTTTTTACCCGCCAAGAAAAGGCTGCAACAAAATATGCTAATGTTGGTGTAGTTTCGGTTCGGTTCAGTTTGTTCGATTCCGACACCCCCACTTTGGACAGACAATCAGAAGATAAACTTAAACTCATTATCCGATCTTATTCCACTTTAATCTGATCAAATGGTCGTAAGACCCTTATGCCCTCCCTAGATCATATTTATCTAAAGATAAAACTGATATGTATCCCTAATTACCCACCTTTTGCACCCATTTGGACAGCAGTCTTAACTGGCCACTGTGTCGTGCCACTTACCAAACAAGAGGAACTTACAAGACTCGTTTATCTCCCACAATACTAAGCATCTCGAGAATGCAATGAATTAACTTTTTCTTCTGTTCTGAATACCACCGTGTTGCTATGGTAAACAACATTTTCGATGAGGACAAGGTGTCAAGAGATACAAGCAATATGCTAAGTTGAGTCCAGTGAAGCAATAATCTTGTTTTGGTTAAGTCCAAACGAACCTGAGAGGAGCTTCTCCTGGAACTGCTGGACGGACTGATTATTCATAATGGCGCTCCAGAAAGCTTTATCCAAGACTACCGATATAACCAATTTCTACAAACAGAAAAACCTCCCTTAAAACTCGGTTAAGGATTTATTCTAGCATAACGACAAAGGATGATAAAGAATAAAGGATCAAGCTTCAGCTTGAGCTATAGTTCGAATCACGGTGTATTTAACAATTCTAATACATACTATAGTGTGAATTGCTAATTTCCACAAAAATGTAATCAAATCGGTAAATCTAATTTGCTTGTTCTTGGTTAGCTCAGATTTTATTCTCGTTATTTATCCAAAACTAAACCATGATCCGGCCTGGGAAAGAAACCAATTTACTAGAGGATCGCACAATCCATCCACTCGAGAATATGGCACCTTAATAGCTGGCTCTGTTTGCAGCAGATGAAGGGCATGCCGAACTCTCCCCCATCCACTAGACATCAATATGCTCGAATCCCTACATCCCAAAAGCTGCATCCAATATTGCTCCGAGCCAGATGAAGAAGCGCTCTGCCAGAGGCTGGTTCAAACGAAAACTAGTCAGCGAGAAATCCTGTATGATCATGTATAGGAGATATATCATAGCAAAATATAGCAAATTGAACACCAGCTTTTGGATATGGGAACGTGCTTCTTTAATTGTTATTTGACAAACGAGACTATTAGTGGGATAAGGCTTGATATGTTGTTGTTGTTCTTGTTGTTGTCGTCGTCATAGGAAACAAAACATCACTGACCAAAACACAGACTGGCAATTCACAAAAAAGAAGCCCGAAGCCTGATAGTATATTTTACCATATTTAGCAGCAGGGAGAAGAGAGAGAAATGGAAAGTGGACGGTTCGACATTTCAGTTCATCAAATGCTTTCTTTCATATGTTTTGGGAATTAGTTAGTCCGTCCCACAGCCAAACATGTCCGGATCATGTTTTTGCTTGGCAAGACCTTCAGGTAGAGCTCCATGCTAAAAGGGCGCAGTCAAATTTCATCGAATTCGCCCCATTGTTCCTCTATGATGGATCGGCTACAAGAATCACGACGCATATCTAATGTTGCATTAAACAGAAAAACGATGAGCGACGCCCATTTGCCCAATTTCGACGCAGTGTGACCAATTTATCAAAAAGAGGTAGCCGTTATGGATCAGTTGTTGACTCATAAAACTTGTAGGAGGCTAAATTGCAAAGAGAATTCGATACATCTTTTAGCGAGTGTATTTCTCTTTTAGTGCGACTTTCCTTTTTCATCCATGCTGTAACTCTGTCAAAGCCCCGGACATCACTGACAAAACAATCTTGGACATAACCTTTAGCAGAACAAATCAACGTGGTCCATCACGCACAGGCCCAAAGTTCTTCAGCAACAGAGAAGCAGTCTAACTTCAATCCCGATGCAATCTCAATTCTTCCCATCCCATGTCGAGCATCTTTACGATTCCCGAATTCGCAGGCGACATGGTGGTCGTGTGAGATGAAAAGGAATCGAAACACAGTCGCAAGCCAATAAAGAAACATCATATCAGGAGGAGAGGAAGAGAGAGAGCGAGAGAGAGAGAGAGGTAGGAGTGAGTGAAATTCACAGACTCGAGGAGAGCACGAATGGCCTTCTCGATCTCGAGCTCGGAGGGAAGCAGACCCAGAACGGCAGAGCCCAAAGTAGTCGCCGCCGCCACCTTCCCCGGGCTGGCACAGCCAGAGGCAGAGCAAGGAGGAGGCTCGCCATGACTGGCTGAAACTGGGAGGTCGTTACCACGGACACGTCCTGAAGGAGAAGGAGATGGCGAGGGAAGGAAGATGCCGGGAGGAGAAGGGGCCTTCGGTGGGGGAGGATGCACCGCCCCTCCTCCCATTTTTTTTCTGGAGAAAATCGGGAGATAGAGATGGATAGAGAGAGATTGATGACGAGGGCGTGTCGAAATGGAAGGAAGCTTTTGGTGGGTTGATGGATGGAATGATGGCGGTGATGATGACCTGTCCCGCTTCACTGTAGCGGAGAAGAGAATATCAGTCTCACTTCACTTCCAGAGTTCCCCGCTCCACTTTGACCGTGACTGATTCAGGAGATAGATTCTCTGCTCGATATCTCTCTCTCTTAACCGCAACTTTGAAACTCGCCTTCAGAACGCGTTCGTTTCGAGGAAAGTATTTTCTTCGAAATCCATCTTTCATATTCTTACCGAAGATAATTAGTTAATTAAAAAAAGAATTTAATCAAGAAAAATATTTATATATAAAATTAAAAAATTGAATTTCCTAATTTAAAAAAATAAAAATACTTTTCGAAAATACTTCTCATTACTTTTTTAATATTTTATTCTTTTCTTTATTTTCTTTTCTTTTCTTTTTTTTTTTTTTTTTTCATTTTCATTTTTTTTTTTAAAAGAATAAAATATTTAAAAATTCGAATTTTCTTTTTTGCACAAGATAAAATCATGGGATTGAAATCATTTTTCTAAATGAGATCCAAATACCGGAAAATGTTTTCGATCACATATCACAAAACAAAGGAAAACTAACTTTTTTCTTTGAAAATGATTTTTCGAAAAATATTTTTCAAAAACGTTACATTTTCCGTGAAATAAATGCACCTTTAGATTAAAAAAGAAAAAAAGATGGAAGATGGGGAAATTGATGAATAAAAGTAACTTACTGCAATGAAAACTTATTGAAATAGCTGACATATCAAGAGTTTACTTGAATAAAAAGTTCATAACGCGAAGGAGCTCCGTTTGGGAACCCACTTTCCCAAGTGACTTAAAGCTCCCTTGTGGTAAATTAGGGATGTTTGGCGATTCTTTTGCCCGACCCTTGGGCCAAATGCCGGCCTTGTGACCATCTTAATCACGGCCTCGCCATTACAATGGTGCCCGGCGCATCTGCGATCATATCCGCCCCCAACTCTTTTTTTTCTCTTGAGGGAGCCAAACTTGGCCCCCACTATCCAACAAAGTTAAATTCGTTGTAAGAATGTCAATTCAGTTATAAACCTTTTGCAAAAAAAAAACAATGGACTATTATTGCTAGAGCCCCGCAAATGTTGCTGCTCAATTTTCTGTAAATATCTCTTGCTGTCGGTAACTTCTTGACTCGCGCTTCATCTGTGGCGAGGTTTCTAATGAGAAAGGTTCCATTGCGAAATTCTCTGGAAAACTGAAATTAAGCGCAGCAGCAACATTTTTACCTCTCGCAAGCTGTTCACACGAATTCATATGCAAGTACTAAGGGGAACTCAGGTTCAACAGCAAACTCAATACACCTTTATCACATCTCGAAGCGCACCATGTCACGAATCTGCGTAGAATCGATACGCAGATAGATCATTAAGCAACGCGTACTCGTGCCAACACTACGATCAAGATGATTAGCACCGAAAGTAGCAAGGACGATCGAACTTTTTCCTCTAACTCGGCCGTAGCTTCTTTCTTGTGTGGCTGGGAAGGTTGCAATGTCTCGATCAAAAGCAGCTTGAATTTTTCAACGAGGTCCATGATTTTGTCCTTCAAGATGTCCAAGAGCCACCACAGATCGTTCGTACCCCAGTTTACTTCCTCACAAATCTGAGGGCTTTCTGTTTTATCTGCAAAACATACGGTAACAGTTTTGAGAATTTTTTATTTCCCACCAAGAAAAGGTTGCAGACAATCAAAATACGCTACTGTTCGTGATTAAGAAAATCAAGATATGCTCCAAAACATTCATGCAGATTTGACTCCTATAAAAGCAGTTTCGATTCGCTACTTTTAAACTTCTTAACTTCTCAATCTTGGTCGCGCTTGATATAACAACTACGATACTTCTTTGGACAAACACGAGCAGAAGATGAACTCAAACTCGTTATCCGATCCTATTCCACTTTAATCTGATCAAAAGGTCGTAAGACCCTTATGCCCTCCCTCGATCATATTTATCTTAAGATCAAACTGATATGCATCCTTAATTACTCACCTTTTGCACCCATTTGGACAGCAGTCTTAACTGGCCACTGTTTCGTGCCACTTACCAATAAAGAGGAACTTACAAGACTCGTTTATCTCCCACACTACTAAGCATCTCGAGAATGCAATGAAGTAACTTTTTCTTCTGTTCTGAATACCACCGTTTTGCCATGGTAAACAACATTTTCGGTGAGGACAAGGTGTCCAAAGATACAAGCAAGCAATATGCTAAGATGAGTCCAGTGAAGCAACAATCTTGTTTTGGTTAAGCACATACGAACCTGAGAGGAGCAACTGCTGGAACTGCTGGACCGACTGATTATTCATAATGGCGCTCCAGAAAGCTTTATCCGAGACTACCGATATAACCAATCTCTACAAACAGATAAACCTCCCGTTAAAACTCAGTGAAGGATTTGTTACGACAAAGGATGGTAAAGAAGAAAAGATCAAGCTTCAGCTTGAGCCATAGTACGAATCAGGATGTCTTTCACAATTCTAATACATACTATAGTGTGAATGTGCTAATTTCCATGAAAATGTAATCAAATTGGTAAATCTAATTTGCTTCTTCTTGGTTAGCTCAGGTTTTAGTCTCATTATTTATCCAGAACTAAACCATGATCCAGCCCGGAAAAGAAACCAATTTGACTAGAGGATCGCACAACACATCAATTAGAGAATATGGCACCTTAATAGCTGGCTCCGTTTGCAGCAGATGAAGGGCATGCCGAACTCTCCCCCATCCACTAGACAACAGTACGCTCGCACTCGGATCCCTACATCCAAAAAGCTGCATCCAGTTTTGATCCGAGCCAGATGAAGAAGCACTCTGCCACAGGCTGGTTCAACCAAAAACTAATCAGAAAGAAATCATGTATGAACATTTGTGGGAGATATATCATAGCAAAATATAGCAAATGGAACACCAGCTTTTGGATATGGGAACGTGCTTCTTTAATTGTTATTTGACAAACGAGACTATTAGTGGGATAAGGCTTGACTTGTTGATGTTGTAGGAACCAAAACAGAGACTGGCAATTCACAAAAAAGAAGCTCGAAGCCTGATAGTATACTTTACCATATTTAGCAGAAGGGAGAAGAGAAAGAAATGGAAAGTGGACGGTTCGACATTTCAGTTTATCAAATGCTTTCTTTCATATGATTTGGGAATTAGTTATTTCGTCCCTCGGCCTCATTCCAAACATGACCGGATCATGTTTTCGCTGGGCAAGACCTTCAGGCAGGGCTCCATGCTAAAAGGTGTAGTCAAATTTCATCGAATTTGCCCCATTGTTCATCTATGATGCATCAGCTACAAGAATCGACGCCCCATTTGCCTAATTCGACGCAGTGTGACCAACTTATCAAAAGAGGTAGCCGTTATGGATTAGTTGTTGACTCATCAAACTCGTAGGAGGCTAAATTGCAAAGAATTCGATACACCTTCAGCGAGTGTATTTCTCTTTTAGCACGACTTTCCTTTATCATCCATCCTATAACTATGTCAAAGCATGGGACATCACTGAAAAAACAATCTCGGATGCAACCTTTAGCAGAACAAATCAATGTGGTTCATCACGCACAAGCCAAAGTTCTTCAGCAACAGAGAAGCAGTCTTACTTCAATCCCAATGCAATCTTAATTCTTCCTAAGTCGCAAGCAAAAAAGAAAAATCATATCAGGAGGGAGAGAGAGAGAGAGAGAAAATCACAGACTCGAGGAGAGCACGAATGGCCTTCTCGATCTCGAGCTCGGAGGGAAGCAGACCCAGAAAGGAAGAGCCCAAAGTCGCCGCCGCCATCTTCCCTGGGCTGGCACAGCCAGAAGCAGAGCAAGGAGGAGGCTTGCAATGGCCGGACTGGAAGGTTGTTATTATCGATGCTTCCTGAAGGAGAAGATGGTGAAGGAAGGGAGATGTCAGGAGGAGATGAAGCAAACTTTTGGGAGGTTGACGGATGGAATCATTTCTGATAGCTTGTTGGGGAAGGTGATGACCACCTGTCCCACTTCCACTGTAGTGGAGAATATAACTGAGTTCCACTCCACTTTGACCGTGACTGATTCAGAGATTCTGCTTCGGAAAACAACAGAAACGGGTTCTGAATTTTATTTACGTTGAATGTATAATATGGTCTCTAAAATTTTAATTAATTTATTATTATTTTTAAATTTTTGATATATATTTAATTTAATTTATAAATTACACGAAAATATTAAATTTAGTCTTTTTATCAATTTAAATTCGGGGACTATTTTGAACATATATAAAAAGTCAGGGATCATATTAAATAAACTAAAAATTCAATGATCATATTAAATATTAGGCAAAAGTTGAAAGACTAAATAAAATAAATTAAAAATTCAAATACCACATTGCATAGTGTGTCAAAGTTCAAAAACTGTTTGTGTCATTATTTCTTCAATTTAATATCTCTCTCTTAACTGAAACTTTCAAACTCGGCTTTATTTAAAAAAAAAAAAAAAGATCGAAGATGGGGAAATTGATAAATAGAAGTTACTTACCACAATGAAAACTTATTGAAATAGCTCAAACATAAAAAAATTACTTGAACAAAAACTTAATAATATGAAGGAAATAGGCTCCGACCATTTGGGAATCACTTTTCCAAAGGGCGTGAAGCCCCTTGACGAAAAATTACGAGTGTTTGACAAATTTTTTGCCCTACCCTTAGGCCAAATGCTTGCGTTACGAAAGTTGAAAGACCAAGGCAAGTGGTCACCAAATTTGGGCTTCTAGCATTTTCGAAAAGCTCACTTTAGGGTTAGTAAATTTTTTTTCTTTCAAAACTGCCATCATCAATTTTTTCGTTTTTTGATTTTGCCCTCGTAAGCACCGTTCATCTTCTTTACGTAGGTGAAGCTCCATCAAGAGTTGCGCAAGATCGGCTGACGGTTGCCAATGGTTACTTGACCCTAGGCGAGGGATTGCGCGACCCAGGCAATGCTCGCCTAGATTGCTCAAACCGAAGTAGCTATCGCCTGGTTAGCATGACCCACGCGATCGCCGCTTGGGGTCCTACGACCTTAGGCCGTGTCGCTTGGGGCGCAACATAGGCAAGGCTTCCCTTGCCAGATCTAATTCTCCGGCAGCCAGATTTAGCCTCGTTGGCTGGTCACTGATCCTTTGCCGGTTTTGAATTTTTTTTTATAAAAAAAAATAGTAAAAGTGATTTACATGGTGCGACTTTTCCGGACATCGTTTAAACCAAAGCTGTTTCTCAGTGTACTTTAAAATTACGATTTACTAAATACTATTTGCATCTAAAAAAATATCCCTTTAACTTAAAGGCATTTGCATTTTCTCAATTCACATTCATCACCTATGTATACATCCATCCAAAATGAGAAACTGCACTCGGATTATAAAAAAAACCCGAACCCCATTGACACCATACACCCATTTGCCTCTACATCTTCGTTCCTTGCTTTGCCACCTCCCTCCACCCGTATCAACCACAGCCTCGCCGTCATAATGGTGCCAGCTTGCATATGCGATCATATCCGCCTCCAACTTTTCTTTTTTTCTTGAAGTAGCCAAAGTTGGGCCCCCACCACCCGGTAAAGTCAAATATGTTATTTGGATATCAATTTAGTTATAAACTTTTTAATTTGAACATTTTAATTTTATAATTTTTTATGGTTTGTCAATATAATTATTTCAGTCAATTTTGACTATGAACTGCTGATGTGAACACCGATAATTTTACATGGCATGGTCCGACATTGACGGGACAATTTTTTAATTTCTTAAGATATCTTTTTATTTTTTCCTATTCTTTTTTTTTTTCTGTGGCCGGCAAGTAAGGGTGTCAATGGTTCGGTTCGGTTTGAGTGTTTAGGAAAACCGAAAACCGAACCGAAAAATCGCTTAGACGTGTGCTTGATCCGAACCAAAACACCACACAAACCAAATATGATCCGAATCGAAAACGTGGTTCGGTTCGGTTTTCGATTTTTCTTTTTTATCATCTTTTTTTGCACTTCTTCCCGTCCCCATCCTCGTCTTCTTCTTCCGCTCTCTCTTTTCCCTTCTCTGTGAGACTGCTTCTTCTTTCTTCTTCCCGTCAAGAAGCAAGTCAATTGATGACCCACCACCAAAAGGCCCCACCAGATCACCGGAGTCGGCCATGGACACTCGCCGGAGACCACGTAAAAGAGTGCAATGAGAGTGCGAAGACAAAGGAAGAGAGAGAATAAAGTAAAAGAGTGAAAGAGAGAGAGAGAGAGAGAGAGAGAGAGAGAGAGAGAGAGAGAGAGAGAGAGAAAAGTGAGTGAGAGGTGAGCAGTAGTGAACAGTGAGATTGAGGAGAGAGAGCGTGCGAAGGGAAGAAAAACACATTAAAAAATCGAAATTCGATCCGATTTGAACCGAGCTGAACCAAACCGTTATGCTAATTAAATTCATTTACTTATTATCCGAACCGAAACCGAACTAAACCGAAAATGCATAAATTTTCAGTTCGGTTCAATTCTATTTGTATCTCGATTCGGTTTTTCGGTTCGGTTCTGACACCCCTACCGACAAGTGCTTTGCCACCCTTGCCTCAAGCTTTCGCCGGCCAAAGCGAGGGCTTATGGCCCCTCGCCCAGATTTGGTGATGGTTGCAACGCCCTCGCTAGATTTGGGTTAGGCGAAGGCCCGACTACCTCCACCGGCCACCGCCAAGGCCATGGCCTGCCGGAGAGAGATAAGAGAAAAAGAAAAAAGAAAAAAGAAGGAAAAGAAAAGTAAAAGAGAGAGGAGAGCAATGAGAGTGCGAAGACAGAGGAAGAGAGAGAATAAAGTAAAAGAGTGAAAGAGAGAGAGAGAAAGTGAGTGAGAGGTGAGCAGAGTGAACAAAGTGAGATTGAGGAGAGAGAAACACATTAAAAAGGGAAGAAAAACACATTAAAAATTGAAATTGATCCGATTTGAACCGAAAGCTGAACCAAACCGTTATGCTAATTAAATTCATTTACTTATTATCCGAATCGAAACCGAACTAAACCGAAAATGCATAAATTTTCAGTTCGGTTCAATTCTATTTGTATCTCGATTCGGTTTTTCGGTTCGGTTCTCGACACACCTACCGACAAGTGCTTTTGCCACCCTTGCCCCGAAGCAAAGACAGAGGAAGAGAGCTGGCCAAAGCGAGGGCTTATGGCCCCTCGCCCATATTTGGTGATGGTTGCAACGCCCTCGCTGGATTTGGGTTAGGCGAAGGCCCGACTACCTCCACCGGCCACCGCCAAGGCCATGGCCTGCCGGAGAGAGATAAGAGAAAAAGAAAAAAGAAAAAAGAAGGAAAAGAAAAGTAAAAGAGAGAGGAGAGCAATCAGAGTGCGAAGACAGAGGAAGAGAGAGAATAAAGTAAAAGAGTGAAAGAGAGAGAGAGAGAGAAGTGAGTGAGAGGTGAGCAGTAGTGAAAAGTGAGATTGAGGAGAGAGAGCGCGTGAAGGGAAGAAAAACACATTAAAAAATCGAAATACGATCCAATTTTAACCGAGCTGAACCAAACCGTTATGCTAATTAAATTCATTTACTTATTATCCAAACCGAACCTGAACTAAATCGAAAATGCATAAATTTTCAGTTCGGTTCAATTCTATTTGTATCTTGATTCGGTTTTTCGGTTCGGTTCTGACACCCCTACCGACAAGTGCTTTCCCACCCTTGCCTGAAGCTTTCGCCGGCCAAAGCGAGGGCTTATGGCCCCTCGCCCAGATTTGGTGATGGTTGCAACGCCCTCGCTGGATTTGGGTTAGGCGAAGGCCCGACTACCTCCACCGGTCACCGCCAAGGCCATGGCCTGCCGGAGAGAGATAAGAGAAAAAGGAAAAAGAAAAAAGAAGGAAAAGAAAAGTAAAAGAGAGAGGAGAGCAATGAGAGTGCGAAGACAGAGGAAGAGAGAGAATAAAGTAAAAGAGTGAAAGAGAGAGAGAGAGAAAAGTGAGTGAGAGGTGAGCAGTAGTGAAAAGTAAGATTGAGGAGAGAGAGCGCGCGAAGGGAAGAAAAACATATTAAAAAACCGAAATTCGATTCGATTTGAACCGAGCTGAACCAAACCGTTATGCTAATTAAATTCATTTACTTATTATCCGAACCGAAACCAAACTAAACCGAAAATGCATAAATTTTCAGTTTGGTTCAATTCTATTTGTATCTCGATTAGGTTTTTCGGTTCGGTTCTGACACCCCTACCGACAAGTGCTTTGCCACCCTTGCTTGAAGCTTTCGCCGGCCACAAGCGAGGGCTTATGGCCCCTCGCCCAGATTTGGTGATGGTTGCAACGCCCTCGCTAGATTTGGGTTAGGCGGGCCCGACTACCTCCACTGCCACCGCCAAGGCCATGGGCTCACGGGAGAGAGATAAGAGAAAAGAAAAAGAAAAAAGAAGGAAAAGAAAAGTAAAAGAGAGAGGAGAGCAATGAGAGTGCGAAGACAGAGGAAGAGAGAGAATAAAGTAAAAGAGTGAAAGAGAGAGAGAGAGAAAAGTGAGTGAGAGGTGAGCAGTAGTGAAAAGTGAGATTGAGGAGAGAGAGCGAAGGGAAGAAAAACACATATAAAAACCGAAATTCGATTCGATTTGAACCGAGCTGAACCAAACCGTTATACTAATTAAATTCATTTACTTATTATCCGAACCCAAACCGAACTAAACCGAAAATGCATAAATTTTCAGTTCGGTTCAATTCTATTTGTATCTCGATTCGGTTTTTCGATTCGGTTCGACACCCCTACCGACAAGTGCTTTGCCACCCTTGCCTGAAGCTTTCGCCGGCCACAGCGAGGGCTTATGGCCCCTCGCCCAGATTTGGTGATGGTTGCAATGCCCTCGCTAGATTTGGGTTAGGCGAAGGCCCGACTACCTCCACCGGCCACCGCCAAGGCCATGGCCTGCCGGAGAGAGATAAGAGAAAAAGAAAAAAGAAAAAAGAAGGAAAAGAAAAGTAAAAGAGAGAGGAGAGCAATGAGAGTGCGAAGACAGAGGAAGAGAGAGAATAAAGTAAAAGAGTGAAAGAGAGAGAGAGAAAAGTGAGTGAGAGGTGAGCAGTAGTGAACAGTGAGATTGAGGAGAGAAAGCACATTAAGGGAAGAAAAACACATTAAAAATCGAAATTGATCCGATTTGAACCGAAATGAATCAAACCGTTATGCTAATTAAATTCATTTATTTATTATCCGAACCGAACTCGAACTAAATCGAAAATGCATAAATTTTCAGTTCGGTTCAATTCTATTTGTATCTCGATTCGGTTTTTTTTTCGATTCGGTTCGACACCCCTACCAACAAGTGCTTTTGCATGACCCTTGCCCGAAAAGAAGGCCGCCAAAGCGAGGGCTTATGGCCCCGCCCAGATTTGGTGATGGTTGCAACGCCTCCTAGATTTGGGTTAGGCGAAGGCCCGACTACCTCCACTGCCACCGCCAAGGCCATGGCCTCACGGAGAGAGATAAGAGAAAAAAAAAAAGAAAAAGAAGGAAAAGAAAAGTAAAAGAGAGAGGAGAGCAATGAGAGTGCGAAGATAGAGGAAGAGAGAGAATAAAGTAAAAGAGTGAGAGAGAGAGAGAGAGAGAAAAGTGAGTGAGAGGTGAGTAGTAGTAAACAGTGAGATTGAGGAGAGAGAGCGCTCGAAGGGAAGAAAAACACATTAAAAAATCGAAATTCAATCCAATTTGAACCGAGCTGAACCAAACCGTTATGCTAATTAAATTCATTTACTTATTATCCGAACCGAACCCGAACTAAACCGAAAATGCATAAATTTTCAGTTCGGTTCAATTCTATTTGTATCTCGATTCGGTTTTTCGATTCGGTTCTGACACTTCCACCGACAAGTGCTTTGCCACCCTTGCCTGAAGCTTTCGCCGGCCAAAGCGAGGGCTTATGGCCCCTCGCCCAGATTTGGTGATGGTTGCAACGCCCTCGCTAGATTTGGGTTAGGCGAAGGCCCGACTACCTCCACCGGCCACCGCCAAGGCCATGGCCTGCCGGAGAGAGATAAGAGAAAAAGAAAAAAGAAAAAAGAAGGAAAAGAAAAGTAAAAGAGAGAGGAGAGCAATGAGAGTGCGAAGACAGAGGAAGAGAGAGAATAAAGTAAAAGAGTGAAAGAGAGAGAGAGAAAAGTGAGTGAGAGGTGAGCAGTAGTGAAAAGTGAGATTGAGGAGAGAAAGCGCGCGAAGGGAAGAAAAACACATTAAAAATCGAAATTCGATCCGATTTGAACCGAGCTGAATCAAACCGTTATGCTAATTAAATTCATTTACTTATTATCCGAACCGAACTCGAACTAAATCGAAAATGCATAAATTTTCAGTTCGGTTCAATTCTATTTGTATCTCGATTCGATTTTTCGGTTCGATTCTGATACCCCTACCAACAAGGCTTGAGCGACCCTTGCCATCGAAGCTTTTAAAGGGGCCAAAGCGAGGGCTTATGGCCCCTCGCCCAGATTTGGTGATGGTTGCAATGCCCTCGCTAGATTTGGGTTAGGCGAAGGCCCGACTACCTCCACCGGCCACCGCCAAGGCCATGGCCTGCCGGAGAGAGATAAGAGAAAAAGAAAAAAGGAAAAAGAAGGAAAAGAAAAGTGGAAAAAAGAAAAAAATATTAAAAATTACAAAAATTATTAACATCAACGCTGGCTGTGCCAGGTAGGACACCCAGCGTCCACGTCCATGATATATGATCAAAATTGATTAAAAAGACTATATTAGCAAATTTATCAAAACGTTTAGGACTGAATTATCTAAATGACCTTACCAAAAAAAAAATTATCTAAATGAAATTGTTTAGGATCAAATTGACATCCGTATAATAATTTTTAGGGTATTTTTGGTAATTTTCCTATGAGACATGTATAGAATCATTCATCTACTTTGCAATATTTAGGGATTGGTTTGCTTGTTTGAGCTTTCCTTTCGAATCTTTCAAAAGGAAACTTCTTTGCTTAAAAATCTTTAAAAGTCCTCTTTAAGATACTATTCAAGTTTGATCTCCTACTTTATTTTGGGACGGATTTAGTCCCTAAATTAATTTCTAGTTGAAATGATCTTCGGTCTTAATTTAAGTTAATTTTCGTACTTTTCCATCAAAGTTCAAACAAATAATGTTACCCAAGTGCTAAAAATTAACCTAGGGTGTCTACAAGTCATAATTAGTGCAACAATTGATGAACAGGTTCTCCCTCAATGATTAGCACTTAGAGACATGCTCTTGACGGATTTAGCCCATGTAGACTTGGACATGTATGCTGGCAACAAGCACAAGCCTATTAGAAACCTAAGAATCGCCCGGCTAGAACCACATGTGCAAGTTTCTCTGCATATGTGACTTGTTCTCGACCAATTCTTCAAATTTGCATGTACTATCATACGATTGAGCACTTACCCACCAAATTATGCATGCATTTGGAGGGAAACAACTTGAAATCGACATAAGAAATTAGATTTGGGACCAAATCCATCACAAAATAAAGTGAGGGGACCAAACTTTGAATATCGACAATGGCATATTGACCATTTTTGCAATTTCTCACCAATTAATTTTTTAATTTTTATTCCACGTTGGCTCCACGTTCATGTCTACGATCCTTACTCACATTTTCCATCAATATTTGGACGGATATATTAAATTTATCTTAAAATTGTGACCGGAGATTAGTTTAGGAACCCAATTAGTCACAAAGTAGAGTACGAGGGCCAAAATTGAAGAGTGGAGTAGTGCGGAGACCAGTTTTGTAATTGGCCGGATGAAAATATTATTAGCAATGATTGCAATTTCTATGTAACCTTTCTATGAGTTTTGTTCTCAAACTTCTTGCCAATATAGAGTTATGTTAGATAAAATATACATTTTATTAAAACACTTAAAGCAGGTTTTGATTATTATATAGATGTAAATTAGAGAAATTAGAATAGCATTAGCTTCTTCACAAATTCAATTTATTTTTTCACTATAGAGTACGTGGATATTTTTTAGTAGTGTCATATTCAACGTAATTTTTTACTAATAATTAAAACTGAGGATCCAACCTTTTTTTTTAATCTAAAATCTATATTTCATTGGAGTTTGTAAGACAAAAGTTGTTGAATAATAAACCAGTAAATTAATTCTTTTCTTTGCTGAAACTAAATCTGAACCCCCCTGGCTCACCAGGGAGGAGGACCCCTCTGCCTTCCTGTCAGAGGGAGTATGAATCACAACCCAGAACAAACTAGTGTTTGTACCATCTACATCAATTTATATATCTAATACCCTAAAAAACCTCAAACTTTAACTTTTGTCCCAATTTTGCCTTTTGTTTCATAAAAAATCTCAAACTTTAGGTGATGTCCTAATTTTACCTTAAACTTTTTTTTATCCTATAAAAAACCTACAACTTTAGATATAATCCCAATTCTACCATAAATCTTTTTTGTATCATAAAAATGCCCTTAATTTTGGATTTAGTATCAATTCTACCACAAACTTTTTATTTATCTCATAAAATTCTTAGTTTTAGGTCAAGTTTTAATTTCACTCTAATTATTTTTTTGTCTTATAAAATATTATTAACTTTTAATTGAGTCCCAAATTTGCTTTCAATTAACCCTTCGTCAAAATTGCCCTCGTGATTTTGTGCTTGTTATTCTCTCATGCTTGGGAATGTTCCATCTCTAGCACTTGAGAAGCTCAAACAACTCATGCTCGGGACGCTTAAATTGCTTGTGCTTAGGGGTTTTCCATCTCTGGGTTTCCAATCAGAAATTTTGGAATGAGGGTTAATGTGGGTATACTTGTGACTCAAGTAAAAATTTGTGGTTTTTTATAAGACTATAAAAATTTTAGGGTAAAATTGGGATGAAACCTAAAGTTAGGGGTTTTTCATAAAACAAAAAAAAGTTTATGGTAGAATTGAGACATGATCTAAAGTTGAGGGTTTTTTATGGAAAAAAAAAGTTTATGGTAGAATTGGGATATGACCTAAAGTTGGAGGTTTTTTTTGAGACAAAAGGTAAAATTGGGACAAAGGCTATAGTTTGAGGTTTTTTAGGGTATTAGGCCCAAGTTTATATAAATGGGTTAATATCACGAAAAATCTCAAACTGATACATTTATAACAAATTTATCCCAAATTAATTTTTTAACCATAAAAAACTCTAAACCGGTACATCTTGTAATAAATTTACCTAAACTATTTTTTTACCACAAAAAACCCCAAACTAGTATATTTGTGTCAAATTTACCTTCTGTTAGTTTTCGTTAAATTGGATGAATATCACAAAAAATCACAAACTGCATGTAAAATCCAGTAATTTGACAAAATTAATACATCATAGGGCAAATTTGTCACATGTTATCCAACTCGACAATTTGACGATAAAATTTAAAAAAAAAACTAACATATGGTAAATTTATCACGGGTGTATCAGTTTGGATTTTTGGTGGTCAAAAAATTAATTTTGAGTAAATTTATTATAAATGTATCAATTTGGAGTTTTTCGTGTTATTAATCCTCTCTCTCTCTATATACATGTGTGAAGTAAAAATCTGTCTTTGTGCCTCCTCTTGCTGCGGTCCTGCTTTTCTATTGCATGGTTCTTTTTTATTTATTGAAGAATACGCGAGTGGTAAAGTTTTTGTTCTCCTAAGTAAGAAGACTGATCTCTCTTTATTATTTGCAGGCTGAGGAATTTTCATCACGCATTCAGAAGCTTGCAACCCAAGGTTCTGCTGCAGAACGTGAATGAATGGGCCCAAAATTGCGGATGTCTTGAACCTTTGATCTTCAGATGCGTGATGTAACTTCCTGATTTTTGTCATAGTGGTCTAACATCTGCTGAGGTTGTCATTACCTTGTTGCAGCCTTGATAACTGATTCTGATGAACTCTTGCTTGGAGACAACATGGATCGCTTGGGGTTATTTTTCCCTCCACTCTAGAAATGGATGCTCCAAGTCTCACTTGAGTATCAAGTCATCCTGTTCTGCCCATATCTTAGCTATTTATTTTTGTGGCCCCAAGCAATACAGGAATGTTCAAAATGGATGATATTGTCGAATACCGTCATGTTGTTGACTGTCGATAGTCTGGTTCTTGGCACTTTTGAGCCGTGTTTGCAAGACGCATGGCAGTGTGGAGTGAGTTTGGGATTGGCTTGCCTTCTCAAGAATGCATTGGCTTGAAGTGCTTTTAATGAGAAAATCTAGTGTTTGCCAATCAATCTTTTGGAAGTGTTCGGTACTCATTTTCTGGGGTAGATGCTAAAGTTGTTTTTCCAGGGTGAAATGGCAAGTGTTGATTATATTTGCATTTGTCTGGCATTGTACACATTGGTACCAAACGAATACCCGGCAATCACCTGCAGCAGTAGCAGCATTGGGGATTCGAAATGCTTCGACGCTGATAGTGGTAAGGCCAAGCAAAGTTCATCTCTCCCTCGCTGGCTCTTTGGTTCTTTTCTTAGTGAGGTTCAGTCCATGTTCTCTGGGAGACCTGGAACTGCAAAACTTATACCCCTGTGGTTGCCAAGGCGAACTTGAAGAAACCATCTCGTTTCAATTTCGCTCGGCATCGTTGGACAGCGACCCATGTGCATTATTTCTGTCTGTTTTTGTGGAACATGGACTGACGTGTTTAGCAGGAAGGAGAACGCTTGCCAACTTGACCATCGGCATTGACTTAAAACACCATACACAAGATTGACGCGAATGTACAAGATCACAAAATTTCGAATTGCTGTTTGCTGAGATATACTACTAGGAAATGTTGGAAAGCAGGTAAACGGCACTCCTCTTGAACAAAAACAGTTAACTATTATTGCTAGTGCGCCGGAAATGTCACTGCTCATGCAACAGACATTCAGCATTTTCTGTACATATCTCTAGCTGTTGGTAAGTTCTTGACTTACGCTTCATATGTGTCGAGTTCCATAATCAGAAAGGTTCCATTGCGAAATTCTCGGGAAAACTGAAATTAAGTGCAGCAGCAACACTTTTACCTCTTGCGATCTGTTCACACATTCATATACAAGTACTGAGGGGAACTCACGGTCAAAACTCAGTCAAAAGCAAATTGGTACACCTTTATCACATCTCGAAGTGCACCATGTCGCAAATCTGGGTAGAATTGATACGCAGATTGATCATTAAGCAACGCGTACTCATGCCAGCAGTACAACCAAGATGATTAGCACCAAAAGTAGCAAGGACGATCCAACTTTTTCCCCTAACTCGACCCGTCAACCGTAGCTTCCGGCATGGGCGGCTGGGAAGGTTGCAATATCTTGATCAAAAGAAGCTTGAATTTTTCAATCTGTTCCACGATTTTGTCTTTCAAGATGTCCAAGATCTACTGCAGATCGTTCGTACCCCAGTCTACTTCCTCACAAATCTGAGGGCTTTCTGTTTTATCTGCAAAACATACGGTAACAACTTTGAGAATTTTTTATTTCCCATGAAGAAAAGGTTGCAGACAATCAAAATGTGCTACTGTTGGTGACTAAGAAAATCAAGATTTGCTCCAAAACATTCATGCAGATTTGATTCCTATAAAAGCAGTTTCGATTCGCTACTTTTAAACTTCTTAACTTCTCAACCTTGGTTGCGCTTGATATAACAACTACTATACTTCTTTGGACAGACATGATCAGAAGATGAACTTAAACTCGTTACCCAATCTTATTCCACTTTAATCGGATCAAATGGTCGTAAGACCCTTATGCCCTCCCTCGATCATAATTATCTAAAGATCAAAATGATATGCATCCCCAATTACCCACCTTTTGCACCCATTTGGACTGCAGTCTTAACTGGCCACTGTGTTGTGCCACTTACCAACAAAGAGGAACTTACAAGACTCGTTTATCTCCTACACTACTAAGCATCTCAAGACTGCAACGAATTAACTTTTTCTTCTGTTCCAAATACCTTTTGTGTTGCTATGGTAAACATTTTTGGTGAGGACAAGATGTTAAAAGATCCAAGCAATATGCTAACTTAGCATATACTCTTGTTTTGGTTATGTCCTTACTAACCTGAGAGGAGCAACTCCTGGAACTTCTTGACCAACTGATTATTCATAATGGCGCTCCAGAAAGCTTTTTCCAAGACTAACGAGATAACCAATCTCTACAAACAGATAAACCTCCCGTTAAAACTCGGTTAAGGATTTGTTCTAGCATAACGACAAAGGATGATAAAGAAGAAAAGATCAAGCTTCAGCTCCACAGTTCGAATCAGAATGTATTTCACAATTCTAATACATACTATAGTGTGAATGTACTAATTTCCACGAAAATGTAATCAAATTGGTAAATCTAATTTGCTTGTTCTTGGTTAGCTCAAGTTTTAGTCTCATTATTTATCCAAAACTAAACCATGATCCAGCCTGGAAAAGAAACCAATTTACTAGAGGATCGCACAATACATCAATTCAAGAATATGGCACCTTAATAACTGGTTCCATTTGCAGCAGATGAAGGGCATGCCAAACTCTCCCCAGTCCACTAGACAACAATATGCTCGGATCCCTACATCCGAAAAACCACGTCCAGTTTTGCTCTAAGCCAAATGAAGAAGCGCTCTGCCAGAGGCTGGTTCAAACGAAAGCTAATCAGCGAGAAATCATGTTTGAACACATGTAGGAGATATATCACTGGAAAATATAGCAAATGGAACACCAGCTTTTGGATATGGGAACGTGCTTCTTTAATTGTTATTTGACAAACGAGACTATTAGTGGGATAAGGCTTGGCCTGTTGTTGTTGTAGGAACTAAAACATCACTGACCAAAACACAGACCGGCAATTCACAAAAATGAATGTCGAAGCCTGATAGTATACTTTACCATATTTAGCAGAAGGGAGAAGAGAGAGAAATGGAAAGTGCACGGTTCGAAAATTCAGTGCATCAAATGCTTTCTTTCAGATGTTTTGGGAATTATTTAGTTTGCCCCACGGCCTCATTCCAAACGTGTCCGGATCATGTTTTCGCTTGGCAAGACCTTCAGGTAGAGCTCCAAGCTAAAAGGGTGTAGTCAAATTTCATCGAATTTGCCCCATTGGTCCTCTATGATGCATCGGCTACAAGTATCATGACCATTCTCTAATAATTGCATCAAAAAGAACGATGAGCAACGCTCATTCGCCCAATTCCAAGCCGTGCGACCAACTCATCAACAGAGGTAATCATTAGCGAGTGTACTTCTCTTTTAGCACGACTTTCGTTTTTCGTCCATCCATAACTCTGTCAAAGCCTCGGACAGCACTGGAAAAACAATCTTGGACATAACCCTTTAGCAGAACAAATCAATGTGGTTCATCACGCACATGCCAAAGTTCTTCAGCAGCAAAGAAGCAGTCTAACTTCAATCCCGATGCAATCTTACATCCTTCCTATTCCGGGTCGAACATCTTTACAATTTCCGAATACGCAGGCGACACGAAGGAATCGAAACACAGTCGCAAGCAAAAAAAAAACAAGAGTAAAGAATCATATCAGGAGGAGAGAGGGAGAGAGAAGTAGAAGAGAGCGAACTTCGCAGACTCGAGGAGAGAATGAATGGCCTTCCCGATCTTGAGCTCGGAGGGAACTAGACCCAGAAGCGAAGAGCCCCAAGTCGCCGTCATCTTCCCTGGGCTGGCACAGGCAGAAGCAGAGCAAGGAGGAGGAGGAGGAGGAGGAGGCTTGCAATGACTGGCCGAAACTGGAAGGAGAGATATTGACGATGGTGTGTCGAAAAACCTTCCCAAGTGAAGTGTCTTTTGTAGGTTGATCGCGGGAACGATTTCGGATACCTTCCCCGCCAAGGTGGCTTCTCGACACACCTTCCCCGACAAGGAATCCCAAGTCGACACTAGTGTGTGCATTTGGAACAAAGACCATACCTTAAAATCATGGGACCTGATCAGTTCCTTAAACTGCTTCACTTCTTAAGGTCTTGGTTTTCTACGAACATACATAGATAAAAAAAAAAAAAAAAAATAAAACTATACATGTATTTCTAAAAATGTTGTTCGTGCGTTTCAATCAAAAATCGAAAAATCATAAGAGTTAAACGGATTACCTCTCGTAGTGTGCCCAAAATGACTTGGTTCGGATATTCTTATGTTCGAGCTCTACAATCATCTAGCATGTCCAAAACAACTTGATTCGTATATTTTTCAATTCGAGCTTCACAACCGTCGGATCTCTAGTTCAGACACACCACTAAGAAAGAATTTGCTGGTAATGACCACTATAATTATGCTAGATAATTCTCCACATTCTTGATATTTCAGTCAAGGCATTGGAAGAAGAAAAATCTTTTTACATCTCTCACGCGCACATATTGCACGCACGCACTCTATATCTCTATCCCGGCAACTGATGCCGATCACACTCTATTTTTGAGGTGGCTGGTCGCATAGGGCACTATCAGCGGTTGTTGATCGTGCGCTTTGTGCATCTTCGCGGTCAGCAACGTCAGCAATCGTTGCTGACCGTGTGCATGCATATTTTCTCTTTCTTTTTTATATATATAATTAATCATTTTTTAATGATTAAAATATAAGAGTGCATAATCTGCATGTGTGCATTTCTTGTGCATCATATGCAAACATGCCCATGACCAAAAAATTAAATTAAATTAAATCCCATTTAATCTAATTTTAGCTCAACAAATCGATTGCTATGATTGCAAATGTTTTTGCAATATTGTTTCTCCCATTCAACATCATCCTGAATTGGTTATGATACATGACATCCCTAGATTTATCATTGAGTTAGTAGAAAGAGTTGCACTAACACATTAGTATGCCCAAGAGAATTAATTGTCCCGATTTGTTGAGCTAAAATTAGATTAAATGGGATTTAATTTAATTTAATTTTTTGGCCATGGGCATGCGTGCATATGATGCAGATGAAAATGCACACTTGTAGATTATGCACTCTTATATTTTCATCAACCTCTAGATCCTATAAGTCATGATTGACATCTATCAATATGTCATGGCACCTAAAGAACATAATGAACCTGTCAACTTTGATTACAGTGTAATTCAATTCCTCTGTCTTACTATGTCTTGATTGAACAAAGACCATAAAATATTGATCAAGTCACCAATTCGATTAGATACACAAACCTAATTGACATGCCTTTTATACAAGACATGAATAGTTCATTTTCGGTTATAACCCAACAAAGGATTTCAATGCATTGCTCTAATTAGATTGTATAAGACATCATTATTGTACCTTGCATGTAACAAGGAGGGACTCAGGTCTAATGATTATTCACACAAGACCAATTCATGAATGATTAGACATTGACCACATTAAAAGCTTCCATATTGCTAATTGCTCTATGTGTGTCATGTTCAGTGAATTTGTTTGGTACAAGCACATGCATTCTAATTCGAGCATCACAATACCCAATAACTCTTGACTTGTCATTCCTTTAATTATCCAATACTTAATAGTGAAGTTAAAAACACACCAATTTCAACAGGATCATTAATATACACTCAATGATTCATTGACCATGAATAATTTAAAGATTCAGTAAAATTATGAACCTATCACACATTAAAAGAATAGGTGGAGTCACAACTAATCATTGAAATCATTTATATATATAAATAATTGGACAAATGAATGAATACATCTTCGCCATTAAATAAATAATGAAATTGATAGATCAACTTAAAATCCCTACCATGTAATTATTACATGATTACTTTAAGGCATACATCTAAGAGTCTCCTTAGTAGGTCTTGATGGGTAATCCCAAAGCTTCTAAGGAGGGAGACTTAGAAGGTGGTCTTACGTAGAAGGTACCCTCCCGCCTCTAGGAAGACATTAAAGATGAATGGGAGAGTAGAGGCAGCTTCCACACCTCGATAGATATTGTGGCTAGGGAAATAGCGAGTAAGAACTCCTTAAAAGGATTTGTCTAAACTTTGGGATGTAAAACATGGGGTATTCCAGGGGGTGAGGGAAGAAAAACTATTCTCCAATTAGGGGGCTTGGTGTGTGGGCACTAGCATGTTAAATAAGGAACATAATCTTGTTAGTCCGCCAGGTGTGTTACATCTTGACAAGTAGGGCAGCCCTAGCTGGAAATCTCGATTTCTCCTGCTTTTGTGACGTACCCTTGACAACCACTATTAAGGATATACTTTTTCGACAACGTTGAATTAATCAGAATACTTTAAAAGACACCTTATCTTTATTGACGAGATAAGCCGAAATGATAAATGTATAGGAAGCTCAACACAAATTTATTTTAGCCCAAAAAAAATTATTTCAAAAGATTTTATTTTGATTTATTTTATTGGTTGAATGTATTTGAGGATACATCTAATAATACTTTCAATTTACCGGTCTTTTCAAATTTAAAGTTGAATGAGAGGCGACGAATTAATAAATCAACCTTGATTGATTTTATACGAGCGGTTTCGCTAAATTACGCCACCTGTTTTTTATGTGCGCAAAGGAGGGATTTGAATGTCGACATTGGTATTTAAATTGAAGTGTCGATATGGATAATGTCATGAAAGTTTTAGGTATTTTTTGTGAAAAGGAAAAGTTAAAGGGAGTGTGCTGCAAAATTTCAGATAAAATAAAAAGTTGACTAAGTTTTATGATTTTATTAATATCACAAAAAATATTAAATTGGCACATTTATGACAAATTTATCTCGAATTAATTTTTTGACAATAAAAAACTTTAAATCATTTTACCTGGGACAAATTTGCTTCAAACTAGCTTGTTGATAATCAAAAACCCCAAATAAGTATACTTATGATAAATTTGCCATTCGTTAAATTTGATTAACACAACAAAAAATTATAAATTGATAAATTTGTAACAAATGGAGAGGTAAAACCTCAAATTGGTCCTTACCAAAAGCAAAAAAAAAACCTCAAATTGATATGCTCGTCAATTGTCACGTGTCATCTAACTCAGAATTTGAAAATAAAATTTAACAGAAATTAACAGAGAGGGTAAATTTATCAATTTGGGATTTTGGGATAAATTTGTCACATATATCAATTTTGACTTTTTAGTATTAATTCTAAAATTAATGCAAAAAAAAAAAAAATCTCATCGAGATTGGAAGGGCTATTTAACTTCCTTCCCACCATTTCAGCATCATCATCTCTCTCTCTCCTCCCTCTAAAGTTGCGACCTTTTCCGCCTCTTCTGGCATTCTCTACGACGTGGATCGACGAGGCCTCTGCATGCACCGGCGATCGACTCCACCATCGCCAGCCTTCGCGAGATCTGAGGAGCTCCGGAGCCGGATCGGGCCGCATGGCGGCGGACGGGAACGCGCAGCAGTCGCGGTACGTGAAGCTGACGAAGGACCAGGCGCCGGTGGAGGACATCACTCCCGGCGAGCTCAACCAGCCCGTGGAAATCCCTCAGGTCGAACCCCTCCTGTTTGATTTTGATTTTGATTTTGATTTTGATCTGATCGACTCGGGTTTTTTCCTCGTCGCGTGGGTTCGGGATTCCGGAGCCGCCCGGTTCTGGGAATCCCGTGCGTTTCTTTGGTTTCTCCGGTGCGCGGTGGTGCGAACTGTGAATCTAAAACGCTCGTGTCGGGGGTCGATCGGGATTTTCGGTGATGGGAAATGGGAATGTGGACGTGAATGTGGATGGGAATGGTTGTTGTTCGTGGGGCAAGTTCGTACGCTGATTTCGACTGTTGCTGCTCTGTTCTCGGTGGGGTGGGGAACGAAGCGAGAATTTTTACAACCGGAAATGAGGAAAGGAACGATGGAAAAGTTGGAACTGCGAGATCGTGAATTTTTCGTTTTGGAGATCATGTTTTGATCCTTTTGTGAAATTGGATCCAGGTGGTTTTGGACTAGGAGAGGCTATTATGAATTTAGGTGTTATAAGTTTCCTCCTGCACTGCCTGGACACGGTTATTGACTTCCCATTTGCAAATACTGTCTAGAATTTGCGTTTTTTTATCACACGATGGGTTACTGGACTCTTTCGATTGTGTGATGTTATGTATGGTGCTGATTTTTGTGTTCTGCTCTACAGTTGAATGTCCGTAGATGTTCTGAATGTGGGCAACCCTTACCCGAGAGTTACCAGGCCCCAGCTGACGAAGATTGGACGACTGGCATTTGTGCTTGTGCTGATGATCCTGAAAGCTGTAAGTGTCTTCTTTTTGTTTTAACAACATGGATGGTCATTATGGAGTTCATTTTATCTCTATGTCCCACCTACTTCGTGCATTCCATTTCTCAAAACATCCCATTTTTCAAAACTTAAGAGTAGACCTGATTCTTCTGGTTGAAATCTGAATCGTCATTCCAGTTTAATCTTATTTGAACATTAGAAGAATGAATTACGCTATGGCATGGTGTCTTGCTGTTGCTGTGAATGGCGACCATTTGTAATGTGTCCTTCTGTTCACAGGGTTAGTTTTGATATTAGGAGGAAGATTAAGAAGTGAGACCTCCAGCTCTGTTGCATCCATGTTCACGAGGGTTTACCACCAGTATAGGTTGACAACATCACCCCCCTTAGGATTGGGCGGCTATAGTGAGAGATCTGATGCAGTGGTACTACTATCTTTGACGAGCAAGTCAAGGCTTGGAAGCCCCCTGTTCCTTGCCTCATCTCTGTGATAGTATCCATGAAAATCACCTTTCTTCCTTCTAATGTTTGTTTTGTTTTGTCATGTTTGTTTTAATTAAAGCCCAGCAATTCCTCGAAACCCAGTGAGGCCTAAAACTTAGGGCTTACTAATTGGTCTAAGCACGTTCTGGATGAATAACATGAGCTTGCCTGATTAAAACAGGAGTTTAGCACCTCAAGCATCGAGCAAGGCAGTGAAAGTTACATTATTGATTGTCATCCCCTGACTCCAGTTAACTTTCTTTCTGTTAAATTTAATCATGATAGAACAACATGAACTTGTTTTTTCTTTTAACCATAAGAATGCAAGAATTCCATTTCAGATCTATGTAGCAATTCGCAGTTGACATCATCTTTTGTGAACATGGGTGGTAAGTCATGTTCTTGCCTATCCTCAGCCGATTCCTGCCTTTGGCCAAAAAAGAAAAAAGAATCCTGCCTATCTTTTCCTCTATGAGCAGGTTCACTATTTGTCAAAAAGGCAAAAACAAAAAATGGAGCCAATGAATTCATCACCGCTGCTATGTCCATTTTTTCGTTCCTTGAACAGCTGACTATTCTATAAGTAGGCTAGGGGAGGGAAGTATCTGATATGATATGATCTTTTAGTCCAATAGTGATTTTACCCGTTGCCATTGTGGAAGAGGGACATATTTATCTCTAAAAGAAAATTTTCATAAATCTTTTGTTCCTAGGTTGCGGTTCCTTTGGTTCACTCGTTCTTTCACATCATTTCTATGGTGCAGTTATGATTCTAAACTATGATGTAATCTACAGGCTGGACAGGGCTTTTCTGCCCCTGTGTGCTGTTTGGGCGCAATGTAGAAGCATTGAGAGATGATATTCCCTGGACAAATGCTTGTGTTTGCCATGCCATATGTGTTGAAGGCGGGTTGGCCGTTGCCGCAGCGACAGCAATGTTTTATGGTGTTGATCCCAAGACATCATTTCTTATCTGCGAGAGTCTGTTTTTTGCTTGGTGGATTTGTGGCATCTACACTGGCCTCTTTCGGCAGTCATTACAGAATAAGTATCATCTGAAGGTGAGTTTCTTTATACTTCTTAGGTAATATTTCTATAGGCCAGCAAAACTGAGGAGATTAGGATTGGATTTGATTTAACTGCTGACTTACTCATTTTTGTTTAATATGGCATTTTATTGATCGAATGAGCTTAAAATGATCTTTTTTACTGAAAAGTGTTTTGGCAGGTGAAGTTTCTGAAAGTACCACTCTATTAGACATGTACATCCTTAGATCTATTAAGTTATGATTCTAAAACTGCTGTATAGTCTCTGTTCACAATAAAGATTGTAGCTTACTTCTGATGCCCGCTGCAAATGTTTGTCATCAGATTTTTATGAATTCTCGGCATACCTGGGATTACTTCTGGTTGCTGTTTGCTGACTTACCAGCCTTTTGCTGTGCAGAATTCACCATGTGATCCATGTCTCGTGCACTGCTGCATGCACTGGTGCGCGTTATGCCAGGAGCACCGGGAGATGAAGAATCATCTCTCTGATGATGCCCCGATGCCCGTGACCGTCGTTAACCCTCCTCCCATTCAAGAGATGAGCTCTAACAACGACCAAGGATCTGCAGTGGCGCCACCTGCTCCTGCATCCAAGGATCCAGAAAGCACCAATTTGGAAATGCAGCCATTGTAGGGTCCTGTGAACTCACCCTGCCTTGAAGTCGAAGAGCAGGATATAACTGACTTTGTTGAGGACATTAAACTACGAAAAAAAGATAACAGCCATTTTTCTGAAGAATATTTACTTACCCGTGTTATCTTTAATTATGTCTGGACATGGAATGTTACAGTTCACATCTTAAAAGTAAGATTTTTTGCTTACAACTGTCAAGAACAAAACAACCCATCAATGCATCGACACCATACGGCAAGCAGCCCAGCGTGACATAACCTCAATTTGCAATTCAAAGTTTGAACCTATATATGGCTAAACATAACGATGAGTTAGTGCATGTAAACAAACCTCGGCCGGTGGCCGGCAGAGGTGGCTGGTCTTCGGTTAGTAGCCGGCGGCCCTTTATCTAATAAAGTAAAATGAAGAAAAAGAAAAGAAAGTATAAAATATTAACAAAAAATTCAACAAATTCAAATATTATTTATAATTGTCCACATCAGTAATTTTCGATTAAAATTGGTCGGGTAGACTTAATTGGCAAAACTTGAAGAGGTTTAGAACTCTATTGGCAAAATTAAAAGACTTTGAACTCAATTTGCAAAAACGCAATAAGTTTAGAACTTTTTAGACAACTTTCCTTATTATCCTATCAAGCAAAAATGTATGAATGATCAAATGCAATCTTTAGGGCTTACTAAGGGCGCGAATGACAACATTTCTCTTCACCGGCCCTATTTCTGGCTAGAAACAGAAAATTTTACTTTTCTTCCCCGGTTGAGTTTATGAGCAAAAAGTAACATTTGAAAATGGTACAAAATTTTGTTCCCGAAATATAAATTCATTTGATAGGTTATTTTTAAATTTCTGATCCTGGCGGGCGGGCGACAACGGTGGACGGCAGCGGGCGATTGGCGGCGAGTGGGCAGCAAGGATGAGCAATAAAAGAGAATCATTATTTATGTTTTTATTCTAAAAATAGAAAAGTGGAGAATTTTAATTTCTCTGTTCCAAATCTATTTATAGGCCAAAATTTATCCCAAAAATAAAAACATAAAATTGTTTTATCAAATAGATTTTTGTTCCAAATCTATTTTCGAGAACAAAAAAATAGAAGAATAGGGAAACAAACATTATGGATGAATAACATGAACTTTAATGATTCGAACGGGAGTTTTACCTCAAGCAGTAAAAGTTACATTATTAATTTTCATCCCCTCACTATTCAAAATCTATAACTTGCATTCCGAGCTATATTAATAGATTTACCATCCCTTACTGTATCTATCTAGTTACCAAATTCTTATTTTCTTTTCGAAGATTCCCTTAATACCACTCTTCTCAATAATTGTTAGGGCTTAATCCCTAAAAACCCTAAACTTTAGGCTAATTTCAATTTTGCCTCGAACTTTTTTTTTTGGTCATAGAAAAAACCCTAAACTTTAAGTGCAGTATCAAATTTGCTCCAAACTTTTCTTTGTTTAAAAAAAAATCGCCAACTTCAAGTCAAGTTTTAAATCTACTCCAATTTTTTTCATCTAAGAGAAAAATCACCCATTTTCACTTTAGTCCCAAATCTATCCCCATTAACCCTCTGTCCAAAAAACTCCATTAATCGTCCCTAATTTTCGTATCCTCAAACGGTTTCATTTTGGAGATATTTTTCCATGTCACCTTATTGACATGGATTTGTTATTGATGTGGAAATGTTACATCAAGTTGGGACTGGATCACGGGAGTAGATTTGAGAATATATTGAAAGTCAGTGGTTTATTTTAAATAAAATAAAATTTGGGGCAGATTTGGGATTGGATCTAAAGTTTGGGGTTTTTCTGAAACAAAAAAAGTTTAAGGTAGATTTGGGACTCGACCTAAAGTTTGAGATTTTTTCTGAGACAACAAAAAAGTTCGGGACATAATTGGTACTAGACTTAAACTTTAAGGTTTTTTTTAGAGAATTAGGCCCAATTGTTAGTCATATCTATTAACAAAGAAAAGTTCCAAAAGGGGTTCCTAGTATCAAGACAACAACCCCCTTCAAGCTCATCCTTTCTTGCTAAATTATCCTTCACTTTGGCCTCGTTTGGTTCAGCATTCTCAAGTGACTTTAGAGGCCAAAAGCCCCTTCTTGGAGAAATGCTGGGGTATTTGGCAATCATTTCCAATAAGTTTTCAATTGAAAGCTATCATTGGGAATGCTCAAAGTCAAAGCTAGTCCGGACCAACTTTGGGCTTTCAGATTTGGGAATACTGAAATCAATTTCTTCTTCCCAAACTATCCTCACTAATTCTTTAATATTTCGATTTAGCCCTTCTTTATTATTGTTCATCTTCTCTGAGCGAGGGCAGCCGGCTAGAGTCGACGACATCATATCGAGATGGTGAAGGGCCAAGGAGGTTGCACAACCCCAGCTAAAGCTGCCTTGGAGTTGCGTGACCCCAGGCAACCCAGGCGACTATTGCCTAGGCCTAGGTTGTGCGATCTCATGCCTTTGTCACCTAGGGTTACACGACCTCGATGAGGGCCACCTGAGTTGCATGACCCTCGCTGGGGTTGCCCAACCTCGGGCGATAGCCGCTGGCACTAGATTTGGCTCATCGGTGGTCGTAGCCCTTCGCTAGAGTTGGAGAAGGGTAAGTTTTTTTTTAATAAAAAAAATCCCAATGCCCTTAGCAAAGAAAGATTTGCCAAATACTAGTTGAGCCAAAATGACTTCACAAATAAATTTTTTATCAAAAGCAATTTGCATTTCTTAAGAGGCTTTAATTTAAAGGTATTTGCATTCTCCCAAGGTTCGTTTGCAAAGTTGAATCAAATGGGCCCTTCATGTCACATCGTGTCTGTAGATTAAAATATCAATTTGATATTCTAAAAAATAAATAATCGTAAGAATGTTAAAAAATTAAATTGTCATATTTTCAAAACCATCTAATTTCATCACCACTGCTGCTTCTTTTTTAATTTCCCTCCACTTTAACTTTTTCACAATTCAAGTCGAGGTACACGAACTTCTAAAATTGCAGAGATTATTATGCTAATGTGTTGCCTTTAAAACACTTGTTCGACGCATTGCATAAAAACGTCCCATTTTTCAAAATACCAATCACGTGCAATAAAAATTATTGAAAACTTGAAATCATTTTGTTGCTTAATAAGTGCCGTGCATAATAGAATCTGTTTTAAAAGAGAACTGACGATGATGCATGTACTACGACGTATGTGAAGCCTCGATAACTGCTTACCTAAAAAGAAAACTGGGTGGTTACCGAGTAAAAGTAGATAAATGATGTGATTGTGTATGTAATTTGAGGTTGGCGAAGTAAATCTAGCCAAAAAAATAAAATGGGATTGATGTCGAGAAATTATTAGCGAGACCAACCTCGCTTTTTACACTTTGAAGTTTGAACAAATAAAAAAAGACAAGAAAGACTTGATGAAGACCGGCGAAGCACGTGCGACTCATTAGGTCAAAGCCCCGACCCGACCAGCCCCGACCCCGCCCCGACAAGAGGTCCGAAACACGGAAACAGAACATGAGCCGCTTCGAAGTGCTCCGGCGCGGACGGGGGTGTGGGTTTTGCAAGGGTTTTACAGAGGCGAAACACCCATTCAACCCCAAATTCCCACCACCGCCACCGCCACCGCCACCGCCGTCTCCGCCATGGCACGACTCTCGAAATCCTCGGCGCCTCGTCTCATCTACACGCTCTGCGCCTCGCCTCCGCCGGCCTCGCGCCACCTCCAATCGCCGCTCGCGTCGCTCCTCCTCGGCGGCCCCAGCCTCCGGCACTTCTCGTCGGGGAACCTCGCGCGGGCGGCGTCGGCGGCGAAGGACGACAAGGAGCCGTGGTGGAAGGAGTCCATGGACAAGCTCCGCAACATCGGGATCTCCGCCCACATCGACTCCGGCAAGACGACCCTCACCGAGAGGATACTCTACTACACTGGCAAGATCCATGAGATCCACGAGGTCCGGGGGAAGGATGGGGTCGGCGCGAAGATGGACTCCATGGATTTGGAAAGGGAGAAGGGGATCACCATCCAGTCCGCCGCCACTTACTGCACCTGGAAGGGGTATGAGGTGAGAAAGCAAGCCCTTTTCTTTCTGTTTTCAGGTCGTCGTTAGGCTGTGAGCTTGATTATGGATATTTGGTGATCGAATCATGTGAAAAGCTGTTGTGGGGTTTGATTCCTGCTAAGGAGAGCTTGAAATGTTAAATAATTGGTCTCTGTAATTGATGAAGCTATCTATGCGCAGTAAATATAGTGGCTTTACTTACCTGCTCTGTGTAGAAGCTGTAGTCTTGAGCTTTGTCTCGTTTTCGTGGGAAGTATCTTTTTCTTTTTTTGAGAGCAAGTACCTGTCGAATTCGTTGCTCATTATCTGTTGGGAAACCACAAAGGAAGAATGACATATGCATTGGGTCAATGAGTTAGTGCGTGTACACGAAACTAGGGAAGGAGTAGATCAAAAGCTAGAATCCCGGAGGGAAACTTTGGAATCTGCAGGCTCTTTTTAGGTTGAAAAACCGTAGTGTACTTAGTGCCAGTCCTGAAGAGATCAAATGAAACAATGGTCAAAATGGGATACCTGGAGGTACCAAAGAGTAAGCTATCTCGACATCTTGGATGTACTTGTTGGGTGGGGAACTTGAAGGGTTATGGTCACATGAAAGAAGTGGGGATGAACGAAGTGGAGAAGATCTGGTACCTTATGCGGAACCCAATCTTAAAAGCATTTTATATAGGATGAAAACACGGTTGATGATGCTGTATTGCTGTAGAGATTATGCAATTAAGTCTGACCATCTGCAGAAAAAGAATGTAGCAGAGATGAGAATGTTTCTATATCTTAAGAAAAGACAGGATTAGCAATTACGAAAGGTTGCGTGGTTTCATTTGTGGATAAGTGAGAGAAACTCAATTAAAGTGGATTACATGTGAAAGATTGACTAATAAGCAGAAGTAGCTTTTTGATGGAGTGGACGAAAAGAGGGCCAATGGCAGGAGGAGGAATATCTGAAAATGTTAGCCGAAAATGCTTTGGAGAAGAATATGGAGTATCTGGAAATTTTGGAGGGTTTGGTACTAAAAGTGGCATGAAATGATTTATGTAATTAGTCTGTCTTAGTGGAAACATTTTATGTTATAGTTGGTTGTTGTTGACATTAAATGGTATGAATTGAGTTTCCAGCTGGATCAAATTTACGACCGGGCATAAGTCAAAAAAGCAAACCATTCTAATACAGATTACAGCATGAAGTTCTATCCGGCATCAAAGTGACATCAAGACCCAAATAGAATAGTAAGTCCAACACAAAATTTAGTTTCGTAAGTTTGGAGCTCATTTAGAAATGAAACTTGGGATTAGGTTGGGTTTAGATTGATTGGACTTGGTTTTGTGCCAGAAAAGTGCATAAGCGTGAAAAAATAAGAAACCGTTTTTCAAAAGCAACACAATTTATAAATAAGCAAATAGAATAGTGACATCTAATATATATGAGTAAAGAGAAGTCAGTAAGGAGCATCGTTTCCATCTTTCTCTTGTTTAATGAACATTCTTCTTCTTAGTTTGAGTTTGTGAGAGAAGTTTGAAGTTTGGATCTTTTTTCAAACAGAAAAGAAGTGTGAGCTTTCATTCAGTTTAATCTGATCTTGAGACAATAGAAATAAGACTAAGTAAGTTGAGGGACACCTCATATAAATATTTGATGGATGGTTCTTGCATTCAGAATGTTGTGCATCCCTATCAAAGGCATGGGTCCCATCTGTTTTTAAAGGAAAAATTTTACATATTAAACTTACTTTTAGAAATCTTGTTTGCATCCTGTCCAAATTTTGCACTAGAATATGTGGTGCTGGTAGAGTTTTAGTTAAATGATAGTGAACTGCATGTTACTGAATATTATTAGGTCACAACAAAGACTTAACTTTAGCATTCATAGTCCTCGGTAGATTGGGTTTTGCTAGAAAAAGATCGTTAGAAGAGTCAACTTACCTCCACTAATAGTGGAAAATGTAGCTCTTCTTCAGCTTAAACTTTATGGATGCAGACAGTTGTCTCTGTCTTTTCGTTTCTTTAGACATTTGCTGTGAAAGTGGGTTTTCTCTTTCTTTTCAAGTGCTTATGTTCATAAACATTTTGCTCCGTTTGAGTGTATATCTGTTCTTCTTTTAATGGTTGCTAAATTTAACTTGGTGCTTGTGTGAAAAATTGGAAGTTTGGCAGTGTCTGGTGTGAGTGTTGTTGCTTTGCATGAATAAAAAGTCTTACAAGATTTATCCTTTGAATATTCAAGTTCTGCTGTAGATTATTTCTTGATAGCATGTGGAATGTATTTAGGTGATGTGTTAGGGGCATGTGTAATTTTTCAGTGACATTTCTCTTTTGTTATATGTTAGTGTAAACCGGGCAAGCTTTTTTATCTATGAAGTTTGGTTCTTTCTTTTAAGCTCGTAAATGGGCCGTTACTCCACTAATACCTTTTTTGTATCTTGAATATTATAGATATATAGACTTTCCATCTGTCGTGTTAAAAAAGAATATATATATATATATATAAATAATGTGGGCTTTCCATCTGTCTATAAGGGCTTGTTTGGGTTTGTGAAGTTGCCCCTAGATTCCTGTGAAAAGACCACCTTTTACAGGTGGAGGAATAATCGAACATCAGAAGTCTCATCTCTATGTAATTAGATGCATGTGAAGGCAACATACCCGATATATGTTAGGTTGAGCTTTCAACAAGTTTAATTAAACCTTTGAATCACGGAAAAAAGTTTGCTTTTGGTTGGGTAGAGGGGTGACATGCCGCATGTCAAAGTCCTTGGTTGCTTGTTCATTAATGATATTGATGCAAACCCATAGTTGACGAATAGCCAATTCGTAATGATTAAGAAAGGTATATAGTAATACCAGAATGATGCAGTATCGAATATTGTTTAAAAAACCATGTATTGATCAACGTCTCTCTTCACAAGGTAAGAAAAGATCATGTATTTTTCTTTACCATATTAAAAAAATTACATATTAGTTGTCAGCTGTTCCTCATTTAGAGTCACTACTTGCTTATCTCATGAAACTTCAATTTTATTGACCATTCATCTTCTCTTTCTCTCTTCCTTTATTTCTTTTCTTTAATGGCTATCTGCATGGTCTTTCTTTGCCCGGTTGTTATTTTATATTTAATCTAGCAATTCTTTGAACATGATATACATGAACTCTAGGATTTGTAAATTGATGAGATCTTTTGTATTTTTTCATAAGTATCTTTTTCTCTATGGAGTCTGTTCACATCTCCGGATATGTTGCTTTTCTTTCTACCCTTTTCTAATCTGGTAATTCTTCAAACTTTATGACCGGACTCTAGGTTCTTTTAATTGATGCAAATTTTTGTAAATTGTTCACAGTTATCTTTTAGTCTATGGAATGTCTGTTTCTAGGTTCTGTTAATTGATGCAAATTTTTGTATTATTTTCACAGTTATCTTTTAGTCTATGTTTGGTCTGTCTCATCACTGGAATATTACTTCGGACATGATGATCTGCAGGTTAACATAATTGACACACCTGGGCATGTTGACTTTACGATCGAGGTGGAGAGGGCTTTACGTGTTCTTGATGGGGCTATTCTTGTCCTTTGTAGCGTTGGTGGCGTACAAAGTCAATCTATAACGGTTGACCGTCAAATGAGAAGATATGAAGTTCCTAGACTTGCATTTATAAATAAACTCGATCGAATGGGAGCAGATCCTTGGAAAGTTCTTAACCAGGTATTATTAGAAAGAAGTGATGATAAAAAATCTGAAATCATCTTTTGCTTTGTTATTTATATACTCCATGACTAAAATCGTGGTTGTGCAAGATTAATGCCGGTGAGAAGATCAATCTCTAATTCCTTGTGTTATTTTGATGCTTCGATAATATTTGAGATAAATTGAATGTTTTGAACTTTATCACTTCTAACATTATGATCCATGGCAATTCTAGGTTTTGGAAAATTGTAAGTTAAACTAGGGAACTGGTTAATCTTATGGTGTCTTGTGCATGTTTTCTGTTGGAAAATGTAGTGTTGTCTCACTAATGGAATTGATATTTTCCTGTAGAATTTGACATAGAAGGAAATTTTGACTATGAAATTGCACTAGTCATGATGTGATCTTCATGCAGACAGGGGGGCCGGGGGTTGTTTTGGGGGGGGGGTTGTACATTGTCATGAGATTCATTTTGTGTAGATACAGTGAGATTAATTTTGTGTAGATACAGTGCCAAGTTGATGTAATTTCTAATTTTTTTGTGGTGAGGAAATCTCTCTCGTTGCTTTATTTTGAACCTATAATGTTTTCCACCTGCTAGATATAATGATCAAGAGATTTTTCTTGTCTCAGGCAAGGTCTAAACTTCGGCACCATAGCGCTGCTGTTCAAGTCCCAATTGGTTTGGAAGAAGAATTTCAGGGTCTTGTTGACCTAGTACAGTTGAAAGCCTATTATTTTCATGGTTCCAGTGGGTCTGTTTCTGAATCCAGGGGCTTCCCCAGGTTGTCTGTATGTGATACGGTTGTTTGCTTTGCTGATTGAATTATCATTTAATGCAGTGAAAATATTGTCACTGCTGAGGTACCTGCCAATATGGAGAATCTGGTCACAGAAAAGAGGCGCGAACTAATTGAGATGGTTTCGGAAGTTGATGACAAACTTGCTGAAGCATTTCTAAGTGATGAGCCTATATCATCTGCTGATCTTGAGGTTTAGCTCTTTTAATTTTCTTGAAGTAATTTTCAGGTTAAAGATTGGTTTTGACTAGCGTATTATGAATCATTGAGTGTGATATGGAGTATTATTAAAATTCTGTTTTTCCATGTGATAAGTTATGCCTCTGTTGTTTATTCTGTGAATGCTGACAGGAAAGATGTGTTGCTGCTTCTGGTATTTTCACTATAATTTGAAAGACTCATGACCGTGTAGGATATGAATTAACCGTGTAGTGGGATGATCCTTTAGTATAACATTCATCAATGTTTTGGTGTTTTTCTTATTCTTTGACAACATGTAACACTTACACGCTACATATTGCAGGAAGCCATACGCAGGGCCACCATAGCAAAAAAATTTGTACCTGTATTCATGGGTAGTGCATTCAAAAATAAGGTATTCTTGAAATCATTCTTTTTGCCATTACCTAAGTCCTCCCATTGCCTGTCTCAGTAGCATCAACCATTTAATACTGAGGAAGGTGTTGGGATTTGAATTGCATGTGAAGGAGAACAAAAGCAATGACGATGACAACAAACTAAGCCTTATCTTGCTAGACCGGATGTGCTAAGGAAGATTGTGCCTGTTAATATATCTGCTTTCAGTATTATAAAATCAACATTTATTGATAGAACCCACGTATACCAGATGTAACAGAAGGTGAAGTAGGAAGGAAAAGTTAATAGAACCTGACAAAAATTCCATGGCAAATTGCCCAATTGCGTAAGTAGTTCACCTGTTAGAAGAAATTGCTTTCAAGTTGACAAGGGGATCTGTGACCTGAAAAGATCCTTCTGTTTCTCTTTTATTGGTACAGCAAAATCTTGCTTTGTGACAAATCTTTAACTGTATTTGCCTGACTGATTGTCAGCATCTATTTCAAACATCCAACGCCAATGGATTATTTGACCAAGAAAAAAAAAAAAAAACACCAACTACAATAACCTTCCTCTTTCATAAGTTTCTGTTGTCAAGGTCTGGTTCCATGCAGGAGTTCCCCTAAACAATAAGCCTTAGAATAGAAGGGTGCCTCTTTCATTGATGTGTTTCCCCTCCAAAATTAGAATACTGATGATGGAGAAATGTAGTATGTTGGTGGGTGTCTCATCCATTGATTCAGGCGGGGGTGTGATAATTTACTAAGTATGTATGTGAAATTTGTTCCCCTTATCTTGTAATGCTTTGGGTTAGCATCAGTTGTTTGCACTATATATTGTGAATTTCATATGTAGAGATGATCACACTGTTATCACGAATCCTTGCCTCCAGGGAGTTCAGCCTCTTTTGGATGGTGTCCTCAGTTATTTGCCCTGTCCAATTGAAGTCAGTAATTATGCTCTTGATCAAAACCAGAAAGAAGAAAAGGTATTTCAAATGTGTAAAGAAATTTGATTTTTTTAAATTTTGGAATTGTTAATCATATGTACTGTTTTCTGAGGTATTTTTGTCTAAGTAGGTTGCATTGACTGGAACTCCAGATGGACCATTAGTAGCATTGGCCTTTAAATTGGAGGAAGGGCGATTTGGTCAGTTAACATATTTAAGGTATGGTGTGATTGAAAGTTTTTCTCTTGTAGAATGCCTATAATTTTACAGGTTGCTTATAAGCTTTTACTTTGAGTGGCAAGCTTTAGTGAATGTCTACCTCTGACTTTGCTTTCGTTTAATGAAGAATTTATGAGGGTGTCATTCGGAAGGGGGACTTTATCATCAATGTAAACACTGGAAAGAAGGTGAAGGTGAGTCGAGAATTCTTAGAGGATGTTTTCTGGATTTTATTTGTTTTGTAGGCCATATTTGTCACGATAAGTTTCCTCAGTTTATTTGGCAACAAAAATTTCACTTTGAGATGCTTCTTTATCTTATTATAAAGAACTTCTGGAAGTGAAAGAGCGGTAGTCTGGAGAAGTCGAGTATATATCAGAAAGTAACAAAAAAGGAAAATGCGACAAAAGAAACAAAGTGAGAAAATTCCTACCTGTGAAGGAATCCAGCCAATAGCCAGGTGTAGAGCAAAGCTTTTAGCTTCTGATGAGTGAACTTTGTACTTTGACATGGCCTCCTGTTCCTCTACATTCGTCACCCAACACATAAAGGAAGATCTTTCCTATTTTTTCCGGGACTTAGTTCCTCTGTGCCTATTCCAGCAGAAATCAGGTTTCATGTGTTCCAGCATGATACGTGCTTTCCTGAGAAAACAATTCTGAGTATCCCTTGCAACTTTGAGAATCTATCTAAGATTGCGTTGCCATTTGTGTGGAAGAATGATTTGAACTTGAGAAACAGTGGTACCAATTTTGATATCTGTCCAAAAGTGAATGTCTTAACTTAAGTCCACTGTGGTTGGTCTATGATAATTCTACTAGCGTAGCTTCTGGTAATTTTGAGATGGTTGATCCAAAATAGGTGCCAGCGGTGACCTGGTCTAATTTTATCTGCTAAATGCTATGTATAAACAAGAATAATGCATCCTTAAAAATGTTGGATTTTATTAGTATGAATTTGAGAGCTTTAAAGAAATCTCCAGCCCTTAGATTGCTAAAACCATCGTATCCATCCCTATTTTGTGTTAGGTGCAATCTCTTGCTGTTCCAGTGTTGTGAGGGTACAACATGAAAATGTTACTGAATATTTTGTCCGTGGATGTATTGCTCTTCATTTTTATTTGTTCAATTTCTGCTTCTTTCTTCTATGTTTTATTTACATGTGTTATGGACTTATGGACTTCCCTCATTGTTCTGGAATAGGTTCCTCGCCTTGTCGGATGCATTCTGATGAGATGGAGGTAACTTCTTGACTTCTAGTAACTTAATTAGTTATTATCTTCTTCTATTTTGGGTCAATCTGAGAAAAGTCAAACTCGTACGCTAGGTCAGTTTTGGTCATTGATAAGTATAAATACCGCTGATCTTATTTGAATATCTTCTCAACAGGATATTCCAGAGGCACATGCCGGGCAAATTGTTGCTGTTTTTGGAGTGGATTGTGCCTCAGGTCTCTCTCTCTCTCTTTGTCTCTCTCTCCACAGTATGGTAGTGCTCAGCTAGCGGTGATTGTTGATTTGTGATGCTTTAATTTGCCTGAAAAGGGGGAAAGGAAATTTGTCCCATAAGCAATGATAGAAATGTTGATTTCCTGTAGTTCAATGTAAAAGAAAGGTTAAAATTAATTAAATGTGATAAGCTAGCCAAAAAACTTGGTCTGTAGCTTGATTATGAGCGTCTTTGTCCTTTGTTCTTTTGTCAGGCGATACATTCACTGATGGGAAAGTTAAATACACCATGACCTCCATGAATGTGCCCGAGCCGGTGATGTCCTTGGCTGTTTCCCCAGTTTCAAAAGATTCTGGGGGACAAGTGAGTAGCATATAACTTTATTTACAAAAGTTTTCTTCTCTGTATTTGAGTGGTAATCGTCCATTTACACGTTTGTTTTTCCTTTTAATAGTTTTCAAAAGCTTTGAACCGTTTCCAAAGGGAGGATCCTACCTTCCGTGTGGGGTTGGATGCTGAGAGTGGGCAGGTTTGTTTTCTATGCAGTTTCAAATTATCTTTGGTGTCAATTTGTTACCTTAGATGTAATATGTTTTTTCTCTATAAATAGACCATTATATCTGGTATGGGAGAGTTGCATTTGGAGATATACGTTGAACGAATTCACAGGGAGTACAAGGTGCGTCCTCACTTGCATGTCATGCAAAAATGGTTTCCTTCATCCTTTGCTGTTGAGAGTTATATAACTACTTAGTAAAAGTCTCATCTCTCTTAAAACAGGTAGAGGCAACTGTCGGAAAGCCTCGTGTGAATTTCAGAGAAACTGTTACACAGCGTGCTGAATTTGATTACTTGCATAAGAAGCAAACTGGAGGACAGGGTCAATATGGTAGAGTATCTGGGTAAGTGAAGGTGCACCTGAATACGCAAATGTTGGATTCTCATATCTGGTTTACTTGATTATTTTTGTCTCAGTTCTTGATTTTTGCAACAGGATAATGTCTTCAATATTCTTCATTAAGGCTTTTTTTTTTTTCCGTTAAATGGTCCATGAGCATTTATGTTTTCCCTTAGCATGCGTTGCTACAAGGTCGAGCTTACAGCTCTGTTACAAATGACTGATGCATTTGTTGTAATTGTGCTGAGTTATTTCTCTCCTGAAAACCATTCAGTTATTTGTAGCTGCTATTAGATCTATCTTGATGATAAAAAACTCAAGTGACTATTAAATTGCTTAATCAAGCTCTTAGGATATGCTTCATAGATCGGACTTTCCATGTTAATTTGAAACTTTTTAAGCTCTTTGCTTTGACAGGATGTTAGAAAGAAATAGCTATAGTACTTGTCTACCCTTAAGTAAGGAATAATCGAGTTAAAGATATTTTTGGGTCATTGTTCTCGCTAGAGACCGAAGTGGAAGTCCTGGTCTTATTGTTTTAACATACTTCTTTGCACCCTTTTAAGGGTGGCAGAACCTTGGCTAATTTTTGGCACATGTTCATGGAATTTCTGGTTTGATGGCTTCTCCTTGCAACTTTGAGACTACTACATGTCTCTTTATCCAGCCTTTATGGTGAATTGTATCCTGTTAGGTAAAGTGTGGCCCAGTCAGATAATGTATCACAAAAAGCTGCTTATTAATTAGTGAGGGTCTTGGCAACACATACTTGAAGAAAGTTGCAAAGAGTGTCCTTTACTTGTAAATGCTTTTCTCTGTGAGTTGGCCTTGTGAGATTCTATAGATATAATGAGGTTTTTGGCCATGAATTTCTATTTAGAGCTTTTGCTGACGTCTAAATAGCGGTTTGAAAGATTGATGACTTTTAGAACAATTTGCTTTTTGGCTTGTGCTTAAGAATAAAGAGATATATGTTACCGCCTTTTATTTCATATTTTATGTGATCCACTTAGTTAAGATACTTGAGTCGAACCACTGCATGTGTATATAGCAGCCACTAAAGAATTAAACAGCATTATCTTTCGTTTTAATCCAAGGCTAATTTTTTTGGATTTCAGTAATATTACCTCAACCTTGTGACCGAAGTTAATGTGTCAGTGCAGTTGAATCTCCTTTGTGTATTTTGCTGTCTAACTTTGTTCGATTGAAAATTTTCAAATGACAGGTATGTTGAACCTCTTCCAGAAGGGTCACCTGTAAAGTTTGAATTTGAAAACATGATTGTTGGGCAGGCCATACCTTCCAATTTTATCCCTGCAATTGAGAAAGGCTTCAGAGAAGCTGCCAATTCGTGAGTTACTCTCTCCCCTTAACCCAAATTTGTTATGAGAGCTGTTTAGAATTTGTGACATGCCAATAGTACTGTTCCCGATAGAACGTGAAAATTACGATTGATTCCTTAATCAGTCTGCTTCTTTTTTACATGCAGGGGTTCATTGATCGGTCATCCTGTTGAAAATATTCGTGTTGTTCTGACGGATGGCGCTTCGCATGCTGTGGATTCTAGTGAGCTGGCTTTTAAGTTGGCTTCCATCTATGCATTTAGACAGGTATCTTTTATCCGGTAGTTTACTGCAAACTATCTTTCACAGCTTTGAAGGATCATGTTCATCAATTTCACTCTGCAGTTGTAAATGGGGGAGAAAATCTAACTTCTTTATTTGCCTTTTGGGAGAAAAAAAAAAAGGAAGAACTGATTGTGACACATTCACTTTTTTTCATGGTGCTAATTATATATTCTGCGAAACAGTGCTATTCAGCTGCAAAACCTGTAATCTTGGAACCGATAATGCTGGTGGAGTTAAAAGTACCGACAGAGTTTCAGGGAACTGTTGCTGGTGATATCAATAAGTGAGCTGTCCCATCTATCTTTGTACCATGATGTTGCTATGCTCTCCCCAATGTTTTCAAAGCTAAATAGGTGCTTGACATTATTTTATTACAGGAGGAAAGGTGTAATCGTAGGCAATGACCAGGATGGAGATGAAACAGTAATTTTGGCTCAGGTATACATGACATTATTGCCTCCTTTAACCTTTGAATTTCTAGACAGTGTTGGATGCAGTGCCTCTAATTTTGATGTTTGTAACTTTGTATGTTGTTTGGCTGTTTTTGGCCTGTCAGGCCCATGGCTTCTGAACTAGTATGTGTATACATTGGCCAAAAGAAAAACAACAACGAACAATTTCATGATAATGTTATCTTGGAAGAAGTTGCCTTAAAAAAATATTGTGAATATTTTTGGAGTTCATGCTCTAATATACTTCAACGATGACAAGCTTACCTTTTTCTTTAAGAAAAACAGCACTGGTTTTAAATAAGTAAAATCCAGATCACTATAGTGAATGCTCGTTCGAGATTATGTTTGCCTTGATATGTTGCATTTCAGGGTTTGCAAGTTTGACTATTAATGGTTTCTGGACTCCTTCTATATGATACAGTTATGTAGTAACCGTCAACAGATCTCTCACGGTCAATAAGTGAATTGCTATTCCTTAACTTTGTCAGAAACTCGTGTTACATCTCCTCTTCTTTCCTGCTTTCCAGGTCCCTTTGAACAATATGTTTGGCTACTCCACCGCTCTTCGCTCGATGACACAGGTGGATTTTGTGTTGATTGAATTCCTTTACGAATGCCAAAACCCATGTCGTCTCATACATCTGCTGCTTGTGCTGCAGGGCAAAGGCGAGTTCACTATGGAATACAAAGAACATTCAGCTGTCTCTCAGGATGTGCAAATGCAGTTGGTAAATGCACACAAGGCTAGTAAGGCTGAATAGTTTTAGGATGAATAATTCCAATACCCATTCTATGAGGATCAAATGTCTATTTATTCTTTTTCCTTTGCGCTATGTAATATTCTTTGTTCCAGAAGAGAGATGTGTTAGTCATGTACCACAGGTGATCCAGGCGTGTGATCAGATAAATTTTGTAAGCTCTAATAATCTCCATGTATTGATAAAAATACACATGCGCTCGGAAAGTAGGCAGTGCAGCGCGTCTATTTTGAACGTTGGGATTGTGTTCTGCACCCCGCCTGCCCCCTTAAAAATACACAAAAGCAGTATGATATTTACCTAGGAAACTGGTTATGAATGTGTCAATGGGTAGTTATGTGCGTGCGTGTCTAATGTTTTTAGGAAAATTTCAATTAAGGACCCTAAGTGGGGTCTTTTTCTCAAAAAAGGAGTCCAAGTGGATATAATGTTAAATAAAGGCTTGAAGTGTCCAATCAGTTTTAAATGAGGATTCGAAGTGCTCAATTAGTCTCAAGTAAGGGTTTGGGTTTGTCCCATTTGTTCAAATTTTGTTCAAATTGCAATTCGTCTTTTTTTTTTTATGTTTTTTTTTTCTTCTCTTTCCTTTGTCGGCCATAGGTGGGGTCGGCAGAGGCCGCTCTCGCTTGAGCTAGGCGGGCGAGGGTAGCCCTTGCTCGATGTCGGTGAGGTTACTTTTTTAAACCCAATTGGAAAAGGTTGCAATTTAGGGCGGTCCTTTTTTTTTTTTTTATTTTTTTTTTTTCTTCTCTTTGAGGGCGACCTGCGAGGGCCTCTTAGGATGGGCGGGCGTCGGCGACGACCCCGCCCGCCCAAACCCTGGGGAGGGGGCCCCGTCCGAGACCGGTGGAGGTCGTGGAGGGCCGGTGGACTATTCGACTATGGGCGAGGGAAGAGAATTAAAAAAAAAAAAAAGGAAAAGGAAAAGGAAAAAAAATAGAAAAGTAAAAAAAAGATGAAAAAGACGAAACTACCTTTTTATGATCGCTGGAACAATAACCATGCTCGTCGGCCGGCAAGCATTTGACCAGCCGGCGAACTCAAGTCCTTACTTGAGACTAATAGAGCACTTCAGGTTTTTATTTGAGATTGATTGAGCACTTCATGTTCTTATTTAACACTATATCTACTTGAGGTCCTTTTTTAAGAAAAAGAACCCAATTGGGGTCCTTAATTGGAATTTTTCCATGTTTTTATGAAGACATGTTTTGCTGGGAGCATATATAAGGTAACTCAATGGGAGCTCTTCTGCTACTTTTTCTTTCATTTCAACTTGTTTAAAGATCCTAATTGTAACTTCTGCTAGTATGGTACTCTCATACTCAATGAATTATGATAAGTGTTTATGTCGCGTGTCCTTCCTTTCCTTGTGCGTGTCGACATATCAAACCGAGAGAAAAGGTAACAATCGAAGGTATACGCTTTCCCATCCAGGTAAAATGGCTTACATAATCACCGGTGGACTGGTAGAAGTGTGAAAACTTTATATGTGACTAAGGTTCCGCCTGTTTCGGAGGAAAATGAATTTGGAAAGTGATCATTTTCTAGAAATTTTTTGAATCATCTTTTTTCGCGAAACAAATCTATCATAACTCATTGGACACATAGCATCCGCACAACGATGGTTGTGTGAATTTTAACACCGGTCCAAGGATGCGTCTAAATGTAATGTTCTTCGTAGTTAGAAGACGGCATGAATTCGTTTCATTAGGCAGTCGAGCTTTCGAACCACATTTATTTTCGAGAATGAGTGCCTCATGACCGCGCGTTCTGCGGCCAAAATAATAAGAATACATCTCAATTAAAAATCCACCAGCCTAATAAAGAAACGAAAAAAAGGGGGATTTATGAAAAACACTCTAAAACGCCAAAACCTCGGCCCTCTAATCCCACGATCAAGGAAAGCGGTTAACTCGAGACAGTTACCTCTTTAGATACCGATGAACGTGTCAGAACAGAACCTTAGAAAAGGTCCCCCCCCCACTACCTTCAATCGATCACTACGTGCAGTGAAACTACTCTCTCCGGCTACAGAAGGGCATAAATAGCGAAATCCACAAGAGCCATGAGAGTGATCAAAGTCTCTTCCTTCCTAAGAGCGGGTTCCCTGTTCCTCGACGCCATGGAAGAGCTGTTCAGCAAGTCCTCCCTCCGTTCCTACCTCGCCGAGTTCTTCTCCACCTTCATCTTCGTCTTCGCCGGCGTTGGCTCCGCGATCTCCGCCGGTACGTTCTCCCTGGAGCTCGCCATCGCATGGGGTTTCATGGGAATGCTACCGGTGGGAACTGTTGTCGAACTCGTGTGTCGTATAATCTAAGTGACTATGATTGAATTTAAGCATGAGTAGTCATGTTGCGGTTTCAACATAGCCTCCTAGCGTGTCGCTATGGAAATGGAAATATAGATTTTGGTTAAGAGCGCCATGAATTGAACATATGTTAGCGAACTTCAATGAAAATTTTGCTTACATGTTCAAAAACGACTTCGCTAGGCATGTCGGCGGTTCCCACAGCTGGCGCTGCCGCCGAGAACTGCCACGTCCTGGCGGTGGCCATAGCGCATGCTTTTGCCCTGTTCGCGGCGGTGTTCACGTCGGCGCATATATCCGGTGGCCACGTCAACCCGGCGGTCACGGTCGGGCTGGTGATGAGAGGTCACGTCGGCATTTTGAGCGGAGTTTGTTTCTGCTTGGCTCAGCTCTTGGGTTCCACCATAGCATGTGTCCTCTTGATGGTCCTCACGGCAGGCCAGGTAAAATTACCATTCTTCCTAATGAACTTCTACCAAGGACAGTGATGATTTTCTTTTGTTTTTTTTTTTTTTCCTTTTATGAATTTTTTTTTCTGATGAAATGTTGTTATTCTCTATTTAAACTCACCTAACGCAAATAAGAGAGCGAATGAAACATTTTGATGGTTTTTAATTAGCCTATTACATATGGTTTCAAGATCAACTAACTTATCTCTAAACCCCCCAAAAAAGTGAAGAACATCTTAGGTTAGTGCAAAACATGTCCTAACCAACCCGTGGATTTATGTATCAATGTCACTTGTCTTAAATCATGTCTAATGCACTTGGTCTTCTTGGACAAATAATTTTATCCAAACTTAAGATGTGCTTGATTTGCATTTAAGTCCCTATAGACATCTGCATTTGCAATATACCTATGAGTAATTAATGGATATTGTCCGGACAGGCAATACCGGCGGGTGGGTTAGCTCCACACGTGACGGGCATGGGCGCGCGGCGACGGAGTTCATCGGGACGTTCGCTCTCGTCTACACGGTCTGCGCCGCGAGAGACCCGAGAAAGGGACCGCACGGGATAGCGGGCCCCACGGCGATCGGGTTCGTGTACGGAGCGAACTTCATGCTGACCGGGCCGCTCACCGGCGGGTTCATGAACCCGGCTCGGTCTTTTGGGCCAGCAGCAGTCACCGGGGACTTCAGCCACCACTGGGTTCATTGGGTCGGGCCCATTTCGGGAGGCGGGCTAGCCGGGTTGGTCTACGAGAGCTTCATGTCGCAGGGCAGCATCGATGGCCACGCTAGTGATCAAGCCAATGTGGTTTAAGGGTCTTCTAGATTTTTAGATTGCTGAAGGTGGTTAAAATCTTTTGATTCTTTGGTTTGCTCTTTAGACTTCATTGCTACGAATACATGCCCAGGCCTTGTGTAATTACGATGGTTATTGTTTTTGGATAATTTACATTTGCTTTAATCTTTTGATTACCGATTCAATTAGAAACTAGTGCGTCGTCAATTTTTCATGTGTGACTCGAGATAATCTCGACATGGTGCTGAGTTATTTGTGAATCAGTAGAATCGATTTTTTTCCCCTAACGAAGACAAATGATTTTGGGAGATAAAGAAGTTGGTTAATAGAAGATGATATTTCCTTCGAAGGAATAAAATTTGGAAGCAAGAGATGCAATTGTGGTGAATGTGTTTTGGCGAAGATATTCAAATCAACAAAAAAAAAAAAAAACACCAGGATCGAGATTTTTTTTTTTTGTCTACAAGATGATGTTCCGTATACAGTATAGTATGATAGACATGGCTCGAAGGGTGATGCTTGCAGACGATATGGTAACACATGAAGAATTTCTTTAAGCAGTTAAAACATGGGAAAATTGTCCAAAAAATCCTAAATTTATTATACGAAGGCCAATTTAGTCTTAAACAATTATATTGTACCAATTTCGTCCCAAGTCTTTTGATGATTTGCCCTTTTAGTTATAAACTTTTTTAACGATTTGCCAGTATAGTCCTTCAAATCAAAAATCCAGATAAAAAGTTTATGACTAAATTAATACAATCGAAAGGCTTATGACTAAATTGGCACATCTTTAAAAGGTTTACGACTAAATTGACACAATTGAAAAGTTTCGGACTGCATGGACCATCGTACAATAGGTTTATGACTCTTTGTACAATTATTCCGTTGAAATATGTACCGAAGCAAAGAGATGAGAGGATGCATGTTTGCATTAGTGGTTAAATAGGCCCCCCATACATTTTGCTGCCAAGTTTGTGATGATAGACATCTTTGGTGATTGTGTGCTAATTCATTGCAACATTATGCTCATCTACTATATGATTAGATGCTTATCTTATCTGACCGGATGCTTATTTTGCTCGAGTGTTTTCCTTATTAAAAAAAAATTACCAAAAGATCGCTTGGGTAGATTTTTAGATAATTTTGCATGTTAAGTTAATCTCATTATTTAGAATAAATGGTACAATATATATAATATAGGGATAAGTGTACTAGAAATCCTAAAACTTGTTAGGAAAGTGCAATTGAGTCATAAAACTTTCAAAAAATGCGATCAAGTCCTAAAACTTATCACGAAAGTGCAATCAAGTCCTAAAACTTATCATAAAGGTGTAATCAAGTCCTAAAACCTATCACAAATATGCAATCAAGTCCTAAAACTTATCACAAATGTGCAATCAAGTCTTAAAACTTTCAAAAAGTGTAATAAATAAAAGGACTTGATTGAATCAATTTGACAAGTTTTTAAGACTTGTTTGCACTTTCGTGACAAGTTCTAGGACCCGTTTACACTTTTTGAAAGTTTTGGAACTCAATTGCATTTTCGTGATAAGTTTTAGGGCTTTTAATACACTTATCCCTATAATATAATATATTGTGTGTGTCGAGTAGATTTCATTGTTCGAGTGTTTTCCTCGCGCACGCCTTAATTCCTTTGAGCCCTCTCCGTCTCTGTTCTTCCTCGGTCGGACCCAAGAACCCAAACGGAGGTACGCTCATCATCTCCTTCGCCGCGGATTTGACTCCGCCTCCGATTCCTTTGACCTTCCTTTGATTCTTCTTGAAGCCATCTCTTCGCCCTTCTTATTAAGAACGGGCAGAAAGCTTTTGTTGTCCCTGTTTCTCCATAAGGTACTCTCTTCACCCTATCCCTCTCGCGTCTCTGCAACCGCAACGGTCCCTGCCCCCACCCCCTCTCTCTCTCTCTTCCTCTCCTCCGATCAGATCTCCTCCGGCAGCTCTTGCCGCGGGAACTCCGAGTTCACTCGGCTCGCTCATCCGTGACGCTCGGCTCGGGAGGATCGTGGGGGCGTCGGTGAGTTCTCAAAACCCTTCCCGACCTAGATTTCCAGATCCTCCCTCCCCCGGTGCAAATCCTGACCGATTCCCCAAATCCCTTCTTCGAGAGGATCCGCCGCGGGGGTTCGCAGCGTCCGTGCCTCGGTATGTCGAGATTCGAAGCAGCGGGTGCTCCCTGTCGAAATTCCCGGATCCCCCCGCCTCCCCCGTTCCCCCCCGCTTCCAGATCCACGGGTGCTCGCTGTCGAAAGGGATCGGGATTGTGCGGTACGTGTCCCCCGTTCGTCGCCCCGGCGCGCGAGAGATCTGACGAGGGGGAAGGGGGCTTTCCTTTCTTCCTTCTCCCTTCTGCTCCGGACTCGCGCGTCGTGTCGTTTGATTCGGTTTGTAACGGGGTTGCGGTTGTTGTTTTGAGCTTGCAGTGGGGTGCTGCTTTCCGGCTTGTTGATGTTTGAAGCTAATAGAGTATCTTTTCTCTCAACTGTTACGGCTCATTCTAGTTCGTGTTTTCTTTGAGTACTTAGCTGCTGACATGTCAAGAGCTATAACCGTTTAGTTCGAGTATAGAAGCAGGGAAAGATTGAGATTCCAATCGTTTTGGTACACAGACGGTGTTAACATCTTGTGTTTTTACTACGTGCAGTTGGCATAGTGTTTGTAGAAAGCTTGACCTTATTTAACCTTGTTGGTACCGTCAGAATTTGGTACATTTCCTTGTTCTCGCTCCTAACATCAGATCTTGACGGGTCTGCATAGTTTTAGATCTTTTAGTGCTTATAAGAGGAAAACTATGGGTTACACATATCTTTCGGGGCATAATTTGCTTTGATGAGTTAGATCAAATGTCTTGCATCGGGGAGATATAAGATCTGATCTAGTAGCTTGTTTCCTCAATTTTTCTATTTCTATTTAAACTTGATAATTTTCTCCAGCTATTACTTCTTTATAAATTGATTATTTTATTTTTCAGTTTGCTATTTCCTATATTTAAAGGAAAAAATTGCTAAAGATTGAAGTCCTAGTTGGGTTGAGTATGGAGGGGTCGGCGACAGGTCAAGTTAGGTATGGTTTGTTAAAATCGTATTACAGAAAATGGGTCTATATAGGTTAATTTGGTCCAACCCATATGCGACCTGCCCAAACTCGACCTGAACCACCTGCTTGACACCTCTGCATGAAAGGAACTGCATAATATCTCTGGTTTGTTCCTTTAAGTTGTTCTTGAATCTTGATATTCTGCTAATTTTGCTATATTTATGTATCGTTTTGCTAATATGGCAATAATTTTTCTGCTTCTGGTCTGCATCTTATTTTTATTACATTTGTCCAAGTTTCATTGAGCTGTTCGACCAGTTGAACTTTGATTATTTCAGGTGTATATTGCTGCAAAGGTTTGAGGTATGGATGAAACAATGAAACAATTCCAGCAAAGTCTTGTTGAGCTTGAAATTGAAGCAGAGAGACTTCTCTTAGCTCGAAATCAGGTAGTTGGACTAATTAGCTGCTTGATGTTTTGCAGCCGTTGTGAAATTTTACTGCCATTGCATTTTCCATGTTCCAAAAACATAGTGATATGGCAATAAAATTGGACCAGCTTGTATTTTCTACACTGTTTGCTTATCTTAAGAATGCAAAAGCTAAAAAAAAGATTTATAATTTCTATGTTTATTATTCTATACAATTGTCAAAGCTATGGATGGGATATTACTCGCTTTTACTGATGAAAGTGCAGCTTGTGGAAAATGATAAATTGCGGAATGGAAATAGGGAAGCACTCACAGCATTAAGAAAGAAGGCTCGCACAACAAAAACTAGTGTTCCATCTCCTTTTGAGTCGCTTATGAAGATTGGCAGTTCAGGATCAAGGCCCTTGGTGCATGAGGTGTGTGCAACATGTGGTAATCATGACCCAAATGAGCGCACGTGGATGATGTTCCCTGGAACTGACATTTTTGCAAGCATCCCTTTTCACGCTGCACATTCTATTTTGGAAGAAGGTTTTTCCCTTGTCTTTTACGTGATTTTCTTTTGGCAAGCCTTTTAATTGTTTCATTTCTAGCTATATGAAGGTCTCAAGTCTGTGTATATTCCATGGTATGTATGTTGAGTGCTTATTTTAAACTTGTATTCTATTGTTCTGGCTGTTGAACAGAAATACCGTCTTTGAAAGTTGTAATCGTTGAATTTATGCTTTACTTTGCTTCCATAGTTAGTTCTTTATTCAAGTTTATTCCGATCATCCGGGGGGGACTGGCAACAGGTAACTTGTGGGGTAAATGTCCCGGATAAGCTGATGTAGAATGTACGTAGTTTGAACTTTAAGAGGATTGTTGGCCAAGATGAAGGTCCTTCTATGAATATATGGTTATGTAGAGAGAGGATTACAATCGGTAGCAGTTTTTATCTAGGATGGCTTGCTCCCATCAAGGATAAGAAGGGTTCTGTGTTTTGTATGGAAGATTGGAAGAAAAAGCTGAAAGAGAAGCTTGAAGGTTTTTTTTTGGTCGGAGAAGCTTGAAGGTTGGGTCTCATGTATTCCTCTGAGAAACTTATGGACACCAACCACATTTTGGTTTGGAAAGTGGATGCCATGGTTGTAGATGCAGTCGTAAGCCTTTTGATTGGAAGTCTGCATGTTTACATATTTTTATGTGAGATGTAAACAAATTTCATTAATGGGACCAGACGCGGTGCCTAATCCTATAGATGAGCTCATAATGAAAGGAGCTAATACATGACACAGTATCTATTGTATCTATGAAGATGTGTAGCAAATTGGAACGTCATTCGTAGACTGTTTCCTCTGTGAAACGTCCCTGCCCTAGATACTTTTTTATTTTTTCTGTTTCCAGATTAGCCAACATAAAGAAAGAGGATTGCTTTCTGTTTATATTGCATGTTAAGTAATTTATGAAGCCTATTTCTAGGCTATCAAAAAAAGTCTTGAATTATAGAAGATGCACATTTCTTCTCAAGTAAACACTTAGTGTGGCACCTGACCTAGTTATTGACTCTGATATTGCGGTAACTAGAGGCCTTGTTAGTAATTAGTCTTCATTTGCACTTATTTGTCCTAATCAATGAAACTGTGATGTTCGATTTAAGTATATCTTGTTAATTTTTTGAGAACATTATACATGTAGAGTAGCTGGAAATAACTTTCGTAGTCAGTAGTCACATTGTTGGTTTGTTTCGAGTAAAAATTTTTTTTTAAGTTGGCATTAGTTAAGGGCAGCTCGCTGATTTTATGATACAGCGTAGATCCACCATATTTGACCAGGCCACTTTCATTCATGTGAATCAAGGGAATGGCTGCAATCTTATAATTATTATATTTGTTAATCTACTATTGATGTGGTGTGGAACTTGAAAATCTTATCAAGTTGTAGAACCTTCATATCCTTACAAGTTAAAAAACTTTAGAAGACATGGAGGTGGACTCTATTGGTTTGGATTGTTCAAATTGTCATTCATGTAACACTAGGGATACGTGAAGTGGAATGACTTTTATAGTGGCATTTCTGGTGTTTCCTGTGTGACGATTTTTACTGCTGTGAGTTCTCTTTGGAGGGGTGTTTTGCTCCACAGCACTTATAGAGTACATTAATTGTAGGAAAATCAAGTTCTTTGATGCATTCAACCTGGCTATCTTATTTATTGAGATAAATCACATCTATATATTAAAACTTAACCATCTCGCGAATGGTAACAAAGCTTGTCCAGATTTAATGTCGTACTTCTACTAGATGGAAAAAACAGACCATGCCAATTCCTCTTTCCCATTGATAATCCCTGAGCTTTTTAAATGGGTAAATGATGGTTTTCATATTTAGGAGTTTAATAACTTTAATGGTGTTATACATTCAGTTATGTGGTGTAGATTTTGGTTAAATAAGATTAGTGCTGGTAGTTGAGTAAAGTTCTCATAAGATCTCAAAATGTTGAAAGTATTTTCTTTTTTGTGCTCTCTTTTTATTGTAATGGTAAGTTTCTGATTGGACAAACCATGATTCCAGCTTCCTTTCTCGTGATGCAGAACAATCCCAGCTGGATTTTGAGGTAAAGAGATTGCAGAGCTATGTAAAGGATAAGTCAATTGCCATTTCAGATAAAGGTGCACTTGCTGATAAGATCAGTCCTGGTGTACTTCAATCTCTGGTGACCTTAACAGACAAACAAAAAGTAATGTCTTGACTTTGGATCTGCCTTCATCTTGGAGTTACCATTTGGTTTAGTTCACCTCTCTATTCGGACCATCTGATCTATTTGATAAAGAACTTAGGATCTGTATACAACATTTGGCCTTTTCTTTGGTTGTTCATTTTGCTCGAGTTGTGTCTTGAATATTTGTTAGCAGTTGGCTGGATCACTTAAAATCTTGTAATGTGCATTTTCCGGAGGGAGTCTGCTTATTATTGGAGCGATGTAGAATCCTTTTCCAAATTCTAGATTTTGCTTTCTGTTTATTGCGATTGTGAACATACACTTCGGTTCTGTTGAAACTGCAAATCACTGCTTGGAATTTTTCTTAGTTTGCTCTTCTATCAAAAGGATATGGTCTACTACTTTAACCAAAAAAAAAAAGGATATGGTCTCAAATGTTTCTACTTGGTGCTGTGTGAAAATTACATTTGTAAATGTACTGATGTGGCATTGCAACTTGATCTTGTCTCGAGTGTCTGTCCTGATCCTTGCATTATGTTTTCAATTAATAAAAGTCATGTGCATGCTTTTACAGCTGTATGCATCTTCAAATCACTACGCATCTCTTTGACAATAGGATCCTGACAGTGGTTGTTGCCACAAAATCCATGAGGCACAATTTGTTGCAATCTGTGGATGCGACACAAGGTTTAAAAGCTTGCTAATTACTTTTCTCCATTCAGGTAGCAGAACATTCTTAATCGTTCTCTTAGTGAAAAGCCTAGTGTAACAGCAAAAAAGCTTTTGATGGAAGACTCTGTTCATGCACATGGAAGCAAGGGATGCATTTCCTGAAGATGTTTTTCTGCTGTAGTATGTCTGCTTACAAATGATGCGTCGGTGGAGACAGCGCGGAGGAAGCATGAAAAAGAAAATTCAAGAGTTATAACCTTGAAGTACAGGAGATGAAGCTATTATTCTAAAGATGTCTCAAAAGGTAGGTAGTGATATGGATGGTTGTCATTGGAACCCTTCTGCCTTAGCTGCTTCCTGTTTTGGTACGGAGTCTTGGAAACCTATGGCTATTGAAAAGTGTGCTAATCTCTTTCATTCTGAGGGCTAGGCCAGTAGTTTCTAGGGTAGACGACATACTAAAAGGTTACTACTTGTAAATTCCTTAAGAGTCTGACCCCAAAAAAAAAAAAATCCTCGAGAATTGTTGTGAATCACTACATTTCTGGTGCGAAGCAAATTCCGCTTTCATAAGTTATACTTCTTCGTTCATCCGAGCCTCGAGGTAATTCTGTGTGGTTGAGAGCCTTCTGTACACGTTGAGGTAAACCGTACGAACTGGTTAGGCTATTACCTTGATAACGAATTCAAAGACTTACGGCTAGGGGGATAGTTGAGTAAACTTAGGCCTAAGAGTGTAACATTGTCAACTCTGTCAATTGTCGCGTAATTTTAATGTCAGGACGAACATGTGAGAGTTTGGATTCCAACAGTTTTAAGAGAGATCATTACGAGTTGGCTCAAAGCTTCTTTGTAAAGTTATTACAACTGCGATTTGAAGTTGAGCGAATCGAAAATGCATCAAAGTCCACATTGTGGAATGAACTGAAAAAATTCAGTCCCTGAGATGAAGGCTACAGCACATGGTTCAACAGGTATTGCAGTGCAAGCTACAATATAGAAAAATAACTTAATTGCTCTAAGAACACTATAACAGGTGGATTGATTTCGAAAGATTCCATGGAACAGGACACACAAACTAAAGTAGGAAATACAAAATTCTATACAGCCTAAAGCCAGGTCCTTGGTCGTTTGGCACAATCCTCGGCCTTGCAGCAATGGGAAATGGAAGTGAGAGGGAAGTCGAATTTAATCGACATGGGTACTCGCGAAAGAGTTCCATATGTCTGAACACTCTTCCTCATCCTTAGCCTTTTCCCTCATGGACAGCAAACCGAATGCAGAGCTCGGCGCCTGCATGAGATCTAGAGTGACCTGGGTGCCTGGTTCCTCCTGGAACCTGTCCCAGCAGTGTGGTTCTGGCAACACCCGGTGCTCGTGGGGGAAAAGTGAAGCGGAGCCGTCCTGAGCCTCACTGAGGTCCCCTCCAGCATAGTGCAAGTACCAGTCCCGATCCAAGATGAGCTGCCTCGCCAAGATGGTTGCCCGGTGTTCAGCGATGAGCTCGCGTAGCGCAGCACTGGATCTCGAGGAGAGCTCGGATGGAGAGACCCATGTATCCATTCTCGATGACAGAAGAGAGAGAGCACATCCTGTTTCGAAAGCAGGAAATAAAGATGTGAACTCGCTGTGCCTAATCTCAGTCTATCAACTCTGCTCAGAGGGAAAGCAATCCGAGTAGTCAAAAGAGCATAAGAACAGGTTATGCAATGCAAGATCGGATTACCACACTCAACATAATGACCAATCTAGATTTTGAGCATCATGACGAGTCTAAATTTATTAAATGCAAGATCAAATCACCAATGTAACATCATGACCAGTTTAATCTCGACATAGCAGTGTTCCTAACTCTCAGATGCCATTCAATGCTAGTCTCACTAGATTGACTACAAGGCTACAACATACGATAAAAATTGTCGGCGGTATCCTACTTGCAGACTACTGCCCACTTGATAAATTCACTATACTTCCCCTAAACAATTTACCACAGTCAGTACTTCAAATTAGCAAAAAATTTTCACATGACAAGGCAGAGGAGATTGGACGGACTTCTCTTTACATCAAAATGACATTCTTTTATCCTGTATTCCTCCTCTGCAAATACCAATCTTTAATTTGCTTGATTACGGAGATAAAGCCCGCATATAGAATAATACTCTCTTACTACCTCACAATTTCTTCAAAGCATCAATCATAACATTCCCTAGGGCATTTGGCGTTGCATCAGGTATTGAGTGCAGTTCTACAGCAGATACCTCTTAGATGCCATAACAAAATGGGAGTTCATGATTTTCTTTGTTACTTTGTGCTCATCCATATGTATATTAGAAGGCCAGGAACAACAAGGTCCACAATAATGTGAATGCTGATCCTCTAGTAATATTAGGTAGCTTTCGCAAGAATCATGCAGAGTCAATGGAGCTTCAAGACATTCCACAGCAGATTCATGTTAGCAAACCTGAAGAGACTCGGAGGCCGCCCCCACGTCCAAGGGAATACACGGAGTTTGAACTATGATGCGGTGTGGAAGGCATGGGTTGGGATGGATCAGCGTAGTGGAGAGGAATAATTTAAGGTAGCGTAGTTGACGCCTGGACAGAGACAAATTCATGCCATTCACCAGTGATGGCAGAACAGATGCGGCCGGACTTGCCATGAGTATTACCGGAGTAATCTTGGTGGTGATTGCAATGAGCTGTACCTCAAGACAAGAAATCTGGTTCACGAAAGAGTTGGTATATAGGAGCTATGTCTCTGATCTGAAGGCCCTTTTGCAGATCCAGGAACACTGGAGATTGGCATGGGTTCCTAGGCAAGCGAATAGTGTGGATCACACTCTAACGGCTGGGTTCTCTTGGAATTCCATTTATTGCCAAAGGGTAAAAGATTGGATTGAATTTCCGGAGTCAACTTCGCGTACGAGCCGAGCGCAAAAGTAGAACTAGCATAATCAGAGATGCAAAGGCAAAACTGAGAGCTAAAAACAAGGGTTGGAATTGAGAAGAATCGAAGCTGTGCAACTGAAGTAATTTTCATACCAAATTCTCGCACATTGTGGATCAATAGGTCAATGTGGAAAATGTACGGCGTCACACATAGCGCTTAATTTGGTAAACAGATGAATGCTTCATTCGAAAAGCAATGATGATCAACTACACTCAAATCACATAATAGTAAATCACCAAACCGTGATAGTCTAAAGCACATTCATTCATGTCAACCAAAATCTGCCTGCCAATGCAATGACATTCAAGATGGGAATAATTGCTGAAAATTTATCTCGAGTTAGAGTCCGAAAAGGAAATTTTCCTAATTTAAATGAGTTTTCTATTTGAGTGGTTATTTAGTTTGAGTAGGTGTCTTGCTTTGGATACAACTCTTGTCTACATATAAGAAATGTTTCATTTGGCAGGCACTGGGTTGCCTCCACTGAACCACGTAAATTTGGTGTCTAATTTAGATAGATGGAGAACATGAGATTCAGATAGATACCCTGAGAAGAGTTGCTGGGAACAGAATCGTGAGAGCTCTTTCTCCGACGCTCGTTGTGCCCTGCCAATCTCCTCCGGCAGCTCCTCTTCGCGTCGTCAAACTCCGACACTTGGTGGAACCTGTCCCACACCATCCACCATCAATCACCCCTATTTCTTGGCTTACCTCTATCTTCACATTGATTACATTTTAGACCATCAATGATTCAGAATCCAGAACAATCAAATGTTCATATACATTCCCCGAATGCCCAATGAACTTAAATGTCGAAAAACACCGATTTTCGAAAAACAAAAAGGCACAGAGAGAGAGAGAGAGAGAGAGAGAGAGAGAGAGAGAGAGGTGTTAGGTTTGTACCGACTGCACTGTTGACAGAAGCGCTGCTCCAGGCCGAGCACCACCACCCTGGGAGCTTTCGAGTGCGACTCGCACACCTTGTGCCTCCTGTAGTACTCCTTGGCGTCCCCCAGCGCCACGTGGCACCCCTCCACTTGGCACCTGGGCACCGCCGTCGCTCCCTCGTGGTGGGTCTTGCACCTCCGGTCCCCCGCCGCTCGGTCGCTCTCGAAGTAGCGCCTCTTCCCCAGCTGCAGGCACGTGAGGTGAGGGTCGGCCCGCGCGCCTAGCTCCACTCCTCCACCCCAGGCGTAGTGCAGAGGGCGGTGGCCGACGGACCGCGCGTGGGCCGCAGTCGAGCCGAGGCGAGTGGTGGCGGCGGCTGCTGGCGCGGCGGAGCCAAGGTCAGCGGTGTCCCAGGGGAGGTGGGCGGGGAAGTGACCGTTCAGCGCTTGGGTGACGGTCAAGTACGTGGGGTGATAGGGGTAGTTCCCGCCATTTTCCATGCTTTGCTCCTTGGGAACCTTGCTTCAAGTACAGTCAGTCGCAACTGTACTCAGAGGCCTCTCTCTCACTACTGCAAGCGGGTGTGTGTCTCCTAATTTGGGGAAAGAAGGGAGGGGAGGGGAGGCAATAATTGGGGGAGACACCATGCAACAAATGGAAGTGCATGCCAAAGAGGGGAGATGTCTACTTGAAGTGAGGACAGAGGGGCGTTAAAGGGGAAGGAGTCACTGTTCCCTCCACTCCCATCCAAAATGCTTGGGGAAAGTGATCGTGAGGTGGTAAAAGGCAATACAGAGAGAGAGAGAGAGAGAGAGAGAGGGAGAAGAAGGGGGGACCTGGCAAAGTCAGGGTGGGACTGGCTGAGTCCTGCGTTGGTTGGGCGGGCATTGATTGGGGGGAGACCTCGTGAGTGGCTGTGGAGCTGCTTGAAGAGGGGCGTCAAGAGAGAGAGAGAGTTTTTCTTCTTTTCCGATGAAACGTGAGAAATAGTGATAGGTTAGGGAGGGATAAGGACAACTCATTAATAAAGTAAAATGAATACATAGTCATTTTCCGTAGGTTGACTTCCCACGTTAATGCTTTAGTTGGGTAGCAACATAACCCATAAAAAAGTGGGAAGAAAAAACAGCACAACTGACCTATGAATCTAAATTCAATGTGTAATATCATGCTTGAACTTTAAATTTGTGCAATATAATCACTAAATTTTAATTCAATATACAATATTATACCTAAACCTATGACCTAATATGCGATGTCCTCATCCCTAGATGTTTCATTTATTTAATGTGATCTTTAAACAATTGATAAATATTTAATGTAATTCTTAGAATATATGAAAGTGTTTAAAAGTTTCGGGATTAGATTAACATTAGACCAAATATTAAAAGATAATATTAAATAAATTAAAAATTAATGGACCATTTATATTGTTTTCTCGTGATAGAAAGCCCCAAAGGCTGAGCTTGACATCCTTATATCAAGAATCAAGGTTGTGAGTAAATGGGTGAATGATCAAATGTGTGCGCATGTAGAAAAAACAAAGGGATGAAAATACAATAACTAAGGTGTTCAGATACTCCGCATGAATTGGCTTATGATTGGTCGTTGCATTTGTAATGTAGTCCATATATAACCGGTCGTTGCATTTGTAATGTAGTTCATATAAAACTTTATCTTAAGATATACACTCTCAAAAAAGTTCCAACACTACTTATGACCATCGTCTCCCTCTCTTTTTGGTGGTTGGTCGTCTCCATAATTCTTGCTGGTAACGTCCTTACCAGCTTGGCACCGCTGTAGCAGTAGCAGCATGCACAACCCCCCGATTTTCTCCCTATCCCTTGATGATCCGAGCGAGCATTTAAATATTCATCCTCAATGTATTTATGAGGATACTTCCTTCCGTTATCAGGGACAATATTATCTCCGACAACGGTTCTCTAAAATGAAAAAATATATCTCTTCTCACTATCTCCTTAGTGCAAGAGATAATTTGCCATGTCATCTCTTGCCTACCCTTGAATCCTTTTATTTTGTTGAGGACTTTGTTTATGTGAATAACAATTATCTAGACACATAGCTTGAATCTACATAGCTTGAATCTAGAAATCATGGGGAAATGAAGAAATCCTCGATAACACGAGCCATTTTGTTTTTGTTGAAAGGACGATTCACAGGTGAAAGACCTGAACTTAAAGTTTAAGTTGCAAAAACGGTGTCTTGGTTAGAGGGAAAGAGAGAGGGCGAGAGGGGGCCAAGGGAGGTGAACGACGTTAACATTTTTTGGTCCGTATTGACATATCTAGTTAAATCTTGTTGCTTAAAAACTAACTCCATTTGAAATAAGCTTGATCAACGATTTCTTATATGGTCATGGCTACTGGATTAGAACTTGGATAGCTTTATTCTAATTAAACCCAAGATAATGGCACCAAACTTCAAAAGCCAGTCGATGCAAACTCCAAAACTTATCTAACCCGATTCGAAAGTAGGGAGGAGGTGGGTTGTCGACACGTGTACCCACACAGATTTTGCTTCCGAATCCTTCCGCACCCTATATTGTGGGCAGACTGCTTTTGTTTCTTTTCTGGCTTAAGACTGCGTTGCTTCTTTTAACGAAACAGAAAGTGAGAAGAGAAGGCTAGAAAAAAGACAAGAAAGAGGGGACCATTTCTTTTTCTTTGCTTTGGTTTATTCAGTCAGAAAATGTATGGGGAACAGTTAATCAATCAATGACTACCTTTGTAGTTCCCATCGAGGCCTCGTGAAACTAATGTTTAAAAATTTAAATTTCAATATACTGACACTCCCTTAAATCCTCAAATTGGCCATTCGTCTAATACTATAAGTGGAAACTATAATGTGGAGACAAATAAGAGGTTTAGAAAGATGTGAACTTGGGAATTCCTGCTCTTATATCATGTAAAATTAGGTGGGACTACCATAAATTATAAACTGTTAAGAGAAAGTGTGATTTGATGATTAAGGCTCCGTTTGTTTGCCGGAAAATATTCTCCTTTTGGAAAATATTTTCTCGGAAGTCATTTTCCTGAAAAATGTTTTCTTGGAACACAATTTTCTGGTGTTCAGCTAAAATTTGTAAAAATTTCGAAAAATATTTTCTGGTGTTCGGTGATCGCCGATCCGCCGCCAAAGAACCGGGCGGGCGTCCGATGTTGATAACCGCGATCGGGAATCGGCGGCATCCGCGACGCATGGTACCAATTCCAAGAACGGCAGATCCCATGGCATGGTTGTGACCGTGATCGGGCGGTAGGTGAGGTTTGGCCGGCGATGGGACGGCCGTTGGCTAATGGCGGTGATTGACGATCAACTTCCTCTCCCACGAAAAACATTTTCCCTCCAATGGACAATTTTGCCTTCACTTTGGCAGAAAATGATTTCCTCTTTGTGAAAAGAGGAAATCATTTTCTTCAAAACAATAAAGGATTTGGGGGTGGGGTCCGCCCCCGAACACCGGAAAACGCGAAAAATGTTTTCCGGAAACGAACGAAGCCTAAATATTTTGACATTTTTTTGTGCACCAACTAGTGATATGCAAAAGAATTAAGAACCGCTTGGACCGCCTGAAATCAGGTCGGAACCGGTGATTCCTAAGGGAACCGGTCCGGTTCCCAATTCCAATTTTTGGGAACCGCTGGCTATTGATCTAATTTCAATCTTGTCTACCCGGACTGGACCAGTAATATAATATTAAATATAATATTTTTTAAATATTTTTTTAAAAGAAAAAATCTTAACTCCCTAAATTAAATCTAACTCGCTCAATGCTTACAGCCTCATATTGAGGCGAGAAATACCTTCTTTCGCTTTCGCCTCACACTCACTCTTACTCTCTAACTGTTCTCAATCGATGCTCATCTCACCTTCTCTGACTCTTCATCTCTATCTCCGTCTCCGTCTTCGTCTTTGCCTTTCCATCTCCGTCTTTGATTAGTGGAACCAGTTCCATGGACCCACTCGGGAACCGGACCAAGTGGGCCCATGGAATCAATAAGCAGTTTCTGGTTCTAATTTTTTTGGAACTGGTCCTTAATGGACAGTTCTCGGTTCTAGAGTAGGAATGCCCACCCGGACCATACTCACCCTTAGCACCAACCCAATTAAATACGTTTGACTGGTGGCATGAGAGCAATAATTTTACAACACCCTTTTGTTTCTTTTGTTGTCTTTTTAGATTGAGGCGTGGGGGACCCTAGGCATGGTCTGAACTTTAGGGATTCGAGTTATTAAAACGTAAGCTTCTTGGCAATTCGTGAAAGAATAATTGCACCCTGTTCATGTGAATGGCCCTTCAAAGTTATGGAGAGAAAAAGGCAAAACCATAAAAACAATAAAGGACGATTGCTTGCATTGCATGGAAACACTGATTGAGTACTGCCTCATCGTTGGGATCAACACCTCCAATCATCATAACGGTTTACTCCGTAATGTTAATGATTGGCATGCTTCAAAGATTTGAAAAAGGCATGTGAATTAAAGAAGGATAAAAAAATTTAATTATTGAACCTCACAAGATCTGATCACGTTGGCCAGATCTAGAGAATGGGCCTCCAGATTCAAACGCCCTTCTTCTCAATCTCGTGTTGTTGACAACAACAACGAGGAGTTTTTGTGACATTCAAAATTTTCTTCGTAGTTGATAATATTTAAGGTGTTAAGATAGTGAGAGTTATTGAAGAAAATAAAATTAGTATAGTAATTATCAGCAGGACCGATACACTCCAGAATATGTATCAAAAGATTTTCAAACATTAAGGTGTCCCTATTATTCTATACCATTTGTTAATAAATTTAGTGGTTTCATAAATAATTTTCTAATTTACCGGCGTTTCTAACAAATATTGATTTCCCTACTTATTTGTCGATGTGTAAAATATCTATTTAAAATAACCTAATATATCCATCTTTTCACCCAAACCATGCCATTCGTCACCCCTTTAGCTTGAACACGTCTTAATTCTCACTTAGTTATTGTCCACATGCTCTTATTTGAAGTCACTTAACCAAGCTCAAGGTGACCTCATGCATGAGATATTGTTTTAAACCCTAGTAACTTTGTATCTATAATTAACTCTAATTAATTGATATCATTATTTTTAATCCAAGCTAATAAATGTGACATGAAACCACTCTTCAATAAAGAATATAGGAGGAAAACAAGAGACAGAAATACACATTTCCTTTCCTCTTTTAAAATGTGCAGCTTCATCTTCCTAACATCTTCGAGTTCCAATTTTCCCATTCCAATCTTCTTCAACTCAATCAAAGTTCAAACTCTTACTCTCAATCTAGTGTCACACAGGGTATATTTAAAGACGTCCCTTTCTTTTTACCAAACTAACTTTTTAGTGTTTATCTTGATTTTGAAGTGATTAAAGGTTTTGTTTGTTGAAGATTTCACTCGAGCTAAGTGAAAACTCTAGGGTTAAGTTAGATTGATCCTTTTAGTACTCTTGACTTTGGTTGGTTGATATTTTTTAGTTTAATTTTTTATCTTAAGTGCAAGTAGGTTCCAAGATTGACAAATAGATTTATGGTGATGTCCTGCCTATATTGAAATCTTTAATACATGCCTAGAAGGTGTTTCAAAGAATAACCAAATGGTTTTGTTGTACCTCAGATGGAAAAAAAATGAGAAAATGGTAAAACTAGGCCAATAAGAGGCCTTTTAGTAGATTTTGACATGTCTATGGGCAATTTTGTAATTTCAGAAACGAGAGGACTCTTTTAACCGCATGGGTTTATGATTTTAAGTACAATTAATGAATTATTAAGTTACATTAATTAAAGAAAATCAAATCGCTTCATAAAACCAGTTTTGAAGTTTTAGGGGAAAATTTGTAATTTCACCAAGCTAAGGGACTAATTTTTAAAAAATGGAAATTTTGGGGGCTGTTCACAGCTTGAGGAACCTTATTATGATAATTAAGTGGTTAAGTTTTTTTAGAGATAATTTCTTAATCTAGGCAAGGTATCTAATTATGCAAAATTGGATCTAATTGTGTAATTAATTTGGAAGTGGGCTGCATCGATAATTTTATAAAATATTTGGAATGCCCATAGTGTAAATAAAATACTCATATTTCTTAGATAAAAATGAATGGGCTTTGGTGTTTAATCAATATGGCTTGATTAAGTGAAAATCGAAAGTTGAGGGAGTAAAGAAAATTGTAAATTGAGAAACTTTATTGGGGCAATTGTGTAACTTTGGAGAATAATAGCATGTTTGAATTAAGAAGTTTATTTTTTTCATGCTTGGTATGTGATTGATTAATTTCCACATTTGGTGTGATTGCTTAGTATGTCATTGATTAATAGCATATTTAGTGGTATTTTGGCTATGAAAATGTAGAAATGGTGAGATTGGACTTGGAAGCGATATTGTCATAACTCGGACGAGGTTATCAATTTACTAGCTAAGTATTGTTTGACTGATCAAGTTATTGATCCTTTGTGTTGTCGATTGTTGATTTTTAAAAATGCAAAGTATATGAGTTATCGATTAAAGTTGCCAACCTCGCATTGTTGATTTCTACGTAATTGATTCTGATACTTGTCGATTTTTAAAAAGTTGCATGATCTGAAGCTGTTGATTTATAAGTATCGGTTCTTAAGTTATCAATTACCTATTTCTAGTTTCCAATTAAATGATGATGGCTTAGCATGGAAAGAGAAGAAAGATATATGTGTTGAAGTGCATGTTATTATTTGTTTATTAGTAATTGCACGAAAAAGGACTATTGTGATGCATATGACAGTTGTTATTTTATAATGATGTGTATGTCTTTGATACCACGTGATTAAGACCTTAGCCAAGACCTATTCACCACGGAGTGAATTCCCTTGTATGACTATGTGAATAAGCAGATGTTCTACTATATGAGATGGTTTTCTATAAGGTTGAAATAACATGATATCCTATGATGACATTGCTCGTGTAATTATGGTATGACATGATTTGTGTAGCCATGGTATGATGTTAAGAAATGACAGTCATCATATAGATGTACAATGGTGTATTTATCTTCGCTAATACAGAGGACACTTGTGATGAATGGGCTAAGAGGCATGGCAAAGAGTATGTATGATTCCATTCCCCATGAGTTGGTGCGGACGATGTCTCATGAATCGATATGATCTTGGCTAGTGTCAAGAATGAACTCACTAGATGATCTATTATGTGGTATCTACGCATCATAATAATATGCCATCTATTTGCATTTGATAAATAGTCTTATGTAATATTGTAAATGGTTTCCATCGGTATATCATGATAGGAAAAATAGTGCATTTGCTTTTGCATTAGTCAAATATGATTATTTTGCACTTATGTTGTTTGTTGGTACCGGGTTGAGTGGTAAGAGGATCTTCTACCTTAGACTTAGAGATTTTATTTGCTGGGTTTTGACAAATTCCTTTATTTTTTAGATATACAGGATGGATCCCCGTGATCACTGCTTTTTGGGGCTCCCATGTAATTTGATTGTGAATATCAATATGAGCTTGTAGAATTGTGAGTAGTATATACAAAGTACAGTTTTATTGTATGGGTTGTTGTGGGGCTCCTAGAGTTAATTTCCATTGATTTGTTGCTTGGTATTAGCATATCGGTGGTGAGTTAGTCAGAACTCTAAGGGGTTTCAGTTGTTATCCTTGGTTGCAACGGCGATGGCATGTCGATGGGTAAGGTTGTTGATCTGTAATTCAAGAGTTCAGGAGCTTTTAGATTAATGCTTCCAAAGGTCACTTGTAAGGATTGGACTATAGTTTGTAACGAAACTGGAAACTAGTTTCTGTACATAAGGTTTTGATGTATATTAGCTGATATTAAATTATTTGTACAATTAGAATTCAGTAGTTATTTTATCGGATGATTGAAGTGAAATTAAATTATAAGTTCCACTTGAGGTTTAAATTTTATGGAAATTCGGATCGTGACAGCTTTGCGTGACGTTGGGCCGAAGAAAGTTGATTCTACAACAATAACAATCAAGCTTATTTATCACACTAAGTGGGGTCAGCTACATTATGCCACTCTACTAGATTCTTTATTAGATTATTTGTAAGTTTTAGATGTTCCATATCATTTTTTATTGTTTCATTCTATATTCTTTCGGGACTTCCTCTACCACTTTTAATTAATATGTCTAATATATGTTCATCTCCTCGCTGCGGTCAATGAAGAGTTGATTTTGCAAGCCTTAGTATATTAGCACTTTCTTTTTTAGAACAATTGAAATTCCACCTTATGTGTGGACATATTTACCTATAGACTACCTCAATCATTTTAAGAAAATTTTTGAATAAGGACTTGAAGTGGGGCCGTGATTTCACAAGAAGGTCCCGAGTGAATATCGTCTCAAATAAGATTATGAAGTGATTTTATTCTCTAATAAGGCCCCAACTCCCTGCCCAGCCAAATCTTCGCCATCCAACTTGCCAGTGCTTTTCCCGGTGGATAGAATATGGGCAATTTTATCCAAAAAATTCAGATTTGACCCCCAATTGCACGTGCCACTCACGTACAGTTGGGTAAAAAATGGCCAAATCTCTAAAAACCAAAAAGCCCCAAATTGTGGTGTTTTGATTTTTCCTTATATTGGCCTCGATTCTCCGTCAACTTTTCCCAGGTTCGCTCGTCTCTTCGATTCTCTCTTCCATTTTCTCTAAATCCTGAATTCAAATCCATTTCTGGATTACTCTTTGCTCAGTTCCTAATTGTTGTGTTTCTGAAAGCGGTAGTGTTTCTGAGTGTTCCAATTAGGCTTGGTTGTATTTGTTTCTTCAAGGTGACCTATATGCGACTGATCCGTTTTCGTCATTGCACTTCAATTCGATCTACTTGATTTAGTCCAATAATGTCCTTAGTTTTGCTTGCCTTCATACTCCTGTTGTTTCAACTTGAACTCGTCGCCTATTGAGGTCCTCGATTTCTTATTTTTGGCATTGCATACTCATGTTGGTCTACACGTGCAAAAAAGAATACCCCCATCGACAGGAAGACATGGGGGTCTCGCTATGTCATAGGGCTTTTATAGTTTGAGCTTGGGCCTATGAATAGCTACTGAGTATATATAATCTCTTTCTCTTATAATTGTGGACTGTAACAAAGAGGTGAAAGGTGCTAACTATAGTGGAACTCTCCGCTGGATGTAACCTAAGTTTAAGGATGAACTAGGACAAACCTTGTGTCTCCATTTCTCTTTCTCGCCTTTACTCTCTATTTCATTATGTTTGTGCGCCTAATTTTAACAAAGTTGTCATATGTTTATTTGTTTCACCTTCAGTAGATTGGAAGAATTTGGGCTTCTTCAAACTGGGTCAAACTAGAAATTTGACAAAATTATCCTAATGTTGCCGCCGAAATAAGCATGTGAGTCGCATGTGCAAGCCGGCCGACAAAGATTTGGCTGGTCATGAGCTCAAAGCTTTTTTTTTTTTTTTTTTTTTTTTTTCTAAAGATTATATTGGCCACTTCAAGGCCTTATTTGAGATGATGTCCACTAAGTCCTCTTTTGAGAAAGTGGTTCACTTCATGCATTTATTTGAAATTCTCCAGTGATTTTATGTATTGATGAAAGACCCAAGTTGAAACTCGAATGAGTGATTGAAGCATGACATTATTTGTACATGTTAGAACCCCACTTTACTTGGCTTCATTATTCATAAATAAAACTCAACATAATTCAGAGTGCAAAGGAAACATCAATTACTCCAAAGCTTACTGAACATTAGGTTGTCAAATGAGTAGGTTAGGTCAGGTAAAAAATGATTAGACTAAAATTGACCAATTTATATGCAATATAACTTTAGTGACTCATAACCCGACCCGACCCATGTATTAAAATACTTCCATATTTATCCTAACCTATGAAAATATGTATCCATCTAGTCAACTCACTTTAAACTCTTTGTGCGTATATGCTATATGAATAGAATTGCTATTTCGACTCTAAGATGCTAAAGAATTGGCTTTCAATATTGCATAGAATTTTCAATTTTTGTATTGGTTCACAATGAAGAATAAGAGAAAGTTAGTACTTGGTAATAAGTTTACAAAATAATAGCAACAAATAACATTGAGCAATTGAAATTTTAATTAAAATAAAGTAAGATATTGAATAAGATGTTTAATGCTAACCATAAATTGTAATAACAAAAAATAAGATTAGAATATTACGTAAAAATAACAATGGCAAATGCAACCAAGGGAATGTACACTCTGAAAATCCCTAACTAATACACCTGTAATAGATTTACCCCAGCCTAATTTTTTGATCACAAAAAAACCCAAAATCGGTACACATGTGACAATTTTACCCCAAACTAAAATTTTAACTATCAAAAATCTCAAACTTGTACACTTATAACAAATTTACCCTCCGTAAAATTGGATTAATATCATGAAAAATCACAAATTGGTAAATCTGTAAAATCCCAAATTGGTATATCCGTCAACCGTTATGTGTTATCTAATTCAGCAATTTGACTGTAAAATTTAATGAAAACTAACGGAGAGTAAATTTGTCATAGGTATACCAGTTTGGATTTTAGCCATCAAAAAATTAATTTAGGGTAAATTTATCACATGTATATCACTTGGAGTTTTTCATGATATTAACCTTGAAAATAAAAAATAATTGGGTGAAAAAAAGAAGTCATCTTGATATTTTTAATAAGGGTGAAGTTGGGCCCGTCTCGTGAGCCCACCAAAACCTCTCTAAATTTGAAACAGTTCGAGAAGTCCGTTATTTCTCATGGAGGAAGAAGAGAGTCCCAACCGTGGATTGGGTTGGGGTAAATTATGAATTCATTTAACATCTATTTTTTTTTTGCTATTTTGCTATTCTAAACCTATTACTTAACTATAACCAACCTATATAATGACTCAGTGCATCCTATATTAGTTAAAAAATGGATTTATGATCTTTTTTTTAATAAAAAATTTATGATCCATTTTAATAGATTAAAAGATAATATATATGCCAAACACATGAAGAGCCAATGGCTAAATAAGACTCAAAAAGTCACTCAAGGTCAGGTGTCGGAACAGGACAAAACCCTAACTTATTTTGAAATTCTTGTGGAACTCAAACGGGTGATAAGAATCAGGCCTTTTGACTCGTGCACCATATTTCCTGAACACTGAGGCTGAGTACAGTGCAACTAGCATTAAAGTGAAGAACCAAAAGAAGGAAAACAAAAGTGAGATGGCGATACGCTCGCATGTGCTCCTGCGAAGATAAGGTTCACCTCATTAAAGTTTCCATCAAAGCTGAGTCAACATGGGCCCCTTTCCTTCTGCAGGTTGCAGCTACTTCCATGGCTCTCCACCAGTTTTATCTCACTATGGATCTTGGGATGTGGGTCGTGGTTTTGCTCTCTGATCATGATATAACATAAACCAGAGATTATGGATCTGCGATGGTTGATCTCATTCTCCCAAACTCGTCATAATAATTTTAATTTCTTGCTATTTCTTCACACTCTGTTTCAAATTGTAAATGACATGCTGGACCCGTTTCATTTAAGTTCTTGAGTGCCCGTCGACCTGTCGGGCTCTCAATAACTTAGTGCTACTCTTGATTTTATTATTCTCTTACTTAAAAGGTCATTTGAAGACACATAATTTAATTTAAAGGAAATAGTCCAAAAAGTCATAAATTATTATACGGCGGTCAATTCAGTGTTAAATCTTTTGAAAACTTGGCAATTCAATTTAAACCTTTTAATTGTGTCAATATTGTCTTAAACCTTTTGACAACTTGGCAATTCAATTTAAACCTTTTAATTGTGTCAATATAGTCCTAAACCTTTTGATAATTTACCAACTTAGTTTCAAACCTTTTGCTGAATTGCTAATGTAGTCATTCCGACTAATTTTGACTAGAAATTGCTAACGTTGCAATCCAGTCGGCATTGGCCGTCCTACATGATGCAATCGATGCTGACGTGGATAATTTTTTGTAAAAAATTTGAAAGTTTTATTTTTTTATTCTTTTCTTTTCTTTTCTTTTTTCTTCATTGAGTTGGTAAGGCCATTGCCGAGGGCTGGTGACCCTCGCTAGCTCATGGGTGACACCGGCCCCTAGACGAGGGTCGCGAAGCCTTGCCAACCATAGTGAGGACCACGACCCTCACCCAGGAGTCGACAGGCCTGCTGGCTCAATGAAGAAGAAAAGAATAAAAAATTATCTACGTCAAAGCTGGTCGTGTCTCATAGGACGGTCGGCGTCGATTGGACCACCACTTCAGCAATTTTGGGCCAAAATTAGCCGGAAGAACTATATTGGCAATTCGTTAAAAGGTTTATGACTAAATTGGTAAATCGTCAAAATATTTAGGACTAAATTGATAAATCGTCAAAATATTTAGAACTAAATTGATACAATTGAAAAATTTAAGATTGAATTGATAAGTTGTCAAAAGGTTTCGGACTGAATTGATAAAATCGAAAGGTTTATGAGTGAATTATTGTCGTACAATAGGTTTAGGACTTTTTGGATAATTTTTCCATTTAATATACCATCTTGATTACATACTTGAATCATGAACCATCAAGATTAACGGCCATTTCAATTTAAACTTCTTGTTGTGCTAACAATCATGAATGTCGAAAGAAATTGTGAAAGTTGAAAAAGATTGCAGGTCAATATAAAATGGTTTTTAACTTTAGGTACATGAAATTACATAAATAACCCCACGTTTTTCAAAAGAGTAGAAACAATTTACCAAAGGGCCACGTTTGAAATTTCCTACACACTTGGTCTAAGGAAACTTCCTCCAATTAATTTTTTGATTGGTAGTTTATAATTATGGAGATCACCTATATTTAATTCATCTTCGATTAAGTTCGTATCTGAGCAATATTTGTAACTTTTAATATGCTAATAAGAGACATTTGCTCCAACCAGAGATAGAAGAATGCATACTCTTTTGAGAAAATTAACTCTAGGGTTTGGTTATCGGGTTATGCACAAGATAAGTCCTATATTTGTCCCAAAACCTTATAGGATTTTGTAAATGATATCCTAGACCAATCAATCCTAAATCGAAACCCACTTAAATCTTACGAGGGTTCAGATTTGTTGGGTACCTACTAGAAAAAAAATTATCGAGACATGAAGCAAGCATGATTAATTCTTAATTAAGTATTTTAATCTATTTTCGATAATAAACAATTTATAATCATATTAATATCACAATAGTCTATTTAATAAATGGTATAAAATGACATCAATAAGAAATAAAAATATGATGAAGGAACATGAATAGACAATGCTTTGTGCAAATGGAACCGTGTACAGCAATGCGGCATGCCAAAAGCGGGGGTGGCATTCCTCAAGGCAAGGTGAGGAAAGTTTGTTTGGAACACTGGGGGTTTACCCCAGTGGCCACTCTTCTCACTTGAGAAGGGGGAGGTGGGGAGTTCGAATCTCCACCTTCGTAGGGGGGGTAGAGGTGGGGCCGCGTAGTTTTAGAAGGTGGGTTTCGACGCCCACGCCCTGCAAGAGGTGGGGCGCAAGTCTGAGTGTGCATTGTGAGTGAGAGATAGAGTAGGACCAACCAAAAAAAAAAAAAACAAAAGTTCGCGTCTCTCCTTCTCGACCTCTATGGGCACTTGCGATTTCTCACCCGAGTTATTATTGTTATAGAAACAAGCAATTGAATAATTAATATATAGAATAATAAAATAAATTGAAAAAAAAAAATTAAACGGTTCGATTAGTATAATGTACATCTACAGGAAGAATAACAAATGATTCCTCTATAAATCAAACAATACAATAGAGATTATAGCTACACTCAAGTAACTTAAACATTCTTAGTGCTTTTCAGCCTTCAATCACACCCAATAACTAGGGGTGAGCGGTTTTAGGGTTAGTCCAAGTTCCACCTAGAACCTACATGTAGGAATCGGTTTCCAAAGTTTTTGAATTTTGAATCTACCTTGCATACTCTGAAACCTGAAATCTACCATGTCACAAGTTCCATGGTCTACCTAGGTTTCACCCATTTTCTTTATTGAACGATCATAATAAATCATCTTCAATGACTATCATTTACTGCTACATTCCATTGATCTAGACACATGAATAATATGAAATATTAACAAAGTAAAAGGTCCAATAACATATACATTGAAAATGGAAGTTCAGACTAGTAGCTTCAAATTATACACTCATTATCAAACACCATAGTCTGAAACTTGGAACATGAAAGCTACCTTGTCACAAGCTCCAGGGTCTACTCAGGTTCTACCTATATTCTTTATTGAACGATTGTAATAAATCATCACCCCTAATGATTACCATTTATTGCTACATTCCATTGATCTAGGTGAGGGATCATTTCTTCATTGAACCGGCAAGGCCACCAACCTTTGGCCAAGGGTTGGCGACCTCCGTTGGCTCCTAGGTAAGGGCTAGCGACACCCTGTCGGCCCCTGAGCGAGGGTGGCGAAGCCGTTGTCGATTGTGGGCGAAGGTTGCAATAGTGTAGGCATTGGGGCCCTCACCCGCAGCTGGCGAGGGATTTGCAGCCCTTGCCCAGGGCCAGCAGCCTTGCTTGCTCAATGAAGAAGAAAAGAAAAGAAAAGAAAAGAAAAGAAAAGAATAAAAAATTTCAGATTTTTTTTTAATAAAACATATCCACGTTAGTGCCGGTTGCGCCACGTAGGACGGCCAGTGCTAATTGGACCGTCATGTTAGTGATTTCCAATCAAAATTAGCTAGAAGGACTATATTGAAAATCTTTAAAATGTTTAGGACTAAATTGGCAAATCATAAAAAAGGTTTAAAACTAAATTTGGTAGTTTTCAAAAGATTTAGAATTGAATTAATAAAATTGAAAAATTTATGACTGAATAGATCGCCGTATAATAGATTTATAATTTTTTGGATAATTTTCCCGTATAATTCAATTAAGTTCATAACCTTTAATTAAGTCAATTCATCGCCGGTCCAATAAATATCAATTGATTAGTTTATATATATGTTATTAAAATGTAACTTAAATGAACTTTTTATTTAGAGGCCGGGTTCAATTCATAATTTTTTAATGTAATAACATATAAAACGAGTTGTCAAAATTTAGGTGTCAATACACATTTCCTCAAATGGTAGTAGGTAAAGATGCCATAACTATCTTTTTATAGGACCACTGATATAAACATTACGCTTCAATAAGCTAATAGAGTTATTATGCAAGACGGGACAGATCGAGGGGCTAGCCATGCCTGAACCATATCCACATAAATCGATGAATTAGAGCAATGATCCATCCGAGGACCATATGGTTCCACGTTAGTCACACAAATTTTATCGGCTTTCATTGCAAATCATCTACAGACCGTGGCCCGAATAATTTGCCGGATAAGGGTGACCGTCAATCGATCGATTCCTGCCCCTCATTGTGTGCATGATGGCATATTTCACCTTGAAGGTGAGGCAATGCAATTTTAGATTTGTCGTTTCACGAAAAATAAATAATTCGAAAAATATTTTTCTATAAATGACCACTTATATCGCTTAAGATAATTAACCAATAAAAAATTTTCATTATCGATATTAAATTATGTCTAAATATATTCATGGATGATGAATATATTTTTATTTTTATTTTTATAATTGATACAAGAAATTATTTTTGAAAAATAGTTTTTCAAATCATTCACTTTCAAAACAAACGGAGTCTAAGTGGGTATAGTTGCCATCTCTATGTTGAGAGGTATCCATATTGTATTTTCTATTCCTATGTTAAAGGGCCTAATGTAAAAAAAAAAAAAAACCCCAAACTTTAGCCTTTGTCCCAATTATATCCTAAACTTTTTTTTGTCTCATAAAAACCCCCAAAAATTTCACTTTTATCCCAAATCTACCACCTAAAACCCAAAAAAACCCTAGACTTTAGCCTTTGTCCCAATTATATCCTAAATTTTTTTATCTCATAAAAAATCCCAAACTTTTACTTTTGTCCCAAATTTACCACCGTTAAATTTTCGGTCCAATATTACCATTAATAATTATTTTAATATAATTTTTTCAAATTTTTTTATTTTTTATTTTTCCTTTTCTTTTATTTTTTTTCCCTCACCTTTCAACTCTGGCCGATTGCCGATCCGGTGACTAGCCAGGCTCAACCTCGCTGGTGTTGGGCGAGGTTCATCCTTGCCATGAAGGTGAAAAAAAAAAAAAAAAAGGAAAAAAAAAAAAAAATAAAAAAAATAAAAAAATTCAAAAAAAAAAAAAATAATTATTAACTGTAATATTGGATGTAAAAGTTAACAGTGGTAGATTTGGGACAAAAATAAAAGTTTGGGAGTTTTTTATGAGACAAAAAAAAGTTTAGGATATAATTGGGACACAGGCTAAAGTTTAGATTTTTTATGAGATAAAAATAAGTTTAGGATATAATTGAGATAAAGGCTAAAGTTTGGGGTTTTTTTTTTGGGTATTAAGCCTATGTTAAAGGGGCTATCATCTACTTTCTCCAAGTATATAACAGTGGATGATAGAGGCTGAAGATCCTCCGTTCTATGCAGTATCTCCATTCGTTTTCTAATGAATATCAATTTTTAATTTATTTTTTTTGGTAAAGATCAATTTTTAATTTATTTAGTCACAAATTTCGTAACTAACCTCATTCAGATGGATCAATCCTAGTGATGAATGTGACTTTGCATGACGACATAATGGCTTCACCGATCACGAGAAAAAAATTATCATATGCATTTGATTCATGTGAGCCAAATGCATAAGATCCTTCATCTTGAGATCAAAGTACGTGCATGTATTAGGCTCACAGGCATGATTTATGAATATATTGTTCCATGATGGGACACGATCTGCTGTACGTCAATACCTAAAATATGTAATATATCATATATGTTGTTAATAATGACATCATTTTCCTCCTAGGATTTTTTTGGCCAAATCCTCGAGAATAATGATCCGATTTGCACCTTAGGAAATAGAAAGGTTTGTAGATTTTTGATACTTGGCCCATCATCTATGGTGGAGCCCAACAGGAATTGGGCTGAGCCTTCAGGCAAAGCACAATAAATCTCGTTTTGATTCGTTCTGCAATGACCCCAATAATGAAACTTCAATAGCAACTGGCTTTGGGAGTTGTTGGTTATGTCGATTGGAGCATTAGTCTTCCTTCGTTTTTTGTTGCCCATTTCTAAGTGTAAGGATTTGCTTTTCCAAGAATAGATGAACTGCTAATTAATCTTTTCTTTCTTGCATTTGATAATTAACAGTCTGACACATCAATTTTGTAAACCGGACTTAATCTAGCATTTCTGTAGGATAAAAGACTCGGTGAGTTTGTGTTTTGGCTTGGTGAAATGGAGTGGCTTATTCGCTGACTCGACAATGGCATTCTCCATCCACATTTTCTTGGTTGTATATTGTTTGAAATTAGAGGGTGAACGCGTAGCACGAAGTTCTTTTTTATTTTCTTCATTTTAGAAAATTCTTCACATTCTTATAATTGAAAGTTCACTTGCAATGTACATGTTAGTAGAATGGTGAACGGGAGGTAACTGTGACCACAAAATAGAAGTTCATGGAATGATATTTAAAGATTCAACGAAGGGGTATATACATATATAACACCAATGAAGTTTGACGGGTATTGGTGTTACTTTTTTTTTTTCAATTTAGCGTTCAGGTGATGTTCGGCCTAGCTCCGCATCTTGACTAGTCCAATATATTTTTGTGTAAATTTACCATATTTAAAACTCACGCTTCCTATACTCGAGGAATATGCTTTAAGAGTATCGAGGAATCGCAAATTAATGATTTCTCTTGCATATTTGTTGAGATTTTGTTTGGTTCGGTGAAAATGGGGTGGGTCATCAGCGATAGGACAACGGCCAGGGCAGAAGAAAAGCATATTTCTATCCAAAGTTTAGGAGTCGTACAATATTTGAAAGTTTTAGGGTGAATACAAAGTTCCTTTTTCATTTCTTCATATAAAAATATTCGTTCACATTCTTATTCTTGAAAATTCACTGGCAATGTACATACTAATAAAAAGATGAACATGAGGTAACTATGGTCACAAAATGGAAATTCATGGAATGACATGTATAATATTGAATATTCAAAGGCATAGTCATACCTGTTCATCGTTTCTCTATATTATAGATAAAAAATACTATTACCCATTAATGAAAATCTATAGTTTGAACCTTACTGTCATATGAACATTGACATGTAGATTTATAACAATATCGAGATTTCATGTACTGCTGCACAGGGGTGAGCAAAAGGAACTGCCCGGACCAGCCGATTTTGGGCAATTCTCGGGAGCATTGATCCAGTTCCCAGTTCCATAAAATTGGAACTAATGAATTTTGGTTCGGTTCCCAATTCCATGTGTGGAATAGCCCACCCTGCACCTGGATCGGATCAATTTTTTTTTTAATTTTTATTTCTTAAAATCTGTAAAAAAACCCATAATCTATCTCCCATTTCACAAAGAAAGCCCCTTTAAGGCTGGAGTAATTACATTCACTTATGCATCGTGAGTACGATGACAGTAATAAATCAAAACACAATAGTAGTTGCTCATTCTAATCAAATTTTGCCACAAATTGGAAACTTTTTTGTGAAACCTACAATGATATATGTAATTTACTAATTGTGGAAATATCTTGATTATCAAGAATATAAAAAAAAATGAATATGCCAATGGTTCTATTGGCTCACCTAGGAACTGGACCTAATACCAGTTCTGGAAACTGGGAATCCATCTCTCTGATCCGGTTCTCAATTCTTGGGTGGGAATTGGACTGCCCAGAACCAATTACCCCTATTGCCACACAAGACGAGGAGGAGATAGGTGGTGTGCATCCATCACACTGTGCATAAGCTTTGAGTCTCTTGCAAGTTCCACGCAAAAGCAAGGTCAGTCAGTACTTCATGACTCTTCTGAAGTTGACGACGCATTCACGAAGGTTTTTCGCTTGAGTCATCCTTACGTCTAAAAGGAATCATGAAGCCTAACAATCGGTACTGACTTGGTAATTCAGAGTGGGCCTTCTCTAAACTTCAAGTGAAAACGAAATCAGAAAAGGCCAGAGTGAGTTCGTTAACCTGCATCCGATGAAAGTGACATTCCCAACGACAAGTTTCTCTCGCTCGACCTAGAGTTATAATGATTGAGCGCCAGGGTAATAGATGGTGTTCATCAGAGGAACATTTCTAACTAATAACGATGAATTATGATCTTCCCACTTTTTGCAGTTTTCATATTTCAAATCAACCAAAGCATAGCCTTGTACCACTCTTTCTTTATAATAAAGCATTTTCTCCAACTCCTCATGACCGAGAACTACCATGTTCGTGACATTCAATTCTCATTCCTCCCTCCTCTTTCTCATCTCTCTCTCCCGCTATGCATCTCCATCAAAATGACCTACTCATTCACTCCAAACATTCCGTGGCTAAATTCTGTTGAGAGAAATGACAACAACTTCAAAGGGCTAGATATTGAGTGGGATGTCGATAGAGGCTTGAATAGATGCGGCGTCGCGAAGATCAAGAGATATCTCCATTACTTCGGTTATCTCCCATTCCAAAACCCTAGTTTCGACGACCAATTCGATTCAGAGTTTGAACTAGCCATCATAAGATATCAATCAAAACTCGGCCTCTCAATCACGGGCAAGCTCGATATCAACACAATGAATCAAATCCTTGAGCCCAGGTGCGGTGTCTCTGACTTCACCCAGGGCCAGCATGTGAGTAGACGCTATGTACTGTTTCCCGGGAAACCTAGGTGGACCCGTCACAAGCCCATCGTCCTCACCTACGCTTTCTCGCCCGACCATTTCATCGACTATTTAACCTCAAACGATGTCCGTCATGTTTTTAAACGTGCCTTCGCACGGTGGGCAGCTGTCATTCCGGTGAGTTTTAGGGAAGCAAATGATTATGGCTTCGCGGACATCAAAATAGGGTTTTATAGCGGTGATCACGGAGATGGTCAGCCGTTTGATGGGGTGCTTGGGATTTTGGCCCATTCGTTCTCGCCAGAGAGTGGGAAGCTACACCTAGACGCGGCAGAGAGGTGGGCAGTGGACTTCATCTCCGAAGAATCCAAGGTGGCGGTCGATCTAGAATCGGTCGCGGTGCATGAAATCGGCCATTTGCTAGGGCTAGCTCATAGCTCGGTCAAGGATGCTGTGATGTATCCAAGTTTGAAGCCTAGAGAGAAGAGGGTGGATTTGAACATTGATGACATAGAGGGAGTTCAAGCATTATATGGATCAAATCATAAATTGAGGTTTGGAGCTTTATTAAGATCTGAAACTTCTGTGAGCTTGGGGGCCACCCTTCTAAGACCTAGTTGGATTTGCTTCACTTCATCTTTATCTCTTTTATTCATGCAATTGTGCATCGATTGCTTCCTATTATTCGTCTTGTGATTTTTGTGTTGCTTTCTTGGTCTTTATTTTAGTGTGAATTAGCCTAAAAAGACCTTCCAAGTCATCAAGTGCTTTGGAATGGAGTGAGCTGTGCTAGTTCTTTTTTCTCCTTTTGTATTTCTCCCCTTCAGTTTTGGGATTCTATAAGGATTGTTTTGATGTATTAGCAAAGATAAATTAAATATAAAACTAGAAGAATAATCGGTAGAGACAAGACTCTTTGCTATTGTAATCATTTAAGTTACAAATGTGTGCAATTTTGTGCGTGCATAAGCACTAGGGCATGTTATACAAAGTCGCATTTAAATTGAATTGTGGCCATTGATATATGCAATGTGTTTGCCCTCCTGGAGCTTGGGAAAATCATGACTCATTATCTTTTTCGCTTCGAAAAGAATGTCATAGCTAACTCGGAGTGACATTTCACCAAATCATTATTTAACGAGCTTGTGACTTCCTAAGCATAATCCAAGATAGATAATAATAACTCATGATGGTTGCAAAAGGAAACTCGCACCAACTGTTTGAATATATATATAGTTGCAATTCCATTCATGATTATAATTCCCACTAATTTTTTCGAGAGGAATCCTTTATAATATGTGATGTAGAGTTCATTTTTCCAAGATAGGTCACTCTTGAATATTGCCTTAGCTTGAAAAGACACTTTTTAGTTTCATTGACTGTTATTTAAACCAGACAATTGGGCCAAATAAAAAGAACTAACCCTCGTGTAGATGTTGTCAGTTGGGATCCCAGAGAATTTCCAGCTCAAAAATTAAAATTCATCTATTCGAATCGCATCCTAACAGCGTGCAAATTGTTTTGTATTACACCCACCCATATAGGCCAAAAGATCCAGACTTAATCAGTTCCCTTTCAAAGTATTCCCCGAGCCTTCGGGTAGTTAAGCCTCTACATTTGTACCATTGGATCATCTACAAAATAAAAAGAGTTGCACTTATAAGCTCAACATCTGAAATGTAGCGTTGTGCACAAGGAGAGTGAACACGGTGAGCCAATGTGAAAATGCGAGGCCCAAAATAAAGGGATTCAAACGCAAACATCAAGTTGGATCTAGGGAAGAATCCGCATCAGCATCATATTCAATAACCTGGTCGACATCCAATAAGAGTTGTGGATCCAAGTCCGACACGGGCAAGTGTTGCGGTGGGGCGACGGATGGGACGTCATCAGGATCAAGAGAATATATTGAGGAGGACCGTCAATGAGCGAAGCGAGTCTTTATCACCCATCACTTTGTCTCTGTTTTTATAATGTACTTACTCATTTGACTATGAATATAATCTCCATTTGGCCAGGAAAATAAGTGATCTCTACGCCTAGCACGAGACAAACGGAAATACCATCCGTTCATCAAAAGATTGGACCACCACAGTCAAAGACAGTTGAATCTTTGTAGTGAGAAAAATGACATTTCGATGTTACTAGGTGCAAGTAGCCACTTGTGATGATTATCGAAGGAAAATGGGCCTTCGAGACAAAAAGGGCACACTGTTCTCAACGTCGGCCTGCCCGAGGGTGTTCCAAAACACAAACACTCACACACACACAAAAAAAGGAAGGATTTCAAGTTTCCAAAAAAAACCAGGGCAAATAAAATCACATGACTAAACTAATTAAATGCTGATATTTGCGTATATCTTCGAATGCATTAGTTCTATAGTATTAAATAAAAGTCAAACCTCAATGTTAAAAAAAAAAAAATGAAAGTCGAAAACTAAAATTAGGAGTCGTGCGTTTCTTTACACTTATCATACCTGGCTATTTCCATCATGGAACAACATGAGAAAATAAGTCATCAATCTGAATGGAGAACTTAACAAGGGAAAGTAAGGATTTATCAATGGGAGTAGTCCTGAGCAAATTCGAGTTGCCAAAAGATAGCCTAGAAATCATCTCGAAAATGGCTCCTCTACTTATTAAAATGGCTCATTGTCTCTAAATCATCTGTGAATGTTGTTGCTTCCATGGGCCAACGATACCAATTTCGCCATTAACTAGAGATTTGTAATAGGAAAAAATGTTCAAAACGGTCTCGATACTTTTCAGCAAAGGTAGAAAATGGTGATGGTGTTTCATACCAGAGTCAACCCCCGGTCCCCGTCCGGTCTCTTCAGCTTTGGTTTGCTTGGCAAGGCTGATGCGGCCCTAGCTTGCGGTCAGAAGAGTGGTGAAGCGCAACCATCTCCGACCTTCTATGAACATGCAAGTGCCAAAAACTCAAACTCTCGGTTGCGATTTGGACTTCGGAAAATGAATCGCCGCCCCCCGTTAGGGTGTCAAAGGCCCTAATCGTGCTTGGCAATTGGGTTTGAGACGCCGATCCCTACAGCTCGACACTAGCGCCTCCACATAAAAGGACTGAATTTTGGGTTTTGGAAACCCAAGTCTATCCATTACCTCTGATTTTTTAATATATATGATTGTCTTTTGCTGACACAATTGTCTTTTTGATTCCTTGTTCTCCTGAATTGTGGTGTTACCGATTTTGGTGGAGGCTACCTTCCATTCATGCATGTTTCATTCATCATCTTCTTAAAAATTTACGAGAGAACGTATTTTATATATATATATATATATATATATATATGCGCTCATGTGCAATCTATTTGGCATCCCGTAAGTTCCAGATTTGAAATTATACTTACATGCATTGGGTTCAGCCAATACAAGATCGCAAAGACAACATAGATGTACTCCTTCAGTCGAAATCAACATTATACTGTCAATATCAGCATGTGGGTGAAGCTCATTCATAGGACTAAAATAGAGAGGCCATTTTGAAAGAAAAAAATTTACATCGACAGTTTTAAATTTAGAATAAGAATACATGAATTTTAGTATATAATAACATAAACATGTGACTAATTTGTTTATTAATAAGTTAGGACTTCTTAATAGCTTGAGACCTTGACCTCCTCGCACTTTACACAGCAATATATTATTAATCATCGTTGCTATCATCATGGTCTTTACCACACACACAAAGAGCAATACCATATGTTACAAAAAAAATCTTAAATTGACCGACATATACATTTTATAAGACCATGATATTTGTGGGTCGACTTTCAGCATCCAAATGAAAATTGGATATCACGATCTCCTAAAATAATAATAATGTCCTTAGATATAGAAAGATCATGTCAGTGTCCATCATCAGTGACGTCACGGACTAAGAAAAGGGTAGATTAAACATTATTGGGGGTCCGAGTTGACATAATTTTGACGTTAATGTAATCCACGTGTCACGAGCAGAGAAGGGCCAATGTCTTTTCAGCCGTAAAAACTTAAACTCCATAATTAGTGGCAAAAAAACCTCCGTAATGAGAGTTCGATTATCGATTATAACTTATTGAACTTTTTATTGTATACGTGAAAGATACCAAATATAGTTTGAAGGAACCCCATTTGGGAGGAAATTGACATGACGGATGGGGACCGAGATTGAAGGGAGGACAAGATGGAGGGGACGACGCCAGCGGCTACTCTTGTTAGCAATGACGGGGCGAGCTTGCCCTCGCAATAGCTGGCCGGCCCTCGTCTTTGGCTAGTTGCCAGATCGTCGAGGTTTGGCAACTAGCTAGAGAAAGAAAGGAAGAAAAAAATGGAAAAAGAAAAAAATTAAAATATTGTAAAAAATTGTTTAAGGCCGACATTTATGTTAGCGATTTCTGGACAAAATACGCTAAATGAACTGAATTAACATAAATAAAAAAATTTTATAATTAAATTGAAACAATTATGATAAGTTTAGATTTTTTTGGTAATTTTCCTCGAATTTTATTGTATACGTGGAAAGTACCAAAAATAGTTTGAAGGACCACCATTTGTGAGAAAATTGACATCAAAGAACAAATGGGGACCGAGATTCAAGGGATGACAAGATGGAGGGGACGGTGACACCGGCAGCTCTTTTGAGCATGTGTTATTAAATTATCCACGTTGCTTGAGTACGAAATTCCAACAAATTTTATATATTTATGGTTTCCCTTCACATGATATTTGAGGTTTCGTGTGTCAAACCTTCGAAGTCAGTAGTCGAATTTAGATTTCGTTTTGGTTGATTACGCCTGTATTTCTTTTCGTCAATTCCACATGTTGGTTGAATTTTCAAGTGAAAATGAGAATCGAAGTATCTCACATTCCTTGAACTCGGGTTTTCAGTGGATCTTATACACATGCTGTCTCCCACAACCTAATAGCTTACTTCTTTTTATTATACTTTTGGGTAGGTACAATGTAGGATAGAGAGAGAAGGGAGAGAATTCGTTAGGGTTTGTAGTAGACGAAGTAATTTAGCAACGTGTTATAAATTCAATCTTGGGCTCTCGCAAAAGGTTGAGTGTTCGAATCTCGGGCACCGCAGGGTGACTTAACCGGTGGCACGTGTGTGGTGGCTAGCACGTGTCGCCCCCAGGGTTTACTCCCCGACTGTCGACTGTGCGGGGGTTCCCTGGATTATCAAAAAAATAAATAAATAAATTCAATCTTGGGTCATCATTTGCTGCGTCTCAATTAATTAAAAAGGAGAATTGTACAAAGTTCACTTTTAAAAGAAGAGGCTCTCAAATAAAAACAATAACTCCAACGGTGACCAAAATCAAAGCAATAACATTTATCCAAGCTTATTAGGTAGAGAGATACACCACGCTTTGTAAAAATCCTATTGAAACATGCAAGCGAGTCACGTCGGACGTTTAGGCACGCATTAATTACTCTTTTTCCTCAGTCACTTTTCACGATTTTGAATGCTAGTCAGTCGTGGGTGATGTCCGTGTGAATCACGCCAAGCGAGGCATGTGACACACGATGCTTTTTCTGGGTAGTCAAATGCCATCGAAATGTAAGCATGTGACACGTTGTGATGGCAATGCGTAGTTTGGGGAGAAAGATAAGGAAAAGGTCCTGGGTGGACAGCATAAACACATGCAGGGGAGTTAAGTTTTGCTTCGTCATATGCACCGGTCTTTACTTCGTCTTCAAACTGGGTCTCATCGAAGTCAGACTAGCATGTGCAGACAAGAACAACGAAATTGAGATGGTAAGATGGAGAAAGAAAAGAGTTTTTTTGTTTACCATCAAATGGCACTTTTTTTCTTATTGATAATCCACACGAGCCAATGAAATTTATCTATGGAATGGTTATTGAGGTGTAAAGAAATCATATTTTCGCACATGTTTGTGAATGAGTTCCTTATTTTATTTGAAATGAGTGACTTATTTCATCCTAATAATAGAAAAGTTATTCAAAAAGTCTTAAACATATTACATTTTTGCCAATTTAGTTTTAAACTTTTCAATTTTGCCAATTGACTCTCAGGTTGTGTTAATTAAGTCTATTCGGTCAATTTTAATCGAAAATCGCTGACGTGGACGCCGTTTGTCCTACATGGCATAGTCGGCACTGATATAGATAATTTTAATAGCATTTTTCCTTTTCTTTTCTTTTATTTTTTTTTCTTTTTTTCCTTCATTGGATTTGCAATCGACAGGGTCGCCATCCAGAAGAGAGAGCATCGGGCCCTCACCCAAATCGAGGTGAGGCTCACCATCACCATGGCCCCGACGACCTGCCAGCCGAAAGTGCGAAGAAAACAAAAGAAAAGAAAAAAAAAAAAAAAATTCAGAAAATTTAAAAAATATTGAAAAATTTGTCTGCGTTAATCACGCAAATATGTTTAGGATTAAATTGAAAAAATTAAATAGTTTAGAACTAAATTGGCCACCATACTATTGATTTATGTCTTTTTTGGTCATTTTCCCAAAACAAGGAAAGCATCAAAGAGAGGAGTCATAAGTTTTATTTTTTTGTAATATGATTACAAATGGGGATTAGAAAGGTCCTAAGCTGCCAATAGAAATATTAAGGAATCATAATTGTGAGATGATAACATGGTAAATATTTAAGAAATTTTCAAAATGCCCTAGTTGGCACTTATAGAAGTGGAGAGTCCAAGAAACCCGTTCTTTACAAGCACAAGGACAGGATATATTAGAACGCCACATGGCAAACAATGAGCACAATACCTTTGTACTAGTCTATAGTAATATATTTATATAGATTGCCTCCGCCTTTTTCCTCACGCATTGAAATATTAACATCTTGTCGAGCGCTCGACTAGTTTCACTAGCCAGGAAGGATGACTCGAGCACATACACTGGTGCCGCCATCTCGTGAGTATGTTCGGGCCTCATTGAGCACTTAGATTAATTTTACTACCTAGGCATGTTAATCAGTGCATGTTCATTGGTTGATTTGTTTGCCGATTGGGACCACATGGTTATGGATGTTGGACTGGTGAAAGGGGACAGAGAGAAGGACAGGAAGAGAAGTTATGTGACGAGCATTTTGGCGTACTTTCTTGATCCACCGGTGGACATAACACCTTGAAAGGGTAGACAGCATTTAAGGAGCATCATGTGGTGTTGACCTGAACGAGTGGTCCAGAAACGACCACCGCTTATATAATTCTCTCCTTGTTCACTGAACTAGCGCTTGGTACTCTGCATTTCACCCTCCACATTGTGAAAATTTTAGTGGTTTTAGTTTTAGGGTGCTTCGAGGAGGGTCCCGGGAGATAGAAAACCGGACCGGTCCCTTCTTTTAGCCGTAAGTCTTTTGATATTGCTTAAAAGCACAGTAAGGTTGGTTGCATTTGAAGATAACAATTTTTAAGAGTCATAACTAATCTGTAATGATCAAACTTGTTTTCGCTTTATCTTATTACACCGTGGGTCATCAATCACTGCTTTTAACCAAAGTGCTTTTGTTATTATCCTTCCGTCTATAAAAGTTTGCATTATTGTTCTTCAATCCGTGAAAGCGTCTTGCATGTGCTCCTGTGTTTGAGTCATTTGAAAGGTCCATAATGCTCCCAGCCTTCACTGTATAAGGCTCACCTCTTCCATAAGTTAAATAAGAGTTTAAAGTGTTTTGAGTCTATATACACTCTTCCATGGCCAACTAAAACACCTCTTTCTTTCCTTGAGGCATGATGCTCTGCAATTGTCACTCTATAGATCTTGTGGATCATGAAGATTTTGAAGCATGAGAGCATTTTGGTGTAGGTTAATGGTGTCTGAAAATAAGAAACTGTCCCTTCAGAAAGCCGAGAGAAGGGCCATGTTGCGAGACACCATACTTGTCTCAGATGTCCATCGATCTTTACCATAACCCCATTAGTAATCTACCTTTAAGAACGGTAATTTGTCTATAGAGTTTCTACCATGAAATTGCTTGCATTAAGTAATTCACCAATAACATAATAAATACCTCAAATCGTCGTCATTGATGGTAGCTATGCATAGTAATTATCCTCAATTTGTACTTATAAATGACAAGTTAGTATTTATCCTTCCCATATAGTAATTTTCCTTAAAGTATAGTAAGGTTGAATATCCTAGCTTTCGTAACTTTCCAAAAATATCGTAATCAAGCTGAATTTATAGTAAAATTTTTTCCTATTTCGAGAAACTTATAATTACCTTTCCCACACAGTTCGTCAACTTGGAGACCCTATTAGCGAGCAATTGTCCTTACATGTCGTAATTTCCCCTAACCAATAGTAATATTGGCAATCTTGTAGTTAGTAATTTTCCTTAAATATTTGTAAATCACAACTTTTTAAAATCTTATGATGGTTGAAAATTACTTTTTCTCCGTAAATTGTTTGATCGGCTCTCATGGTTTTATACCCCAAATTGCCACAATTGATTGAGATGTCAAAATTTTTTTAGCTTAGGAATTAAAGGTCACCAGTTCAAATCCCACCAACTGCGTACAAACTGCTTTGAGTCAGAGTCACTTATAAAAGCCAAAGACCGAACTTAACCTATAGATAGGGCTTACAAAGTGTTCTACGAGGCTTTAGATAGCTAGGTCCCCATATCCGTGTCATTAGGTTATGACAAAAAGAGTTAACATGGAAAAAATTACTCATGCATTCTAAGGAAAATATTTCTTGCATGAACTAGAATACACTCACACAACGTTCCCATACATCCAATGTAGTAATGAATTCAAAGATGCTATAATCACTTTTAACCTCATTCTAAGTTGGGACGTCATTGAAGGAGTTTGCACCTTTTAATGTATTGAAAAAACTTGTATACGATGTTCATATGATGACAAAACCGAATGTAGTTTTAATTTCTTATGCTTCTTTTCGTTCATTTACGAGTTCTCCCTTCTTTAATGCATTTGCCTGATGGGCTTAAAGAAATTCTTTCACCAATACTTATGGATTTCTGCATTTAAGATATTCGCGACCCTATTAATTTTCGTATAATGAGAAGCGTCTTTCTATAACACGCAGTATCTGAATCTTTTGATTCGGCTAAACTCTACGGATGCATGCAAAACGCCTCATCCTGTATTGATCAAGAAACCGCGGACAAGATGACAAAACTGGATCCCAAAGTAATTCAAAATGGGGGACGTTGCGATATGGACATAGCATATGTCACATCCTCGAGTTATACACACACACACACACACAATCTTGAGTTATGATTAGGTTTTGCACGTTTAAGCCGTAATTAATTGATATCGTTTACTTATTCTAGGTACACTAACTTATCCATTCACATCTCAATATGTTAAAATAATTAGACAGTGGGAATGCCTTTTGATGATCACCACCATGTTTCCTTCCTTTTGGGCCTTCATTATTATAATTAAAGAAAGTCGCCAAATGTATTGCCATTGCTAGAGTAGGCCTTTCGAAATTTAATATTATAGGAATTGCAAAAATTATAGGAATATCATTCTTCAAGATCATTGCAAAGTAATTAATGAATATTCAAAGATTAATTACTCGTGCATCGACTGATAATACAAATGTGAACCACGACGGCTTATATGGTGAGTATATTTCAATAGCCATACGAAAATGATCAAACAAAAGTAATCAATAGCTTGTGCTTATCTTATGGAGCAGATATCGGGTGCTCTCAACAACCGTTTTCTACATATGATAAAGATAACGAGACCCGCATCAACAACGACATCGACGGTCCAAATGACTTCTAGACTACTAAAACTATATACAGATTGCAGTAAAAATGTAATTCATATTTCACCTCTATCTTTCGATTGACGTATTTAATTTCCTCCTAATATTTTTTCGTCTCTAAAGATCAGGATCGTTGAGGACCCAGCCATTAATGCTTTCAATGAATCCGAGAGATATTTTTATTGTTTCTATCAGCTTTTTTAGGTACTATGAATATTTTTTTTGCTAGGTAATATGAATACTTGGGACTAAAGGCATCGAAGGTGTGCATTAAATTCTTCTCAAAAGTCTCAACCGATGAGACCATGTCGCGACAGCGACGGAGAGACCGAACTTGGTTTCAGAAAAAAACCTCGTCCATGGAGTAAACCTAGGTCGCCGGATTGCCGTTCCTGCACTTCTTCCATTATCGCACCACAATGAGGTTTTCTCATTAATTTGTTGAAAAAAGAGAGGGCCGTATCAATAAATGCCTCAAAACCTTCCTTAAGTATAATATAATGTAAGAAAAATGTTCGATTTTTAAGGCATGATAGTTAATACATGTATAGAATCTCGACACTTACCTAGATTAATTTTGTTTTTCGAAAATCTATGACATGCAAAGTTGTGGTCGCTCGAATACTTAAAAGAGGACTTGTAGACAAGATAGCGAATGGTATTTGCATAGGCAATTTGGTCTTTACTGCTCTAACCTTGTTGGCCCGTAAGCCAGTTTTGACCAAAAGAAAAAGAAAAGTCTTCTGGAATTATTATATTTTTTAGTCAATTTTTTTGTGGTCTTGTTTCTTAGTCAACCGAAATAGTCACACGCTCTCATCGTTCACGCGTTCGAATGAATTTTTTTTTTGTTCAAACATTAGAGTGAGATTAACGAAGTTGTAAGTGTTCTCTTTTGCTTATTGATTATTCCAATCGATCTACTTTGTGTTAATTAGTTGTTAAATTTAAGTTACCAAAGTGAATTAATGCCTCTTGATTTTAGAAGAGTAAAATTGAGTTAATTTGAGAGGATTATTGAATAATTCCGCTATTTTTACCCATTACATCACAATTTCTTATCCACTAACTCGAAATCAACCCAAGCTGCCCACACAAAACCTAGTGATCATTCTTTCAAAGAAAAAAAACACTGAAATGATCGAAACAGACATAAGATGACACACTGAAAACAAAAGGGTAATCTTGAACACAGTATGTGGTGTTTGTACCGAGGTTGCTCGTCTCTCACTAAGACATGACATCCTTGAGGAGCTTGTACCTGCGCATCGCCGTGCGAGGCGACGGCGCGCCGCCCCTCGCAGTTCCCTTCTCGATGGGGGCGGGGGCAGGGGCGTCGTCCCGATGTTGTTGCTTTATCTTCTCGCCGCCGGAGTACTCTGATTTCGTGACCCCGCTGTCGTTCCCGGCCGCCACTTTCCGAGAAGAGCTGCCGCGGTGTCTTGACGAGCTCCTGAGCTCGCTTTGGCACCAGTCGCACTGCTCGACCGGCTCCGATGACTCGCTACAGTAGTTACTGCAATACCTGCAATATATAGCAGCTGTAGATCAGAAATTTCATCAATCATAATCCTCAAATAATGGGTATCTTTTTGTGGATTCGATATCAATAAAACAAAACGATCTTCTTTTGCCAACATGAATAACTCAATATACGATCCTGAGCATCATTCGAGAAAAAAAATCAACTGCTTGCTTTCAATCAATATCAAGCAAAAGCGAATATTTTCTTGCTGTTCATATTGGTATATTTAATAAGTGAGGCGACTGGGCGGTCCAAGTAGACACGAGGACCGGGGCGGCGGGCGGCGGCGGCAGGTGGTGGTTTGGAACGACGAGAGAGCAAAGAATTCAGTTACAAGTAGCCATCCAATATGGAACGAAGAAACAGATGAGGATGTTGACGTCTGCGGGCGTGAAATCATTCTGGATTACACACAGTGCATGTACATGAAGCAGACAACATTTAGAGAGAGAGAGAGAGAGAGAGAGAGAGAGAGAGAGAGAGAGAAAGAGATCCGTACGAGTGCTGGTAGCGGTTGCAGCACCGGCTGCAGCGGAAGAGCTTCTCCGGGAAGCCGACGTCGCCGCACATGCAGCACACCGCCGGATGATCCACCATTTCTTAATTTCTCAGAAAGAGAGAGAGAGAGAGAGAGAGAGAGAGAGAGAGAGAGAGGGAGGCAGGCAGGCAGAGAGTATTATTTGAGTATGAAGATGGCGATGGGAAACGATGGAAAGCAAGAAAACCCAAGAATGATATGAAACAGAGAAGTCCAAATGAGACGTCACACATACATACATACATATATGTAAATATATATGTATATATATTCACAGAGAAAGAAAGAGAGAGGGGTTCGGGTCGGTGGTGCTAATTCCAACATACGGTTAAAGAAGTTATTTTTATGGAAGTGATCTAGGAGAGAGTAGATATATAATATGACCCGGAAAAGTGACCTCTGGTCACTTGCAGTGCTGTTTTTCATTAACTTATCTAGACTAAATCTTTTTATTCTTCGTAGATTCATTTACTAAATCCCAATGATAAAGTAAGTTTCAAAAAGCAGTGTGATCTGCACAGTTGAGCACGGAATGATCACAGATTCCACCATCATATTCTTTTTATAATCCGATTGATCTGTGTCCATTCCATCTCCTTTTCAAATTGAATTCTTATAGTAAGTTCTCACAGGAGAAAAGTACCAAAAAAAGTCATAAGTATATTGTATTGAAATCTTTTAATTTGACAAATTTAGTTTTAAACTTTATCATATTTTGCCAATTGAGTCCATCCAATCAACTTTAGTTGAAAATCACCAACGTGGTTGCCGGCCATCTTACGCGACACGGTTGATGTTGACATGGACATTTTATAATACTATTTTAATAATTTTTGAGTTTTTTTGATTTTTTTTTACTTTTCTTTTAGGAATAAGTACACTCGAAGTATTTAAACTTGTCATAAAAGTGCAATTAAGTCCTAAAACTTTCAAAAAGTACAATCGAATCCTAAAACTTGTTACAAATGTGCAATCGAGTTTTGAAACTTTCAAAAAGTGCAATTAAGTCCTAAAATTTGTTACAAAAGTACAATTGAATACTAAAACTTTCAAAATGTGCAATCAATAGAAAGTTTTGAAAGTTTTAGAACGTGATTGCACTTTTTAAGGTTTTAGAATTCGATTACACTTTTGGGACAAGTTTTGAGACCTAATTGCACTTTTTGAAAGATTTAGAACTTCATAAGTTTTAGGGCTTCCAATGCACTTATCCCTATATTTATTATTTTTTTATTTTTTTCCTTTATTTTTCTCCTTTCAAGATGGTTGGCAACCATAACAAGGCCGCAAAGGCCTTTGCCCAAGGCCTTTGTGGACCTGCCGACCGCGGACAAGGTAGCCCTCTACAAATTTGGGTGAGGCCCAAGGCCATTGTCAAATAATGGAGTAGTTTTGGCAATAATAAACAAGGATAAACTCTGACACCGACAATGTTTTGGGAAATTGCTATTGTCAGAGAAACGTTGAGAGCTGTTCTGACTATTTTTGTCGACAACCTACTACTGGCAACAGTAGAACCAATGGCTACTTGAGGATTTCGATGGGCAATGGTATTTGAAGATGGCTAGCTATATATTGAGTCCAAGAGAAATAATTATGTTGGAAGAAAAACGAACAAGATGAGTCGTGTATTTTGATTCTTCTTCTTTGCTCTATTTTGTTGTTAGTTGTTGTTTACTCCCGATGTTAATGTCTAGGTCATGCAAACGTTTGTAATGAGTGACAAGAACAAATGTAAAAGAGTGATAGCAGTACTTGAGTCCTGATAGTGTGATCTATAGGGAAAGGCAATACTTGCGGATTGTAGCTTGTCTTGAAAATTATTAGTGGATTCCAGCCTTATTGTGGCTGGTAGTATTAAGAGTGGATGTAGGTTTGAGTATAAAGTTGAACCACTATATATCTGCTTGTGATATCTACTCTCTCTTCCCTATAAGCTTCACCTATTTGTAAGAATCACTATTTGTTAAATAGCAGCACAAGCACTTGATTTCTACAATATGTTTCTGCCGATGTTTGAAATTGAACTTGTTATTTTTCGTACATATTTTTCATAATTCTCAAACAACCTATTCACCCCCTCTAGATTGTATTGTTAGCTCCAACACTTCCCATGGGTAATTGTCACATTTGATAATGTATTGATGTAGTTATCATTGTACCTCGTATATGTCGAACCATTTGCATCGTTACCTTGACGCTTATGTCATAGTTGGCCTTTGCATTTTAATCGCGAGTCACAAACGAGGTTAACTAGTGATTTTCTCTTTTCACCTCGTGTGCTCACATTCACGACTTTGATCGTGAATTTAGACTTATAATAGACCCATTTCATCTACGAGATGGTTGTGGTCAGAGGATAATTTGAATAGAGGCTGGAGATCATATTTCTATGTATTTTATAAACAATTTGGAATTCTTTTATCAAATAACAACGAACCATACTTCTAATTGTTCGGGTTCGAGTTGAATTAGATCCAATCAACTCATCATGTACCCTTGTAAAGTCCGAAACCTGCGTAGAAATAGCATGTTAGTACCATTTAAAAGGAAAATTGTCCAAAAAGTCATAAATTTATTATATCGCGGCCAACTAAGTCCTAAACCTTTCAATTGTATCAATTTAATGATAAATATTTTGACAATTTTTAATGTACTCCTTTCAGCCAATTAACCAAATAATGGGTATAGTACTAAATTTGTAAAACTTTAAAGATTTATAACTAAATTAACACAATTGAAATGTTTAAGATCAAATTGGCAAATTATCAAAAGGTTTATGACTAAATTGTATAATTGAAAGGTTTATGACTGAATTGGCCACCATACAATAGATTTAAAACTTTTTGGACAATTATACCACCATTTAAAAGAACCATTTTTTGCCGAAAAAACATAAAAAGTGAATCCCATGGAGAGTTGGTTCTAATTAAACTTTTGTGATGATTAACTTTAATCTGGGTCAAACCCTTGGATCTTCCAATAATATTTCAATCATCTTCGCCCAATAAGCAATGGGGGTTATGATGATAGCGTTGGACTAAGGTTGTTTATTTCCTCTAACAAAAGTCAATTTTGAGAATGAAAAGGCATGGCATAAAAATATTCTCGAAATGATTCCCGTATCTATTTGTTTAGTTTAATAATGCCACACTAATTAATCTTTCTCTAGATGTCCTTAAGTACACTAGAAATGCTTACCCTCCATCAGTTAACATCAGTTAAGTTTGAGTGCATGTTTATGTGAACGAATATAGAGAAATTTCCACTTTTATCTAATAAACCGCATGGTAGGTACACGTTAAATCTTGAATTCAAAAAAAGATACATTTAATCTGCCCACCAAACTTCCATTTGGTTAAGATGGTCAGTCTTCTTTAAATTTTTTCATTGGTGTGTGCCATGCATGTCAATTTGAAAAGAGGAAGTGCAATTTCTCCTTAAAAATTATTCGAAAGGGCCGTTTTGCCCTCAATTTAAAGAAATATTCGACAAGGCAAAATTATTAGTTTAGAATTGAAAATATGCAAAACTTCTTAGCCGTTTGCAAAATGACCATTAATTGTTTAATGTGGCTAATTTCATAATTATATACTTTCTTAAATTTTGAGCAAAAAAAAATTCTTTTCCCCAAGGATGATTGATGGGGCTTCTAGCTGGGAACTATGAGTAATGTTGAGCAACTATTTCATACTTTAGAAAAAATTTACTTTGGTATATTACTATTTTGGTAACTATTTTGGTACTTCGGCTTTGTGTTGTGTCTACTACTATTTTGGTAACATTGAATATCCATTGAAAACTTACACTCTATTGACTTATAACAAGAGATTATTAAGGAAAGAAACGTAATGTATATATTATCCTAAAGTCAAGAGATATTGAATTAATTGAAAAAAAAATCAAGAGCTATTGTCCTATTTAAAAGATTATTAAGCTAGTAACAAATTAACTAAAGAGTTAAAAGTTGTTTACTATCTGTTTTGTAAAATGCAACATATTTTTATTTCTCCATTAGTTTTACCTTTTAATTGAAACTTCGGCTTTGTTTGTTTCATGGAAAAAATATTTCAATAACATATTTTTCGACATTTGGTTCACTTAGAAAACTAAGTCAACGGAAAATGTTTTCCTAATCAGTGAAAATTTATGCTTAAATTCAAGAAAATAATTTCCTCTTTAGAAAATCGTAAATTATTTTCCAAAATATGATTATGCATCGGTGCTTGCACAAAAACCTCAACACTAGTTTCTGGATCCATCGAAGCCCGGCCTAGGACCCAGTGCTCGTGCCCCAAAGCTTAACACCTACTCTTGGGTCCATCAAGGCCAAGCCTGGGACCCTAGTGCTTGGGAGCCGGGGACCCTAATGCCTGGGAGCTAGGGACCCTAGTGCCTGGGAGCCCGGTACCTGCGATCAGGTACACCAAGGCCGAGCTCAAAGCCTCAGTGCCTATGTCCGATGCCCCGGCACCCAAGCTCGGGTGCACAAAGGTTGTGCCCAGTAGAGGTGAATGGTTTCAGGTTTTGTACAAGTACCACTTGGAACCTGGAGCCTACTCATTGGAATAAGTTCCTCATTTTTTTAGAACATGCATACTCTGAAACTTATTATGTCACAGGTTCTAGGGACAGTTCCATGGTCTACCCTAGCTCCATCTGTATTATTAATTTGAATAGTTGTAATAAATCATCACCTTTAATAATCACAACTTGCTGCTACAATCCACTAACATAACTTATATTAGACACACAAAAAATATAAAACATTAACATATTAAAATTCTTAGTCATAAAATGTAAGCTTATACTAGTGGTTCCAAATTATACATTCGTCGTCTGACACCAAGAATTACCGTAGGATCACACGAAGACATAGACTAAGAAAAACATAAAATCTTGTTCCAAGTTTCAATTCTAGATTCCACCTGTTGGGAAAATTACCAATGTGGTGATTGTTGGGCAAATCCCCTATGTTGTTTTGAAGATGACAAAGACAATCAAAGGCCATTAATATGTGTATTAGTTGAGTATTACTGGGTGATATATGTAAAAGTCGAAATGCAAATGTTTATCATAAACAGCTCCAAAATATTATGATATGAGAAGTGCTCTGCCACTGTCAATATGCTCTATTGATATCTAAGATGAATGAGATATTGAGTAAATAAAGATATCTATAAGTTGGAAAGATCTTCAAATATGGTGAACATCTAGAAAGACCTTAATTGAGGGTGAACAAGCCGAGACGAACATGAATGTTCGTGATAGCTTGGAGGTACAAAAATCGGGTGAACAGTTGGATGGACCTGTGATGGTGAACAAGTCTAGAATGAGAATGTTTGATAAAGCTTGGAAGGACTATGAAGATGCACAGTTTGGTAGAGTCGAAATTGTTAATATACTTGGAAGAACAAAAAAGATCAACATCGATATCGGGTGAGAGCAGCAGTTGATTTCAGATGAGGTGGAAGACTATGACAATACCAATGGTCCTTATGAGTTCAGTGAAGATGAGGAACCAGCATAATGTCCTTGAAGAACTTTGGAAACTGACTCAATCAAATCAATGAAGACGAGGAATTAACGAGGATATTGATGTCCTTGGAGATCTTTGGAAACTAATAAGGTTAATCACCAAAGACAAGGAATCAGTGAGGATACTGATGTCCTTGGAAGTCTTTGTATGCTGAAGAAGCCAAGAGGATCATTGGAAGATTGATCGCAAGTCATTCCACATGATTTGTCATTGAACAGCATCAATAGACTAGTAAAGATTTACACGTCATAATTATGGCTAAGGGATTATGTCGATGTTTAGTCTGTGTGGTGCTGATATTTATAATCAGTGATAAGAGGAAGTGTACAAGATGTAATAGCAGTAAGTGAGTCCTAATAGTGTGATCTATTGGAAAGGCGGTACTAGCTAATTATAACTTTTATTGAAGATTACTAGTATATTCCAGTCTTGTTATGACTGTTAGTGTTGAAAGTATATGTAAGCTTGGGGATAAAGCCAAATTACTATATAACTACTTGCAAATCATCTTTATGTTCAATATTAGCATTACCTGATCTTCATCATCAGATTTGTCATACAGCAGTACACGCCTAATTTCTACAAACTGTTTCTACCAATATTTGAAGTTGAACTCGTAATATTTCGCAAATATTTTTCATAGTTCTTCAACAACCTATTCACCCCCTCTAGGTTGTATTGTTAGCCCCGACAATTGGTATTAGAGCCTCGTTGCTTGTTATTTGAAGTGTTATGTTTCAAAACATAAAGATCCTATTATGGCTAACTTTATAAGAGGTGGTTATGGTTTTTGCAAATTTTTATTCGTAGATGATTTATTCTTTTAACTCAAGATTTCTGAAATTCCTTCATTACTTTTAAGGATTTCTTTGTTTTGAATTGAAGTTTTTCAAATTTGTATTTTACCAAAAGATCTTCAAATATTTTCAAAATTTCACAAACTCTCTTTCTTGGCTTTGAAAAATTTTCTAATTACATTGATTAAGTTCTTCGGACATAAGATTATCTCAATTCAAATGTGTAGTCTTACTTTCTAGTAATGCTAGTTATATGAATTCTTCTGAGCAAATGAATTTGTTCAATCTCGGAGTCTAATGATCATCTTATTCGTTTCTCAACCGACATAATCTTTACGATCAAGAGGAAAGACAACCTAATTTCTAACTCATTAATGTGTTCAACCATGACAATTAGCATGGAATGAAAGGTGTAGGAAAAGCAATGGTCGTAATGAATAAGCAAATGGCTGATGTGATCAAACATAGAACAACAACTCAAACATCAGCAAGACCTCCTGTTCAAGCAGCTACAGAAAAACAACAACCAACTCTTCTAGCTCCTACTCTTGACAATATCCACAAAAGACTTGCACTGACTACTTAAAGTTATTTACTTTGTACATTGTGCATTTCTTATATGTTATTTATAAGTATTTCTTCTTGTGTGACGGAGATTTTGAATCAACCCCAAGTCACATTTGAAGGAACCAATAGAGTGAGAGAAATGAAGAGGAACATCTTACTTTGAGATTATGAGATATTCAATATGAAGCCGTATGAAGATATCAAAGAAATGCTCATACGCCATAACGACATTCTGAGTGGACTTGCTAAACATGACAATGTATACACAAATGAGGAATATGCAATCAAGATTCTTTGAGCACTACCACAATAATGAGTTTGTGCGAAAATCATCAATTCATGAAGCTCAAAGATCTCAACACTTGACATTGGATTGGCTTATTGGAATTCTCATGATTTATGAAATCAAATCCAACATTGAGCCGAGGAAATCCAAAGGTAAAAAGTCCATTGCATATAAAGCTAACACCTTCTATGTAGGTTTCGAAGGATCGCCTCCAACAACAACAACAACAATGATGATGATGATGATATGGTATTGTTGATTCAAGAGCTCCTAAGATTCTTGAAAAGAAAGAGAAATCCAAAGGCAATCATATAATCTATCCAAAGTTTAGAAGGAGGAAGAAAATTTCGAAAGAAAATGCATTGAACAAATCGGATTACAAATTAGCCAATATAAGCAATCAACTCAAAGATTGTTTTTCTACAAAAGATTACGAATCTGATGTTGTACGAATCCTAATGCTATCAACGCAAGATTTCAAGTAAGGATTGATATAAATCAGATTCAAAGGTATGGTATTTACTAAATATCTACTTTCAGTAAGAGCATTAAAATTTCATGCTTATCCTCTAACTTGCCTTGCAAATCTTTTTTTGGATTTATCTTGATTCTTGATGATATTTGTTGAATTGCTTATGATTATATATGATTCATATTGATATTGTTTCTTGTCATAAGTATTAGGTATTACATGCACTTATTGCAAGACATGACATGTGTAATGCTTATATATGATAGAAGTATCAACATCTCCTTTTATAAATGATGCTAGCGCTACATGTTATATTCTCATTATATTTGAGATTATTTTTACTTGAGGAAAATCCCCGATGTTGAAAGCAATCAATGCATGCTTTCTTGTATTCGGTTGCAAGTGCTACATTGTCGAAAATATTAACGAAGATGTTTGGTAAGTTCAAACCAACAACTCATGAAGGTATAGTTTTTTATTATTCTACTTCTAGCAAAGCACATCGAGTGTTTAACAAAGTTTTGCATGAAGTGAAAGAATCAATAAATATCAGGTTTGAAGATCAGCTGAAAGTTGCACAAGTTGATGATGAAGAAGAATGAGTGCTACTGTCTATATCAACTGATAATATCTATCAAGATCGGCAACCTATAAAGCACCAAGTTTGAAATATGCACATTGTCAAATGATTGGAGATACAACTCAAGTCTTCCTAAAGATCAAATCCTTGGACATATTGGCAAATGAGTGATGATCGAATAATGATATAAAGAGCAAATGTTTGTACAGTAACCATAGGATGTAAAGATCCAAACAAAACCAACAACGTGTTTCAACTTAAGAAAGCATTTAACAGACTTAAACAAGCATTGAGAGCATAGTATGAAAGGTTAAGTACATTTCTTGTTGATAATTGGTTTGAGAAAGGTCATTGATACTACTTTGTTCATAAAGAGAAAAGATGATGATATTCTGTTGATTCAAATTTATATTGATAATATCATCTTTGGAATTACTAATGAGCTGTTATGCAAAGAATTTGCAAATATCATGAAAAGAAACCTTGAAATGAGCATGATAGGAGAATTGAACTTCTTCCTTGGTGACCAACCAAAGCTGACCCCTTCATATTCCAAGAAAAATATGCTAGAGAATTGGTAAAGAAATTTGGGATTGAAAGTTGAAAGAAAGTGATACGCCAACGGCACCATTAATCAAACTTGACAAGGATAAAAAATGCATTTTCTTGATATATTCACTATCTTGCATAGATTATCATGTTTTCTACAAGAAGATGCAAGTATTATGAGAATCCATCAATGCGAAGTTCGATAATTCTTCAAGATTAATAATAGTAGCAAATTATGCTGACAGCAGCATGTGCTCATGTTTAGCCTACAGACTATGCTCCTTTCAAAGGTCTGAAAATTCTGTTATATACATTCAAATCACAAGTTGTTAGAGTCATATGAAAATGCTTTGAATGATATAAGTAAGCCCTTATTAGCTCTCTATGAAAGGTTGAGTAGTTTATTGCTTGAAATGATTATAAATACTATTACTACTTATTCAAAAGCAAGGGCATTATATATTACTTGAAATATTATATTAGTAACATCTTTTGTGCAAGATTTTGCTGAGTTCATGCAGATGGATATCAAGACAAGCTTGATTGAAGAACTTGAATCTTGTTCTCAATTTTCAAAAGCAAATATCACGAGGATGATACTGTTACAAGGAGAAGCAAAACCTTCAACTCAACATCTCAAAGAAGTAATATTAGTACTAAAAATGGAGATATTATCATTGAAATTAGCATAGAAATCATGACAGCAGCAATGAAAGTTGGGACAGGAGCTGACGCAAAAAATGTTCTGAATTATGAAAATTTTCAAATCCCAATGAAAGCTATTTACAAGAACTGTCCTAATGATAGGAGGAAAAAAACAAAAGGATGAAGAGCAGTGGGAGAAAAGATGCAAAGAAATGGAAGAATCGTCATATCAAAGGAGAAATACATAAGAAAGAGCAAAGATCAAGTATAAGCAAATCTTTATATATTTGAGCTAATTTCGACCCGGGTCTTGATCATCTTTTTGAGGATGGAAGAAAAGGTGAATGCATGTGTAGAACCTACTAAGTTCTACATAGCACAATTAGTGCATCTTCCATATCTCTTACTCTTCATCATTTGTGAATCACATGATGATATTGATGAACATGATGTGATAATATTGAGATGATTATTCATAACATATGCCAATAATAATAATATTCTCTGCATATTTATGATGATTGTATACCGATGATGATTATATGCTGATGATAATGATCTTAAGAGATGATAGTACTTAGATAGGGGAAGCAACATTGTTCTTGTTAATTATTTATACCAATTGTTAACATTTTGTCTTTCAATGCTAGTCTTTGAATAACATTTCATGATATAATATTTTTATCCATCATTTCTTATATATTATTATGAATTCTAATTGTCTCTATCATTCTTTGATGATTATAATCATGTAGAGACATCGAAATCTGCTCGTACAAATTGTTGAAAGTATCTGAGCCTGTTTAAGCATATTTTTATATTCCCTTTGCAATATCATGTTTTTTCATTAAATGAAGAGAATTACTACGATTGTATGCATATATGTTTCTTGTGTTGGGACTAACTATACAACCTAAATGGGGTGAATAGGTTGCTTTGGAAGAATTTAAAATTTTTGTGAAAAACAGCGTGTAACAAAGAGATATTGGAAAACACCAAATACATGAGCCTGTTTAAGCAGATTTTTATATTCCCTTTGAAATATCATGTTTTTTCATTAAATGAAGAGAATTACTATAATTGTATGCATCTATGTTTCTTGTGTTAGGACTAACTATGCAACCTAAATGGGGTGAATAGGTTGCTTTGGAAGAATTTAAAATTTTTGCGAAAAACAGTGTGTAACAAAGAGATATTGGAAAACACCAAATACATGAGAGACAATGTATCACTTGTATACTAAAGATGATAATAGAAATATAAGCAGCTGCACACAAGGATATATAGTAGTTCAGCTTTGATTATAAGCCCACGTCCACTCTCACCACTAACAGCCACAAGTTAGGCTGGATTGCATTAGTAATTTGCTGATCAAGTTACACTCAACAAGCACCACTCCTATCAGTTTGTAGATTACACTACCGGGAGGTGGATGTTGCTATCACTTGGTGCACTTAAAACTTCAACACAATTACAATGCAGCAAGTGCTATCGACAAGCAGGTGCTTTTTGCTCAATACACAACAAGTAAGAGATTTCAAAAATATTGTAAGCATACACACTTTCTTTCCAACTTTGTTGGCTTCAAAGACCTTTTCTTTTATAGACATCTTCAAACTAGTCGTTATTGATGTCCTAGAGGGGCAAAGTAGCCATTAGAGTCATTGGAGCTGCTATTCTCGGAATTGACTACCCATACAACCTATTCCTGAACTTTTGCAAACTTTTCTAAAATAGCTTCTGCTGCTTTACTACAACTGCAATTCTAACTGCCTGTCAAACCGTTAGTTCTCCTTTCTGTCGGATCTTTTGCTGTGCTTGTCCAGTCCCAACGACTACAATAGTGATATAATGGTCATATTAAATGAACCGTTACTTAAACATTACCAATTACTAAATCTCTTCAGCTTGAATAAGACATCGTCATTTAGCTGATCTTTGAGATTGATGGTGCTGTTTATACGATTCTTCAAGGACAGTCTTGTGATATTATCTTCAATGAATAACATTATGAGTATTACTCAGTCCTTCCGAATATATCTGCACGTTAGACAATGTAGATATTATACCAAGGATAGTTTGGGTATTATCAAAATTCATTTCGAGATGTTTCTCCAACATCTTGATATACATGTTTGTTGATGCATATGATATTTGATCCGCCAAACACAAGCTTCATTGCATATCTTTTTAGTTTGCCTAAGCATATTGAAAATAGAGAGAAGTTAGATTGTGCAAAAATGAGCTGAATTACATATATATCATTTGCGCCTTTTTGATTATGACAAAAAGGGGGAGAAGTTTGATGAATATGCATATGTGTTTGAAGGAGTTTTAGTCCACATGATATATGTTCATTCCTATTTGAAACTCATGTAATTTTGAAGCTTATGTAGAAACATGAGCTGTTGTTAATTGCTATTCTTTGCTTATAATGTTTTTACTTGCCATCTCCGGTTTATATTCATTGAATATCTTGATATTTGGATATTGCATTATTTGTTTAGTATGCCTTGAATTGAATTTATATTTTTGGCAAGAGAAGCAAATTTGTTTACTTTTCACGCACACAAAATTCAATATCCTTTATTATGTGTTAAGACATCTACATATTCATAGGATTGTTTTGTCATCATAAAAAAGGAGAAAATTATTGGGAAAATCACCAATGTGATGATTGTTAGGAAAATCCCCTGTGTTGTTTTAAAGATCAAAAAGACAATCAAAGGCTACTAATATGTGTATTAGTTGAGTATTACCATGTAATATATGCACAAGTCGAAATGCAAATGTTTGTCATACATAGCACCAAAACATTCTGATATGAGGAGTGCTCTGCTGATATCTAAGGTGGACAAGATATTGAGTAATTAAAAATGTCTACAAGTTAGAAGGATCTTCATATATGGTGAATATCTAGAAGGATCTTGATCGAGGATGAACAAGCCAAGAAGAACGGGGATGTTCGCGATGGCTTGGAGGTACAAAGATCGGGTGAACAGTCAGATGGACCTGTGATGGTGAACAAGTTTAGAACAAGGATATTTGGTAAAGCTTTGAAGGACCATGAAGATAAATAGCTTGGTAGAGTCGAAATTACTAATGTGCTTGGAAGGACCGGAAAAATCAACATCGATATTGGGTGAGAGCAGCTGGCGATTTCAAATGAAGTGGAAAACTGTGACTGTACCAATGGTCCTTATGAGTTCAGTGAAGATGAGGAATTAGCATGGTGTCACTGAAGATCTTTGGAAACTGATATGGTTAATCAGCGGGGATGCCGATGTCCTTGGAAGTTTTTGTATACTGAAGAAGCCAAGAGGTTCATTGAAAGATTGATCGCAAGTCATTCCATATGGTTCATCAGTGAACAACATCAACAGACTAGTAAATATCTGCACGTCCTAATTATAAGTAAAGGATTATGCTGATGTTTAGCCTTGGAATGTGCTTGACACTTGACCAACTGTTTAGAACATTGACAAGGAAAAAATAGCCGTTACAAAGGTTTGGAATCCAAAAAGATCACAAGAGTTGGACAGAGCAGCTGGCATTAATGAGCAAAGACAAACTCTAACACCGACATTATTTTAGAAAATGCAAGTGTAAGAGAGCCATTCTGACAATCTTCAGCAACGGTTAGCTACTACCAACGGTTAGAACCAATGATTACTTGAGGATTTCAATAGGCAACGGTCATATGAAGATGGCTGGGTATATATTGATCAAAGAGAAGTAATTAGGTTGGGTGGAAGTGAACAGAGCGTGTCTTAGGCTTTGAGTCTTCTTCTTCGCTCTGATTTTATTGTTAGCTGCTGTTTGTTTCTGATGTCAATGTCTGTGTGGTGCTGATGTTTGTAATCAGTGATAAGAGGAAGTGTACAAGATGTAATAGCAATACGTGAGTCCTGATAGTGTGATCTATTGTAAAGGCAGTACTTGTTAATTGTAACTTTTCTTAAAGATTACAAGTAGATTCTAGCCTTGTTGTGGCTGTTGGTGTTGAGAATGGATGTAGGCTTGGGGATAAAGCCGAATCACTACATATCTGCTTGCAAATCATCTTTATTTTCAGTATTAGCATTTCTTGATTTTTTTTTTGGTAAGATAGCATTTCTTGATTTTTATCATCACAATTTATCAAATAGCAGCACGTACATGATTTCTACAAACTGTTTATGCCAATGTTTGAAGTTGAACTTGCTATATTCCGCAAATATTTTTCATAGTTCTTTAACAACCCATTCACCTCCGTCTAGGTTGTATTGTCAGCCCTAACACCACCTACCTAGAACGTGGAACCAACTTATCGAAACAAGTTCTCAAATTTTTGGAGCCTGAAGCCTATCCCGTATACCTTGGAACCTGAAACCTGGAATCGAATAGATTGCCATTGGTTTGGTTCCATAGTTCCAAGTTCTACCCTGAAACTATGTTTACCCCTAATGCCTGAGTCCATCAAGGCCAGTCCCAGGACCCTAGTGCCTAGACCTTGGTGCCCATGCCTCAATTCCCAGTGCTCAAGTCGGGGTCCATCGAGATTGGACCTAGGACTCTAGTGCCCATACCCGATTCACGGCTGCCCATGCGCAAATTGCAGAGCATCCAGCTAATATATGTCTACTTAGAAAATCAAATTAGATTTTTCATACCGAATAACATAAAATATTTTCCAGTTCATTTTTATGTTTGAGCCAAATATCGAAAAATGACTTCCTAAAAAAAATTAAAAAAAATATCACATTTTTCGCGTAACAAAAGGAGCCTCAAATAGCAAATAAGTTTGCTATTCTCCTGTTGGTCTTGACTTTTAAAATATTTTTTAAAACATTAATAAAAAGACATGAAGTGGGAGTGGGTCCTAAATATATTTTTCTTCAAATGACTCAATACAAAGGAATATGTTTTTTAAATGTAATGATTTAAGATGAAGCCCCGCAATGGAAGCTTACTTTGCCCTAAATGGCTTGCCTGGAGTAGTTTTTACTTGTTCTTTTTTTCTATATATTTGAGGAACTCACGTTTTGACTCTTGTTCAATCTGAAATACTTAAAACTTATCGTATGATTCGAGTATTGAGATATAGAATTGCGTATTATTTTTTTAATACTTCTTAGTATCTTAGTATTTTTAGATGAGAGAGAAAGTCAAAAGTAGAAGAGACATCTAATAGGTCCACAGAAATGGGATCTTTCCAACGCGTCACTTTCAACCAGTGTGCCCCACGATGTCCTAAATCAAGTGACTTGTTTTGAGCTTAATGGATTTTTAAAAGGAGCCGTCTACAAATTAATAGTTTAGTATATGTAATAAATAGAGTCAGGACGTGAGTCCATACGAGTCTCACCAGATTTTTGTTCGCTCTCTGGTGGCGGAGTTAGAATGTCTAGTCAGTGGTGCAATATACTAAGATAGTAGCCCGTGTCATGAACCGTTCGAGTGAATTTAGCGTATGTTATCAAACATAATTGGACTAAGTAATTCGAGGCCAATTGTTTCTTTCTGAATAAGAAAAAAAATGTGCACCAATGCTTTTGTTTTGCAAGAAAAAGAAGTCAAATGCAAGCATCATGTATTTCATCCCAATCACAATAACATCACTTGTGAGAGAACATGAACATTAGGTCCGAAATCGATCTACAAGCAAATCGATCAGGATCGCGCTTCACAAGAAACGTGGGATATAAATTTCAATTCGTACTCAACTCGATAACTTTGGGTTGGACAATAAGAAAGTGATTTCTTGAGAATCCTCTAGCGCTGCTAGCGTGGATTAGACGAAAAGACAGAGACCGATCTGCAAACAACTGGTTGAGGATACCAGCAAAACACCAAGAAAAGTGGGCAAATGGGGAGAGAGAGAGAGAGAGAGAGAGAGAGAACGCCAACTTGCTGGACAGCAATGGACAATACGGATGTAGGCATTTCACGACTCTTTTCGTAGGTTAACATACATGAGAATCAGTCCATGGCAGGATGTGGACAGCTCACGAGACTGGTCCAATTTTTCCACCAGAAGTGGAGAGCCTCCATCCTTGACCTGTTCGTCCATCTTCTTCTCGACCTCGTACATCACGAGCCAGGCGACCCTACCATCGCGCATCCTCTCCATCAACACGACATCCGCCGTACCCTGCTGACCGCCATCGCGAAACTTCTCAAAAGAACTTCAACATGCCCTGTTCGGACAAAACCCTCAGGGATCGAAAATGATGGTCGCCCGTCAATCATGCATTGCTGTTGCTCCTTGCAGAGATCAATCAACAACACATGTCGTGACGAGTGCGTCCCCACCGGATTTGATGAATCGATCGTGGATCCTTCGGCGAGAGAGAGAGAGAGAGAGAGAGAGAGAGAGAGAGAGAGATGTGCAGGGTCGCACACGCATATGCACGTGCGTAGAATTACAAGATGATAAGGTCGAATTACAAGATGAACATAATTGACATTTACAAGAATTTCCGTCATCATCCCAAACTCTTCATCCCCTTAAAAAGAAGGGCATACTTCACACAGTAATATCAGCTCTATGTTAGACCAAAAAAAAAAAATCAGCTACATGAGCCCCTTACAAAGACCTCCCTCTCTCTCTCTCTCTCTCTCTCTCTCTCTCTCTCTCTCTCTCTTGTTAGACCAAAAAAAAAATCAGCTACATGAACCCCTTACAAAGACCTCTCTCTCTCTCTCTCTCTCTCTCTCTCTCTCAAGAGGAGAAAAGGAACATTTGAGGGGAAACTAGTCTTTCAACCGAAATATGATCTGCTAGTGAAAAGGAAATCAGCAATGAAAGCAAACTACCTCTCAGATAACCAGAATTCAAACCACTTGAAATGGCAACAGTCAGAGAAGTATCCTGGATGCTAAGGCCAACATTTACAGAACATACAGCATAAACGAAACAAAATTCATATAAGAAACTGTCATAAAAAATGTGTATAGCAATATTTACCTCATTTGACATCTTCAGAAGACTACACTACTATTTTACAACAAAAAAATCAGCACCACCAACATTATGTTGTTAAAGAGAGAAATCGGCAGGCCCTTTCCGTTCAATACAATGTAGTTAGCCTTTTTATGCAGGGTGATGAAGATATACCATGTCTTGATTTGTTCAACCTCATTATTGCCCTCCGCATAGTGAAAGGGACTCCCCCCAGTCCATAAGTGGATCCCTGCCGAATATTTAATCATTCAGAATGCATCAAAAGTCAAAGCCACTCATTAACTTTTGCAAAGATTAAGTACAGTAGAAGTATGAGAGCAAGAGCAGTATTAAACCAAACCAGACCAGCCTGGTTCAAACTGATGAACTGGGAAATGGTCCTATGTCCAGTCCGGTTGAACCAATGCACCTGTTTTAATCTAAAGTGCAGTCAACTCAGTCAAACCTGGTTGATACTATTAGGAAGGCAAAAAGGTAAACATCCACCAAGATGTTCATTTTCATCCGTTCAAAATTATGTCAAAACTGTCCTCAAATTATAAAACCTTAAGACCTCACAGGGATGAAGCGATCCAATTAGCGCATCGCATACCTTCTCCAAGGGAATCGAAGATACCGTGCATGTCACATTGAACAAAGCATTAAGCAAGGTTATTCAAATCAGGATCAATACTTAGGACCAATGGGAGATAGAATTGAGGATTTCCTGCTCCCAGCAGCTCATAGAGAAAAAATATATATAGTTAGATATATTTTTTTAAAAAAATAGTATGCCTGTGGTATACACTCAATGACTTTGAACCATGGTTGCTGAATATCTCGATATTCAGTATACTGTGGTTGCTATATATGTTTAATGCGACCAAAAGAAAGAAGTACATAAAATCAGAACTAGGATCTACAACAAAATAAAAATTTGACTCCTATCATCAAAGAACTTGCTCTGGCAATTCAACAGCTGAAAGGCTTGTGAAAGAGTAAAAACTCAGATGGGACTCCAGAAGGCGATGAATAGAAGCAGCATTGTTCTTCATTCTTTCCAGCTATAAGGAGCACGCTCAACTATTAAATAGTCTCCCCGGATATCCTTTGCAACTCGAATTTCATCATCAAGGTAAACATTCTCGAACCTATGTAAACAACAGGAATAAGTACAGCACAAATAAGTAACTGGATATGAAAATAATCACAAAAAACTGGAACGTTTCTGTTTGTCTTACTGTAACAATGAAAAACAGAGATTTGTGTCATTAACACACCGTACAGATGAATTTATGTTACATTCAGCTATTGCAGACACCAAAAAGTAAGAGTACACAATATTACCTAATCAGCACGTATGATGCTTACACATACACCCTGACAATAAGAAATATTCTTAAAACATAAACATATACATGCATAACAACAAAGGTACACCAATACAAGGACAAAAAGAGAGAGAGGGATGCAGTGAGAGGCACAAAAATCTGAGATACATAGTTCTCTTCAGAGTCCAGCCACAAATGTTAAGTGACTCTAAATCCTCTTCTGATCTTATAGTGATATCTTGTCATGGCTATCCTGAGCTTGGGCCTAAGTTCTTTTCTCGCATATATTCCAGGCCGGCCCGACAATCAATTGATGAAAATCATATTCATGGTAACTATTATGTTCTTCTAGGAACAAGCCCATGAATTATGCTCAACTTGACAGTATAGACTTGGAAAATTGTATTCCTGCAGACTCTGAAAGTATCATGCATAAATGTTCAACAAAGTATTGCACACAAAAAACATGAACTCTTCCGTATTGACAAAGAGTGAAACTGCAACACCCTACAGTTCATAAGTGGAAAACACTAATTATTAGGAGTTATGTCTCAGAAACGATATTTCTGAGGTGAGTCTTATACAGATCAGATTACATTAAGCACCAGATAAATCTCTTGGACTACCATTTCCACTATCATGTTGCCTTCCAAAGATCCACATGCTTCAATTCATACTAAGAACCTCTTCTCATGTATAAATCTGGGCTGAAAGAGGAATGCATCCTCCTACATAACTTCTCTTTTCAAACTTTTAAACTTAATGATTTCAAACATATTCTCTTCTGGAGTTATATTTCATGACCCCTAATCTTGGAAAATTGTAATTCGATACCATTTCTTAAAATACCCAATCAAGCTTGTGCATCATTGGTATTTTCCCATTGATAGTTCTTTCTCTTTCTTTCCTGTTTGTCTTCTTAATTATCTAGATTGTCCCAAGAAGAAATGTTGATGACGTTATTTAGTTATCTGACCTAGAATCACAAAAAAATTCTTGCTGTAAAAAAAACTTTCTTAGTTTTAACACCCAAAAGAAAAGGAACTTTCATGAATCCCTGGTTGTGCATATAGCAATATTTAGGAAGTTAACTGTTGTAAGAGTTAGCATCTATCTACTTCCCAGGTAAAATGGGTAAAATGGCTAGGAAAAATGAGAACGAGGCTAAACGAATTATTGCATTTTGTTGCATTCTAAAGAAAAATCGTGTGATGTTCCATGTACATGATCTGCTTATTCAGCTATTCTTTCTGTTGTAATATCCTATTATATGCCATCACAGACTTAAAAAGTTGTACAACGTACAATTGGCAAATGTAATAAAGACATGACTTGTCAAGAATGCATGTACCGAACAAATATCTTTTTCTTTCCAGACAACATTGAACTATCTAAGAAGAGCTGTTGATTCAATTGCCATTTCCAGAAAAATCACATAAACACTCACCAACCCTGGCCGAATGGAGGAAGCGGAACCTCCCAGCTCCTTCCTCGCAGCACAGCACTCGTAAATCTGAAATGAGGATACAAACCAATCATGAGTGCCAAACTGTGAATAGTATGGGTTCTGTATACTATTAGACACTGTCACACTTGCATTGCATCTTCTTGTCCCCGATGATTAAATGTTAACTCAAATTGCCTCAGTTAAATGCAAATCAGACGAGGACAAAGTCATATTCCAGGAGCATAGAAGCTATAAGCCAACATAATGACATATCTAACATCTAGGGGAGGAAAGATGGACATAAATCCAAATTGCAATTGTTTTCTAGTTTATCACTCAACACAGTAATATCCTATGCAACTACTGTAGCATGAAAGTTTGGTCAATTTCAGAATGTGCAAAACTGTTCACCATGTTTAGCAGATCGATCAAATGAACATAAGCCATTGAAAGCAAAAGAAAATCAACCCATAAAATCCAAGGTTTATAGTTATTCCATGTATTTATTCTCCAACTGAATACTGATTCATTAACAACAATTGCATAACTCACAGCCCTTCTAGTAAAGGATGCATAAGATAATAGCGATTCTTCCAAAAGCGGCAGAAACAAAAATAATAGTGATTCTTCCAAGAGATAATTTCAAAAGCCAGCTTTGGCTCCTTAAAAAATGAAGATGGGAGATTGTAGTGTTTCCTTTAAGTAGCCAAGAATAGCAAACTACAAACCAATGCCCCAAGAAAGAGCTTCATGAAACTCAATCATCACAAAAACCTGGGAATAAGAAAATATTCAGATCTGTCTTTGAAGGCCAGGGGAACCCATTTTTTTGCATCCACATAAACAAACTCATTACTGAATCAACCACAACCAAACACAAGCATTGCTTTCTTCTTTATATTCTAATACAATTCAAGCCACATAATGCCGTAAAATACCGGGAAATAAGTTTCTACAAGGAGCTCAAGAGCACTGCCCTTTATTCATCTTAATCTACCATATCAGTGCAAGAGAGACACTACATTTTGCGGAGGCTGATCATTATACAACCCAGTCAAAGCCTCCAAAGTCCAAGCTGGAGATACCCTAAATAGATGCCATCATTCCAAAGCATTGGCGTGGTTTGGGACTTCAAACTGGTATAACATGTATTAATTTCCTATCACAGTTAGAGGAGCTCCTACACATGTACACCCAAAAGGAAGGGGACACACAAGTAATTCTGTGGATGAGATAGCAATGCTCACGACTACGCTGTACCAATCAAAGGACAATTTCCTTCAGAAAGAATGAAATGCGGATGAGAATCTAATATCGCTAGAAATCCAGCTGACTCAGTCCTTTTCATGTAATAGCAACGAGGATTTATGCACACAGCAAGACGAACCAATGCTTCCGCAAAATCATAGCCCTAAATACTCGGACTTTCATTTCTTATGCGCGCACCAATTACTCAAGGCTGCCTCAGGATCAAGGGCTTTTCGCCAAATTGATCCATCACCGCAGCTCTCGCTGACGAAACAACCGACACTGCTCAAGAGGCAGAGAGAGAGAGAGAGAGAGAGAGAGAGAGAGAGAGAGAGGGAGCAAACCCGAAATCGAATTGTACCTAAAATTCACCCTCTGCGAAGAAGCGATCTCGATGTCGGAGCGGACGAAGAAGACCCCATCGGGAGGGAACGTGATAACGTTGCTGAGGGCCTTCCCCTCCACGTCGATCACCTGGAGCACGTCCCCCGCCGCGGTGCCGAACCGCCGGGCGTTCTCGATGATGTACAGCTGCTCCTTCTCGGTGGTCCAGAGGAGCCGCCACGTGGCGGAGAGGGAGGCGCCGGTGGTGACGGCGCCGCGGCCGAGGGCGGCGACGGCGTCGATGGCGTCGACGATGTAGGAGAGGGCGGCGGGGTCCCTCTGGGTCCGGAGGCCGCGTTCCTGGCCGGCGATGAGGGAGAGGAGGCGCTGCTTGGCGGAGTCGGGCTGGGTGGTGGCGAGCGGCGTTGACGAGCGGGTGAGCTTGGGAGCGAGGGAGGGAGCGCGTGCGGTGGGGGGACAAAGAAAGCACGCCGTCGCCGTCGCCGTCGCCATGGCCTTTGATGAGGTCGTTTCTCTCGGTTCCCCTCCCCGGTGATCAGAATTTTTTCTGTTGGTTTTGCGCGCGCAGATGAGGCACGTGTGGTTCACATGAAAAGCTGGCAAATATTTTGGGGAAAAAACCACCAAAAACCCTAAACTTTACCACCCGTGATATATTTATCACGAATTTTTTGTGACATCAAAAACCCTAAACTATGCTATTTGTGATACATTTACCCCAATATATTTAGTCCATGGCCATTTTCGTCTTTTTGCTTTTTTTTTTTTTTTTTTTTCCCTTGAGAGGGGCCCTCACCGACGTCGGGTGAGGGTCTGGGGCAAGAATGCTCATGAACTAAAAATTGGGTAAAATGTCACAAATAAAGATAGTTTATTATTTTTTGGGTCACGTAAAAAGGTTTGAGATAAATGTATCACAGGTGATAAAATTTGGGATTTTTGGTGATTTTTTCTCAATATTTTTTTAGCGACTGCTATACATTGACCCGACCCGACCCGACTATAGAGCATTAGACATGAAATACGATAGGGACTATGGAGAGATCGACACATTTTTTTATCGTCACCTAAATTATTTTTGACATGTAAAATGAAAATTTATGATTTTTTCAATTGATATTGAATGGACACGAATAACAGACACGATCACGACAGACCTACCCGAGCTGCCGGATACTTCATAGCCCAAAACCTTCTAGGATATTAGGCTACACTTTATAACCCGAACAATATTATACACGACCCGTTTAGACCATAGAACACGACATGAAATACCACACGGATTATAGAGAGAATGAACGCATTTTGATCACCACTAAAATTATTTGACAAATAAAATTGAAAATTACATGTTTTCAATTGATATGAATTGGTACGAATTACAAACACTTTCACGGCACACCAACCCGAATTGTCGGATACTTTATAGCCGAAAACCATCTAGAATAGAACAAGATTTGTCTATCATTGGGAAAATTTTAGTGTCAGCTGAAGCTTTTGATTGCTGTGTATCGCAACATTCTGGAAGTTTCTGATCTACATATGATTCCCGCAAAAAAAATGTAGTTGTTGCAGAAGACAGGGCATGATTCTTCTCATCCAGGCCCGACAGATATAGACCTGGAGGTTTTTATCAAGAAAAGGGAACCCCCAAGAAGCATGTACGGAATCAAAAAAATTGTCGCCGACGCCATCACATAGCATGGACGTTGAAACGGTTGCAATGAGATCAGAAATCAGACGGAAATTCCATAGTCGGTGATTTTGGAAACCTCCTTGGTCAAAGCATTCCTTTCTTGCTTCGCCTCAGAAGCTAGGTTAGAAACCTGCCATCAAAACAATAGAAGGCGCATTAGCAAGGACAGGAAACAAAACTAGTCGATGACAATCGCTGTGCATCTTGCAATTGTGATTCAGTTAAAGATTCAGCACCACGGTTTGTCTAGAACAGAGTGAATATCTTAGGGAACATAACATAACTAACAAAATCTTGAAGTTCAGAAAACTATCGTTAGCCCTTTTCCACAAGCCAAAAGAAAATGGAAGGTAAAGGAGAAAAGCCGGAAACGTAGCCTCTACAGAGAGCAATGATAGAGATCTCTATTCAAACTAAACCTCTATATTTACATCCCACTGCTACGGTCGGCACCACATATCTTTCAAGAACACTAAACACTCGGCACCATGATATTGTGATTCAATTTTAGATCCACTAAATAAATTCCCTAGAAAAAGGACTTCACATACAGAGAAAGATTTCAACATACTATAAGATAAGAGATACTTCTAGTGATGACAGTAAATGATCTATTCCAAGATATGGAACTGAAAGACCAGGCAGGCAGCTGTTTTGATGAGAATTAAGAAAAGCGTAGATTTTTCCCATTCACATTCCATGCTAATGAATCTCTTGAAGAAATTCAAGAACATTCTGATTTGCCAGGCCTGGTTAGGTGGTAATCAATCTCACAGACTAAACAAAACAAAAGGCAGGAGGCACTTCACCATTGAGTACGATTTTTTAGAGAGAGAGAGAGACACCCAGGGTGGAGGTTAAAATGCTATTGGAACCACAAAATGCCTGTAGGAAATAACGACCCAAATAAACAAATAAACGAATTTTTAGAAAACAATCAAACTTGCGTATGACTTCGCCCTTATTCACCATTATAGATTTTTACCTTCTCCACATCTCAAAATTACATTAACATGTGAACTCTCGTGGCTCAAAGATCAATGCAAATGCATCCTGCAACAGTGTTATCACTGATCAATCAAGGTTAATGATTACACTGTACTGACCTTGATCAGTTAACGTTAGCATAAAAATTGCCAGTGATTAACCACATGCATAATCCTATAATGTTAACATAGTACAGCCATACTGATCATTAACCTCACTCGCTTAACTAGCACTAAGAGTACCTGCAGGTGCTTTTCCAAAAGGTTTACTACCAAGGACGGCATCTACAAAGTACTTTATTTTTTTTCCACTATTAAGAAAACACACCTGTGATCTGAAACGAGAAGCTTCTCTTCGGGGAAGCTCTTGAATAACATCCTTCAAACCTGACAGATTTGAGGACAGAAATTGTGAGTTCATCCAACCAAACCCAGCTCCATCTCAAGGAGAGAATCGAGCGGACACAAAACCAAATGGTACAGCTATACCTCCTGCTTGTCTTTCAATCTTATAAGCTGAGTGGATTACACTTTGAATCTGCTTGCCTGCTTGTCTGCCATGAGAATTAAGAACCCAACCTTTTTGAGGAATTTTTTGGGCCTATGCAGGTAGAAGTAGATAATGCACTTCTGTCACAAGCAACATACCTGAGCTTTGTCCTTCCTCGAAGCATTTCTTCTTCTGCTAATTGAGCTCTCCTCTGCAAAAAAATTGCAACATATTAAGTTCCCGGAAAGACAAAGGAAATTCTAATGAAAAATGCAACTCCAAAATCATTGTATGTATATCGATAAAGATAAGATGGTAGTCGATGCTCATAGGTGGAATAGTGGCTCTAGATTTCGGGATCCAAATCTTTCAGAGGACTTGAGGATCAGTAAAAGATTTCAATTCTGTATTTCTTGAAAATTTTGCATCACTCGAATATCAGGAGTTTACTGATGATAAGCTGATCTTGCAAAGGGTATAAAACAACAAATAACTTGCTAAATCTACACATATTCAGCTTCCTTGGTAGCAGATTTGTAGAGAGACCTTGAAAAGCTCTTCATGTATGGGGATTGCATTTTGGGATCATATTGTAACACAACTGATATTTGACATAAAAGGAAGATCCTACTACAGTATATCTAACTGGTATGAAACAACAGTTGAGTCTCATCTTGTCCTACGCTGTGAAATTGCCAATCAGCTCAATAAAAAACTAATGCGGTCTGTATCAAAACATAATTTATTCAAAACATATTCAAAGTTGCGTTTGACATTAGATTCATATGTCAGTTGCTGAAAAAAGCTTTCCCTTGCTAGGCAGATACCGAGACTGAATGCTGATACACTATGCTGTATCAGTAGTGGGAGGCCATTTCTGGGTTCTAGAAAGCTATCCGAGGTAAAGATACTTTAATTGACAAGTGTTAAGATATTATATCTTATACACATGGTTCTCCTACAGCTTAAGCTTTTGGAGAAGAGGGTTTCCTTCTTTATACATCTAAGGTTTCCACAAATTCTATTACTCGCACATATCGGGTCTGGACACTTAATGCCTCAGTCATAGTACCAGCATTTGCATGAGGGAAGTGTTAAAATATTAAATATGTTCCCCATCGTTCTATAATAGCTTAAGCTTTGGGAGAAGACAATTGCGCACTCAACTTCGTTAAAAAATAGGAAAAAAGATAATTCATACTGAATTTTCCAGACTTGTGGATGTAGAGAAAGAGAAGAGTCTTTTGTAGGAAAAGAATGCCTTGTCATCCTCGAAAAAGAATTTTAAAGGTCTCCATCCAATTTGACTGCCGATCCTACTTGTATTTGTCATAGGTACTGGTTTTAAGTTCTGTTAGCATTTTATTGATTATGCTATTGGATCTTTTGTACACATCCAGGGAATTAAGGTCTTCATTTCCTGGACTTCTAATATTAGTCAAAGAGACAGTGCACCATCCATATTTTCCTGGATGGTGAAGGTATTCTGTTGTAGCTCTTCTGATTTCTTGCAGCTAGCAGATTGCGTGTATGTGTATGTAATTTACTGCTATAACATGAATGTCCACCTTTCTAGAGAAAAAAAATGCCCCACATATACTTTAATCAATATTCAAGATTTACTTTCTTGGCCTAAAATAAATGCCACCGAATAATACGAACTTACTTCCAGTTTCTCACTCTCAGCTTTCAGGACGTCAATTGATTTTCGAAGTTCCTTGACTTTGGCATCAGCTCGGGATAACATTGACTGCAACCACATATAAAAAAGATAAAAATTAATTATCACATTGCGCATGACTGATGAGGATAATGTGATCCAGCTTCCTCTATCAAATGCTAGAGTGCGAACACCAAGTGTTATGAAACAATGCCATGAGATGGAAACTTGAACATCTACTCTGATAATAAAAGAATGGTAAAGTTGTGGCAGAATTTAGATAATTTCATTTTCTTAGAGCTGTAACATAACATCATTCAACATGAATCGACTTTTCATTCTTGTCCACAGGCTAAGAGAAAGGGCGACCATCTTTATTTAAAACTCAGTCAAATCATAAGGTGGCAGAAGTGAAAGCCAACATAATGTAGGAAAAAAAACCCCTAACCAGGGGCTCTGATACCAATTTGGCATTTGTTGGAGTAGTAAAAGATAGCAAAACGAACTAAAAAAGGGCTAGAATCGAGCTAAACTGAATTTGGAATAGAGAAAAGATATTCTTGTGTTTATAAATCCAGTGATGTTTATTCAATTAAGAAAAAACCTAACGATAATGAGACTTAAAAGACCTATTTATACTAGGGTCATGGTCATGGACATAAGACGATCTCAACTCTTGGATCTAAACTAACAACTTCCAATGTCAACCATCCAACCTGATAAAACATTCACATGACCATCGTATGACCATCACATGACTACTTATAATCCTAAGATAACGACAAAAGACTAAATTAAGAAGAAAAACACTTCAAACTACTAAAAAAGGATTGTGATCCTGCATCATTCTCCTCGGATCGGAAGTAATCAAGCTCGGATGTGGAGACTTTAACTTCTTCTAGGGAAATCGCTAGATCACTCAAATGGAAAATATGGTTGGAAAACTAAGGATGATTGGAACGAATTTGCCTAATATTTATTCTGAAACTTCAAAACTCGAGGTCAAGTTTTCTTCAATCGTAGAAAATGATGCTGACTAGGAAGGAGGATATGGAAACAAAGTTTCTAGTGAATTGGCAGGATAATTCAGGTATCAAAGTCACATGGGATATTGGAGAAGAGATAGAGAAGATTGATTCAGAGACATATACTGAGGAAGTTAAGTCTCCGCATTCGAGCTTGATTCTTTCCAACTTGAGGAGAATGATGCAGAAGCATAATTCTATTTTAGTAGTTTTAAGTGCTTTTCTTCTTTATTTAGTCTTTTCTCATATTATTGTAGTACGGTTACAAGTGGACATTCGTATAAATGTTTAATTAGGTTGGATGGCTGAGATTAGAAAATGTTATTTTAGGTTTATCTTACATCTGTAACCCTAATTTTAATAGGTTTTCTAAGACTCTTTGACATTAGCTCTTTCTTCATTCAATAAACATCATTGGCTTTCATAAACCCTAAAATATCTAAGTGTTCCAGCTTCAATTCAACTCAATTCTAGCCCTGTTTTTGTTCTATTTGCTATCGTTTACTTCTCCAACTTCGTCACAACAGCAATAATACTCACCTCTTCAGTCATTAAAAGGCGCAACGTACTGTAATACAAGAATCGCCTTGGCCCTGCAACGGATATATTGATTATTAGTCAAGCTCCATAAAATTGATAAAGGAAGCTAATCAATTAGGCCAACAAAGGGACTCCTTAATCCCACTGCCAAGAAGTATCAATAACATAACTCTCACGCAAGTAAAACATGCCATTTGGTAACTTAACCAAGTTAAAGCATCAAATTTTTTACCACAACTATAAATGAGATGAATTAACTAGCCAACCGGGATGCAAAAAACCATACTTTTCAGTACAATGAAGCCCGAGCCAGCAACTACTCCAGCTGTCAACATGGGATGTGAAGCGGCTATTTCAATTCCCTCTGCACTTCAAGAGAATACGACTTTCATAAATTAAAACTAAAACAAAAGCATGTCCCCACAAAATAAATATTGACAATACAATGATATGAAAAGAGCAAACCTTTAATTTTTCCGAAGAAAATATCTTCATAAGCATCATATTTGGACTTGACTTCTTGAAGAGTATCCTGCATTCAGAATGTTATTTGACGACATAATCAATGCACTATTTAAAACAAAACAACAGGAAAAAGCTCGCTGGCTTTGGACCATGGACAAGCTCAGCCAAGGATAGCTTGCAGTATTCTTCTGAAGCAAAATCTTAGCAGGACAATACCATCATCTAATTGACTTAAACCAAGCATCCCTACAATTATGGGTCCACTAGAACTGAGTTGAATCAAGTCGATACAGTTTAATACTTGAGCTCAACTTGACTGGAAAGATCACAACACCGTCTATATCAATTTCTTTTATATAAATGTAATGTGGATATGTAAAATACAATTGCCCAATAACTTCTCAAGTCAGGTCAAGTACTTTCAAGCTCAAGCTTGGGGAAAAGACTGAATCGAGTTCGAGTAAATACGCTTAAATCGCTCACACCCCTACGAACACTTCCTCGCGCTAACGTTTTAATACCAGAGCAGATTAGAACGGACAAGAAAGGGAAATCCCTACAAAGAAAACTTGACAAAACGAAGGATATTCTTCTCCAATCCCCACGACATTTTCGCATCGAAACTCAATCGCCGAATTCAACCGTTCTACGAATCAACGATCAAAATTCAATCGCGCATTTCAAATCCACGTTCGCGAGGGGCCCTAAACTCGACAGCGCAAGCGGAACCAATCCCCGGCGAATCAGGAAGAGCACGGTGGGAAAACATAATCGGCGAGAGCGAATCGAGAGAAGACCTGGATCATCGCGAGGGTCATCATCGTGTGAGCCGAGGAAGTGGAGCGGATTTGGGAGAGGCGGGACCGCGAGGCCTCGACGAACGACCCGGCGTCGTCCTCGACCCTCCTCCGCAGAAGGCGAGCTTGGTCGACGGCGTAGTCGATCCACGGGGCGGCGTCGCCGGCCGTCGATTTCGGCCGGGCGGGCTCCGGATTCGGGTTCGGGTCGGGCGATTCCGCTACCGTCGCCATTGTTGGAGAAGAGAACGCCCTCTCTCTCTCTCTCTATCAATGGAGCTTCCGCCGGTCTGGTCAGCCGCTTCTCTATCGGAGGGGAATCGCGAATAATCGGGTCGGACCAGGATCCGACCCGGTTGCTCAGAAAAAAGAAAAATAAACTATATAATATTTCACAGAAACTATATGTAGGTATATTACGAAAAAAAAATCGAATTATAACTGCAGCGCTCACGAGAAAAGCGTATTAATCGCCTATTGTATAGAAATTATTATAATTTTCATTTTCGAGTTTAAACTTTTTTTTTCTCGAAAGATTGCATTCGAATCTATGGAAGTTCACGTAAAGTGAATTACGACTACATGCTATACACACTGGGCAGAAATGTAAACCGACAAGATTAAGAAAATACGGAACTTCTCAAAATTTTAAAAGGTGTTTTCTCATCAATGAAATGTAAAAAAATCGAAAATTTTAGATTCGATCCATCTAATTAGATGAATTTCTTATCTGTTGCACCCATAAAAGCGTGTCCTTTCTTTTAATGCCGAATGGATTAGCATAATAATATCTAGAACGACCATTCTCTTTACCCAAAAAGTACATGGAATTGATTTGGAAGTCACGACAAAATATTTTGGGCTTATTTGAAAGAGGATGCAAATCAAATGATGAGCTCAAATTACATATGTTCGTGTGTTTTAGGAAACTATTCATTTAATATTATATTCTTTTACATCTTATCTTAACCGTAATGATGATCACATTGTATTATCTCTCTCTTCATTTTTTTTTCTTATAAGAATTTGAGAATCCATCAAGTGTTAATACCAACAACAAAAAAAAAAATCCCAAACTGCGATATCGAAAATGCGCAAAAAGGATCAAAACGTGATCCCAAAATGCAAAAATTCGAGATCTTGCAGTTCCCATCTTTTCATCATTCCTTTCTCTTCTTCGTTCGTGAAGTTCTTCCCATTGTTTCCCACCCTAGTGAGGAGTGCCGTAGTTGGGGGGAACCGGTGAAGGAGGAGCGACGCGAGCGGCAACCGGAGGTGGTGCGAGGTCGACGGAGAGAGGGGAGGCGAGGCGCGGAGTGCGTAGAGGAGGCCCAATGCCAAGGATTTCGAGAGTCGAGTCAAGCCACGGTGAAGGCAGTGGTGGCGGCGGCGGCGGTGGCGGCGGTGATAAATCGTGATGCTCATTAAGCAACAAACAGAAGCGAAATTTTGTGCGAGGTCGGTCTATCGAAAGTCGAAACGTCGATGTTTGATACGCATAACAAGCTAGTGTGATTCAAAAGAAATGCATTAGTAAAATCAACTCATGCAATGGCAAACCTAAAAGCCACTTCTATTTGAACTAAGAAGCCATAATCGGTCGTCCGACATTTACAAAAACATTTCACCGGTTCACGACGGAACCTGGCGGAACGAAATAAGGGCAAATCATGTTGGGCGCGCAGCCGGCCGTCGCACACCAGCCCACGCGAACTCTTCCCGCTAGCCATGCCTGCAAGACCATTCCGAGCTCGAACGTGACAAAAGCGTCGAGGCACGCGTACTCGACTTGACGGGCCGTCAGCGCCTCGTCGTCCCACCGGCTCAACGTGACCTCCTTGGGCTTCTCGAGCTCTTTGCGGAGGAGGACCTTGACCAGCTTCTTCAGGCCCATGTGACCGAACGATGGGCTCCGCAGCCTCTCCATCGCCAGTGCGCGGAGATCGACCGCGCGTGACACGACGAGCCCGTAGCCGTCGCGCAGCTTCGTCGCGTCGTCCTTGATGCCGACGCCGACAAATGTGTAGCGGAGATCGGCGAGAAACGCACGGAGCGACGCGGGGACACATTCCGCGTGGAGGAACTGAAAGATCAGGCAACTATGACCGACACATAGCTGCAGGATCGCGACCGGATGGACGACGCCGGGCTCGAGGTTCGGGCGCCATTCTATGTCGAGCCCGACGACGAGCCGGTTCAGCCAGAGTAGGTGGGCGCGCTCGACGTCGCCGATCCAGCGGGTGACGACGTGGGGATCGTTGGTGACGCATGTGAGGATCTGATCGTCGTGAAAGCGGACCTTATGAAGAGAGAACATGGTGGCTTTGGAATTTGGGAGGCTAAGAAGAGAAGAGGAGAGAATATGAACGGAAGGAAAGCTGCGTTTATTTCGTACTTACAGTAGAGTCATGTATATATATATATATAGTATGACGGGTGTGGTAAAACAGGAAGTTTACTTCGGTGCAAAACAGGAAATATTTGCGCGTGGTAAAACAGGAAGTTTACTTCGGTGCAAAACAGGAAATATTTGCCCGACCGTTGACGATAAAACAGGAAACTTCTTTTTTTTTTTGTTGCCAAAAGTTAAAACAGGAAACATTTGTGCTTTCATTCATCTACCAAACTGGATAATATAACTTATCCTTCCGGAGTAGTCTGAACGAACGAGGCCTCACCGCCCGGCGCCCAGGACGAGCAGCAAAAAGTTGTTTGATGTTTCGGAAAGTTCGTAAGGAGAGAGGCCGGTGAATGTGTCGAACGGTTGGGTCGGAAACCAACTTAAGAAGATGTGTCTAGATCATAATTTGCAACGTTTCCAGAGTATCAACAACGGGAAAAAAAGTATGTTGCGGCACAGAACGCAAGTAAAGAAGCTCGACCATGCGCTTTAGAAAACGGAAAGAGAAGTTTTTCGTCGTCGCGAATACGGAACAAGGAGACTCTATCTTAACAGCGGAGAATTACAGACCTCACATTCACAAATCCAAGAAAAAGTGAGGGGGGAATTTGCTTTCGCCGGTCAGTTCAAAGGAGAAAGACATGCTCTCAAACTCGGGATGTCACAAAGAGTGGCTTGGTTTCATGCACGAGTCGAGTTTTCGTTGCATTCTCGGGTCCAATGCAGCATTCGATGCTCAACAAATCTCGATTCCAAGCATAAAATGATCACGGACGACAACAAGGACGAAAGGGAGGTGGAACCATTATCCACATTAGCATAAAGTGAGGGCTTGAGCGGTTTTGACAAGAATCAATTAGTCAAGAATTTGGTCAACCATTATCCACATTAGCAGCCACATAGGATTTCTAGCATTGCTCGTTGGCGGAACCTTAACAGAGAGTAAATGTGTCACACGGGCACAAATTTGGATTTTTAGTACCAAAAAAAAGTTTGGAATAAATTTACACAGTGGATGTAATTTGAGGTTTTTGATTGTATTAACCCTTTCTTTAATTGACATTATGTACTTCGTATGGCAGTCCATGCTGTTTATATCAATTTTTCCATTCTTAAAAACTATTATTCAAGTAAGGATGAAGCCACGTGACCTGAATATTTTAGCGAATAATTTATTGCTAAAAAATGAATTTTTAGTATTTTATATAATTATAATTAAGAGTCATTAAGAACAAAAGTATTTTAAGAACGCGATTCACCAAATCTCAAATTAAACTTTGTATTTTCTGAACTTATTAATGACTAATGTATACTTTTAGAATTTGAGTCAAAATTTTCATGTGAAAAAAAATAATTGACTTCGTATATAGTCAATAATTTTTTACGTCTTCAACCTAAATCATGCGTCCGTCATTGGGTTGAATGACTCTTTTGAGTTCGTTTTATATACGGTTGAAATAAAAATAACACAAATAATAACTTGATAGAGAATATGACGTAACCAGCATTCATGTTAAGACTCCATTTCGTGTTTGAAATCTACGTTCTATTATGTTGGCATAAAGATATCATAATCTCGATCGTATAAACCAAATAATTGAATTGTTATGAAAACATTAATTCAGCTACGCATTACACGTGTCGTGTCATTTTATATTTGGATTTTCGATCGTAATTGATGTTTTGCCTCTTACTTAAGAGTATTGATTTTCGTGTAAATGGATCATGTCCAACACCGACCGCTCCTTAGGGCATCGTGGGAATAAAATGAATACAAATATGTTTGATCATGAGAAACGTATATTTTCCTGAGTAGGCGATCAGTTAAGCGATCACACGTCGATATACGAGGCTTGCATGTAAAAAACTCTCTTTTTCACTAGGCGGTGTTTCTTCTAAAGATCCTATGTCCTTGACCGGAAATGGTTTTAAAATTGACAAACGGGCATTCGATTCACAAAACCTTTTGATCATTTTAAAAAAAAAAAAAAGTCAATGAGCAGTTTAAGAAAGCATTCTAACCCCCATCAAGTTCCCCTAAGATTTGACAAAAGAGTGCAGATGGACAACCAACTAATCGGAAAAACAACCTCTCCATTCCGTGGAACCCATCGAAGGTCGCGACTTATAAAGCCCGTGGATCCTTATGAAGCCACGAGACATGTGAAACGTAGAATGAAAGCTGGGAATGAATTGGCAAAAATCAGGGATCAATGAGATTAAGATAATATCGATCATATTGGAAATTTTGGATCCTTCGGTGCTATAATTGGGGGCAGCTTTCAATTTGTTCACGATCGTCAAAGTGAACTCATCGCATCGAGCAGCAGATGTGAGACAACAGGGGAAGGGATAATTATCTAGCTGAGCAAAAGAAGCAAGAAGTGACTTGTCAAAGAGATCAATGCGCAACGAGCAGAGAAAAGCATGCTGGAAAACAAGGTTTAGACTGTGTGCAGGACATGAATCTAGATCGGGCAGGTTTGGATAGGGCAAGAAGCAGAATAGAACTAGTATCACCAACTAATAAGCAAACATACGCCCATATCGATTCGAGGCATTTGAAAGAGAGGTTGGAAAGTTCAAGAAGTTCCAAGCAACTTCAAAAACGGAAAGATTAGTTTTTCGTCACGAAAACAGAACAGGGAGACTCATCTTAACGATGAAGAATTACAGACCTCACATTCACAAATCCAAGAAATGCATGTTCAAACTCAGGATGTCACCAAGAGTGGTTTGGTTCCATGCATGAGTCGAGTTTCATTGCATTCTCGGGTCAGCAGTGATTGACCGCGTCCACTACAGCATTCAATGCTCAACAAATCTCGATTCCAAGAATAAAAAGATCACAGACGACAACAAGGCCGAAAGGGAGGTCAACAAAACAAGCAAGTGAAAGGACGGTGTTCGCATTCTGCTCCAAACAACACAATTTCACCTGGATATATCTGGATCAGTTGTCCAACAGCTCCTCTAAGAAAACGAAGCTAAGGTCCACAAGGTACGTTAAACTAAAGCATGCAAATTGTCTACTCATCTCATCCTCTCTATGAAAACATCTCCAGTTGAGACCACTGAGTAAGTCTCAATACCCAACTGCTAACCACAAGTTGATCAAAATTCAAGAACAAAACTCTGGACAAGTAAGAAGACAAAATCCTCAATATAGTACGTATTCAGAAGAACTTCCGAAAACTTACAGTGCCTGACGAAAAAGCCAATCTAGCAAAATGAGTCAAACTACCACCTCAAACATTGATCTATAAAATGTAAACTTCATGATTTTCTGTCTTACAACAAAAAGACACCGATTCGGACTCAGAGAGTACGACCCATTAAATAATTATCCTGTTTTCAATCCGCTTTTGAGTCTATCTTCGGACCAAATAAAGCTTACCTATGACATGAAGGATGGCAACAAAAGCAATGAAGCCAATGCTCATAACAAGAACCACATTTGGAGAGATCTTCAGTCCCGGGGCATCATCGGTGTAGAACTGCAGCATTGTCCCAGTTGCTCCTCCCGAGGCACCACCACCAGTTGTCCTCCGCCTCCGCATGCTAGCAGCAGCTGCTGCACTACCTCTGGGTGGGGCTGGTCCATTCGATGCCATTTCTCCGGCGGCCGCTAACTTCTGTTTCCAATTCCATTCAGAAGCATGAATTAATGATTGCCAGGAATAATTATGTCCAAGAATACACAAATAGAGAGGCAAAATTTAGCTATCGTTGTATCTGGCTATTTGCTACGTCATTCAAAATGCAAATATGCAAACAAGACCACAACTCTGCCAATCCTTCTAAAAGTTCGCCCTTTAAGCACGAGACAGGACCAAAAGTCTCCAGACAAATCCGCAAGACACTGAAAACCTCAAAGAAATCGGCAGAGGAGAACTAACAAAGATGCTGAGATCAGAGCACTCGACCATCATTCTTCATCTGAGAACCACTCATCACAGAAGGGACTTTAATAAAAAAAATTGTCAGCCTACCATACATAGAACCCAACGCCAAGAAAGCCGAAAATCCCGAAAAAAAAAAAAAACCGACAAATTCATAAGTAACTCCAAAACAATCAAATGTGGCGTCGAATATCTAAACCGCTCTAGTCACGCATCAATGCGTGCCTGCTTCATGTCGCCGCGCGGCATACCGTTCTAGGCAGAACCAACAACACGAGCTCAATCCCATCCTTCCCCGCTCGACCCCATAGCAGCCCAATTCGAAACCGGGAAGCGCATGAACATTCATGCAAGGTTCAATTTCACACCGCCCATTCCCCCCAAAAACACACACGAATCGTTCTCCTCCCCGTCACCATTCCGCGCACGCGCAACAACGACGAGGCGGCAGACACGAAACTAGATCCTCCAAAAAAACAAGGACTCAGGGCAAAAGCAACCGGCACGCACGAACTCAAACGAACCAAAACCGCAAACCCGAAACCTCAATTTCGGATTTCCTCCGAGAGCCAAAACCGACGCGATCGTAACCGGCCAAAAAAAAAAAAAAAAGAAGGCCAACCGATCGAACAGGAAATCACGAAGGTTTCAGAACACGGCGCCCTAAAACCGCGCGACCGGAGCCGAACCCCCCGAGGCGGAATCGTCCAGATCGGCGGCGGCGAGATCGCGCCGGGGAAATTCCGGAAAAGGGGAAGAAATCGGACACCAGATCTGGGCTTCGCGATCCGAAACTCCCACGCGGAGAGCAACGATCGGAGCAACGAACGATCGATAGAGAGAGAGAGAGAGAGAGAGAGAGGGGCGACTCGCCTGAGTCGAACCGGCGGCGCAGATCGCGTGCGGCGGCTCCGAAGATCCAAAAGGAAGGGACGCGTTCCTTTGACCGGTGCGAAGGTCGGAGGAGCTGTTCAGAAGAACCCGAGCCCGTTTTATATATACGGGGGACGATGACGACCGGCCCCCCCCGCCTGTCCCTGCAACGACGAGTCGTCCGGGGGCCGTTCACGTCCGCGGCGAGGGTCGCGCGAAAGGCCCATGGGCCTTGCTTGTGTTGACCGCGGTTGATGATGGGCTTTCTGGGATTTCAAACTTTTCGCTCGAATTTTTGCTCATGGCCCAATATGGCTTTGCTGGAAGAGGAATTCGCGTATTTATATCGTGCGCCACGCGCGGTCGGATTGCGGGAATTCGATTTTCGAGCGGGACCGGTTTGAGATGTGCGTGTCGTGTATGGCGTGTGCATTTGAATCCCGGAATGACTTGATTGTGCTGAATAGCCCGTCAAAAAGGTACCCGAGAAGTACATCCGCGGCGTGAATTTTCTTTCTCTGTGCGTTTGTGTGTGTGGAAGAGCTAACTCTCTATAGCGGATGGTGGCAGCTCGTCCAAACCCTTAACCCCTCAAGCCCTGCCCGCCTGTTCCTCGGTCGCTAGTCGCCGGGGGCCCGTTTCGTCTCTCTGCGATTTCCTCTTGAAAGGGAGCCGATGGAGGAGGGGCGACGGTCCCATCCCATTTCGATTTGCAATGAAAGCAAGCGTCGGAACCATTCGAAATCGGCCATTGCAGGGTTTATCCCGAATCCTCTGTGTGTGTGTGTGGGAGAGCTCATCTCTATCCCTGATGACGATAGCTCGTCCAAACCCTACAGCCCGCGCCAAGCCCTACCTGCCTCTTCCTGTTTTTTTCCTATTTTCTTTCCTCTCAACCTGTAGCTTCGCTCCTCGATCGCCAGTCACCGGGTCCATTTCATCTCTTTGCGATTTCCTCTTGAAAGGGAGCCAATGGAGGACGGCGACGATCTCCATTCCATTTCGATTTGCAATGAAAGCAGGCGTTAGAGCCATCCAAAATCGATCCTTACACGGTTTATCCTGTCTTTACGGGGACTATGCTTCTTCTATCTAATAATTTAAGTTTTTAGCTAGATTTTTATTAAAAACGTGGACTATTTGATCGAATATTCAATTTGAATTAACTCAACCTCGACATAAAATTAGAAAAGTTTCAAAAGAGCAGGTGTCAATCCTTGCAGTGTATGATGTTTTCACAAACATACATATTGTTCTACATCAAATGCAATTTTTTTTTTTTTATTTTTTAGGGATAAGTGCACTGCATGTCTTCAAACTAGGGATAAGCAGTTCTAGGTTCCACATGGAACCTTGCACCTACCTCGAATACAGGTTCCCCATTTTTGGGAACTTAGAACCTACCCGTCGGAACCTAAAACCTGGAACCTACCTTATCACAGGTTCTAAGGTCTAACAGTTTTTTTTTTATTGCATTTTTAGTTAAACAAAATAAAAATGAACGAAACAATACTGAACAAGCTTATCAGTCATCAAAGAGAATACAAAAGACTAGTTTCTTGGCATTACGGTTCAAATAAATATAACTAAAATGAGAAGTCATTACGTGAATCGATACTAGGGATAAACAGTTCCATGTTCCGTATAGGTTTCACCCTCGATAATAGGTTTCTCATTTTTTGGAACTCGGAACCTACCCTATCATAGGTTCGAGGGTCGATTTCATAGTCTACTCAAGTTCCACCTGTATTATTGATTGAACAATTGCAGTAAATTATCACCTTTAATAACTACCACTTACTGTTATGATCCACTGACCACAACTTATATTTAGACACACGAAAAATATGAAACATTAACAAGTTATAAAATGAAAGCTCTGGCTAGTGATTCCAGATCATACACTCATTATTTAATACCGTGAAACACTACAGAATCACGATAAGATAAGTTCATGTTCCAGGTCCCAGGTTCCACCTACCTAGAACCTGGAACCTACCCTGTCAAAATAAGTTTCCTAATTTTCGGAACCTAGAACTTAACCTACATACCTTGAAACCTAGAACCTACATGTTCACATTGGTCAAGTTCTCAAATTCCAGGGTAGAACTTGAAACCATGCTCATCCCTACTTAAAACTTATCACAAAAGTGTAATTGAGTTCTAAAACTTACAAAAAGTGCAATGAAATACTAAAACTTGTCAAGTTGATTCATTTGAGTCTTAATGTTAACACCATCAAACTTACTTACGGAAAAGGCTAACGTGGCTTATTTTAATCTTTTCCCTCTCCTACGTGGCAAATAGTCTAAAAAAAAATGGCCCACATCTACAAAAACACATCGTTTTGGACGTCCCTCTTCTTAGTTGAAGTTGTCTCCCTCCTCCCCCAAACAAGGCGTCTCTTTCCTTCCCGAGCGACCATGTCCGAACGTTGAGACCCAAATTCAGCCTCTACAACATCTCTTCATCTTTGCAAATTGAATTCCTCTGACCCTAACCTTCAAACTCAATGCCGTCTCTCTCCATCTCAACGAAATTAACACTCGTCTCTCGTCTTCCTTCGAACCCTAAGCGCCAAATCAAGTTCGACGATCTGGAATTTCCTCGCGATTTGGTCCCCTTGTGAGTTGGAGTTCGATGCCCATCATCATCTAGAGTTCAATCGTGGTCTGGAGTTTGTAGAGTTTGAGTTCGACGCCCATCGCAAGTTCAAGTTCTCTTCCTCAATGATTTCGAGTTCGTGCGAAGACTCGTCCCATGGGAGTCTTAGCAGATCGCGAGTTCGTGTGCTCCAATGCTTGCCTAACACGCGCTCAAGGTACTGTCCTCACAGTTTCGCTGTTGCATGAGCTCATGCTTGTCTGGAGTTATTAATGGTTTTTCCTGTTAAAGACTTTAAAGTCGTGCTTTCGAAAAGTTTTCGTTTGTGATGGGGGGAGGATGAGTGGGAGTGGATTTTTTGTCGGATGATTGGTTCACTTGATTTCTGCAGAAGAGTTAGGATGAATAGTTTATGGAGAAATTGTTATTTATGGTGGAAGATTTCAAGTTCGCTGCCATTTTCGTTAGATATGTTTTCGATCATGAATTCTTTTGTTGAAGTGGTTAGTGTTGTGTTGTGTTGTGCTGAACAGGCATACATTTTTAACTATCAAAATCAAGAAAAACTACCCCTTTATAACTGTCCATTTCAATCATCCCAAGAGAACCCCAGAATAGGCATATGTTGGACCCTTTTCCTAACTATAGGAATACATTTTCCGTTGAAGCATATGTTTTATGACTAACTTGGTGTTGAGTGAGAATTTATGTGGTTCCACCTTTGTCACAATATACTTAAAATTTGTATTTCTACTCAGTGTCATGTCAAAATTGTTCAGATTCCTTTTTTTCTTTGTTCATAGCTCTTGCTTGATTTGATCGAAATTGTCCAAGACCATGGAAATATGTATTGGACAACAACAAAATGATAACAAATGAATTTTCTCACAAGAAACATGTACTGAACTGTTTTTTTTTTCTGGACTAATCTTCTAGTTCAAGACCATAGAATATTTGTGTACATCTAGTGCTTGTATTAGTTCTTTATTTGTATTTATTACTTCACCTGACAATTTGTTTAAAAATACTTGTAATATACTTATATCAGGATCTTATGAAAGAACCATAATACAGGTAATATACTTCTATTAGATTCCTATAATATGATGACCAGAAGAATGAAGGTGCTAACATATGAATCCAGTGGTGTAACTCCTAATGAGGTTGATTCGGAGCCAATATGCTATTGTGGTCTTCAATCACCAATTCTTATGGCAAAGACAAGGAAAAATGCAAGAAGAATCCACCTAGCAGTTATATTCTGATGTAACTTATGAACAATCCTTGGACCAAAATTTCTAGTCCACCTAGCACATCCATTCCTTTGAGTGTGTATTCTATTTATAACCATGTTTCTAATATCCTCCAGCATACTCACAATGGCCTTGCACCTAACTTTCAGACACCTTCCGTTGAAAGCTTCACTAAAATTATTATCAATGACATCACATTTAATATTGGTGTCAAAGAAGGCTTTGCACTAGTGTTTGGCTTAGTACAGAATATATCATCATGACCTTGGTGAGTCATTTCCTTTAACCTCTGTCTATGCACCTCAAAATCTACCATATTAGTACTCTTGGCAAATTTCCAAAATTGTCTCATCAACTGTTTTCCTTTGTATTTTTTACCCCAATTGGAATATATGTGCCTTGCACACATCCTATGTTTTGCATTTGGCAAAAGTTCAACTACGGAAGGGATGAGACCTTGACAAATACAAAAAACAAAAACTAAAGCAAAACATTAATATTGATAAGCATTGTATATACCGTGGCACTCAATTTCCAAATGAGTAATAAAGAAGCATTGCATTCCTTTTGTTGGTCACTTATCAAAGCCCAACTATTGCCATTACACATATCAAGGTCTGACTTCAACAATTTAATAAACCAAGTCCATGTGTCCTTATTCTCGATTCTTACCATTGCCCATGCCATTAGATATATTTGGTTATTGGCATCGCTCCCATGGCACACAACAACTCACCCTTGATCAAACCTCTCAAGAAACATCCATCTAATCCAATGATCTTCCTATATCCAATCAAAAAAACCTTTCCTGCAAGCATCAAAACAAATGTAAGCCCTATCAAATAATGGTAGGGAATTTGGCGGTGGCCTTTCAACTTTCATTTTAAAATTGCTTATAGGGCTTATGGTGTAAAGCTCCCCCAAGTAGTCGTACATCTGCGCATACTCTTTCTTATAATTGCCTTACAGTTGTTTCAATACTTTTAGCTTTGTTCTCCTACATTGACTCAAAGTGACATTTACTCCCAATTGTTCTCTAACTAATTTCTTCAACTCAGGTGCATTGATTTTAGGCATTACAGAAATGAAAATCATGAAGTCTTTAGCTAAGTAAGCACTAGACACTCTTATTCTCAAAAGTGATACTGCATATATGCTCATCTATATACTTTTCCAAATGAAATGACCCAGTTTTGCTATCAAGAGTACGATAAAATCATCCAATTACAATTTATCTAGGCACACCTCGCTCTTATAAATCTAGTTGTGTTCTTGGTGTATTTAATTGCTCTTTCCAGCCATAAAATACCTCAAAATTACATTTTTGAACTCAATTTGCATCCTCGAATGTCATGCCTACAATAAATACTAGATTCATACCATTTTGCTCATATGATGGGAACCTACTCCTTGAAATAACACCATCAACCTCCCCGTCACACTCATCATTTAAACCGGAATGAAGACCTTGTTCCTCATCTGAATGATGGTATTCTGTTTCGTTTCCAGCATCTACCAACTGAGCCTCATCCACAACCAGTGCTAGGGAAGTACCAGTTGGCTCACTATTAAAGCCAATTTTGAGCCTATGTCTCACTGACAATTCCTTTAATTTTCTCCGTGCATCAACGAGTTCAAAATCATCATTGTCACTCGACTATTCCATATCCACCAAATTGCATGCATCATCATCCTCACCCTCATCAACATGCTCAACGTACATGTCAATATTTTCATATTGCAAATGATGATAAAATAGAAATATCACATCAGAGTTATCCCATAAATACGTAAGAGTTAGCTCGTCTGCAAGAGTATTACTTCCAGGAACTTTATAAAAGAGTTTCTCTATTTTACGTACACCCAAAGCCTCAATAGCTTCAATTATATTAGACAGTGTCCCTTACTTAAGCCTATTTCAACAACATTAACCCTTCCACATACGTATTCCAAGGGCGATCTAACTTGAAATTTACCTCAAAAGAAAATAGTGACATAAACTTTGTTCTCGGCCATTAGACCTACAATGGAACAAAAACAAAGAGCACTTTAAATCGTCAAATTATGTCAAAGTTCTGAATTGAAGATATTTTAAAAGGAGACTAACAATCAACATAGGAAAAGCAAATTAGCACAATGCACTGCATAACCAGAAGATTAGTCCGAAAAAAAAAATAGTTCGGTGCATGTTTCTCATGAGAAAATTCATCTGTTATTGTTTTGTTGTTGCCCAATACATATTTCCATGGTTTTGGACAATTTCGATCAAATCAAGCAAGAGCTATGAACAAAGAAAAAAAGGAATTTGAACAATCTTGCCATGACATGTTGAGTGGAAATACAAATTTTAAGTATATGGCGATAAAGGTGGAACCATATAAATCCTTACTCAATACCAAGTCAGCCTCAAAACATATGCTTCAACAAAAAATTTATTCCTGTGGCCAGGAAAAGGGACCAACATGTGCCTCTTCTTGAGTTCTCTTGGGACGATTGAAATGGACACTTACAGAGGGATCGTTTTTCTGGATTTTAATAGTAAAAAATGTATTCATGATCAGCATAACATAACAAAACACTAACCACTTCAACAAAAGAATTCATGATCGAAAACATATCCAATGGAAATGGCAGCTTGAAATCTTCCACCAGCAATAACAATTTCTCCATAAACTATTCGTCCTAACTCTACTGCTGAAATCGAGTGAACGAATCATTCAACTAAAAACAACAATCCACGCCCACTCATCCTCCCCTCATCACAAACGAAAACTTTTCAAAAGCACAATTTTAAAGTCTCTAACAGGAAACACCATTAACAACTCCAGATAAGCACGAGCTCATGCAACAATGAAACGCGAGTGACAACACCTTTGAGCGCAAGCATCTACGCGAGCATTGAGCACGAGAACTCGCAATCTCGATCCACCATCGAGATTCCCGGTGGGACAGTCTTCGCATACGAACTCGAAATTGTCGAGGAAGAGAACTCGAACTCGGGATGGGCATTGAACTCGAACTCTAAGAACTCCATACCACAATTGAACTCCGGATGACAAATGGGCGTCGAACTCCGACTCACGAGGGGACCCAACCGTGAGGGAATTCCAGATCGTCGAACTTGACTTGGGATCATTCAAAGATCCTCATTAAATGTGGATCTTATCTTATAAGATCTTCCTAATGATGGCATTCCAATAATAGAAGCAAACTTTGACCTTGTCACTTGGCATTCTTGCTCTCAAGGCTTGACCTAATTATTGCTCTTCTAGAACACCTAATTACTCACTAATGACAATTGGTCAATAGCACTCAAGCAAAATCCCCAAAATTACTAATAGTACTTAGCAAAATGCCTAAGTAAATAAGGAAATCAGAGTTTAAAATAATCGACTAATCTATCCGACATAACAAAACACTAACCACTTCAACAAAAGAATTCATGATCGAAAACATATCCAACGGAAATGGCAGCTTGAAATCTTCCACCAGCAATAACAATTTCTCCAGAAACTATTCATCCTAACTCTACTGCTGAAATCAAGTGAACCAATCATTCGACTAAAAACAACAATCCATTCCCACTCATCCTCCCGCCATCACAAACGAAAACTTTTCAAAAGCACAATTTTAAAGTCTCTAACAGGAAACACCATTAACAACTCCAGATAAGCACAAGCTCATGCAACAATGAAACGCGAGTGACAACACCTTGAGCGTGCGTTAGGCGAGCATTGGAGCACGAGAACTCGCAATCTCGATCCACCATCGAGACTCCCGCGGGACGGGTCTTCGCACGAACTCGAAATTGTCGAGGAAGAGAACTCGAACTCACGATGGGCATTGAACTCGAACTCTAAGAACTCCATACCACAATTGAACTCCAGATGACAATGGGCGTCGAACTCCAGCTCACGAGGGGACCCAATCGTGAGGGAATTCCAGATCGTCAAACTTGATTTGGGATGGTTCAAAAGATCCTCATTAAATGAGGATCTTATTTCTTTAAGAGATTCCTAATGATGGCATTCCAATAATAGAAGCAAACTTTGACCTTGTCATTTGGCAATTCTTGAAGAGAAGGCTTGAGAGGATGAATTGGGTTCTAGAACACCGGACATGGTCAACCAATGACAATTGGTCAAAGGAGATGGGCAAAATCCCCAAAATTACTAATAGTTTAGCAAAAATGCCAATTAAATAATAAACCTTTTTTTTGTGTCAATTCAGTCCTAAACTTTTTGCATTGGTGCCAATTTAGTCCTAAACATTTTTTGTGCCAATTAAGTCCTAAACCTTTTAAATTTGTGTCAATTGGGTCCATAAACCCTTTGTTTTTGTGCCAATTTAGTCTTTTCGACCAATTTTTTGGAATTTGTCTCAAATGGATCTGCCAATTTGGCCAATGTGCCGGCAAGCACCCGATATGGATAATTTTAATAATATTTTTGATTTCATATTTTTTTCCTTTTTTTTTTTTTCCACTTTTTGGTTCTCTCCCTCCTTCACGAATTTGACTATCTTGCCATTTGGCCGACCGATATGGCAATATGGGTGGAACCATAAAACCCGATTCAAGGCAAGATCAATGATCCAATTCGGGTTTATCTCAAAACATATGCTTGAACAAAAATTGATCCATGGTCGCCACCATGGATTACAAAGGGTTCTATGTCATGTGCCTCTTCTTAAGCCTCTTGGAACCGGCAGTCGGGAAAAAAAATTACGGAGGATGTTTCTCATTTTCGTTTGTTGGATTTTGCATGTAAAAAATGTATTCATGATCAGTATAACATAACTGGAAAAACACTACCAATCATATGCTTCAACAAAGATTTATTCATGACCAACGTACTCTTCTTATCAATGGACAATCATCATTTTCTGGATTTCAATATAAAATGTATTCCATCAGCCCGATAACAAAATTTCATTCCAATTCATGATCGAAAACATCCATTGGCGATTTGCCAACTCTCCTGCTAACAATCTGAACCCATCACGCAAAATCCACCCGACTAAAACAACAATCTACTCCCACTCATCCTCCCCCATCACAAGCGAAACTTTTCAAAAGCACAATTTTTAAAGTCTCTCTCACCATTTAACAACTCCGGATAAGCACAAGCTCATACAACACCCGGTAACAACATGGCGTTGCATTGGGTCTATTACTAGATCTGGTCCCCATCGAGACTCCGTGGGATGGGTGAACTCGAATTGCCGAGGGAACTCGAGACTCACAATGGGCGATTGAACTCGAACTCTAAGAACTCCATACCACGAGGTCGTATAGCAATCAACTCTAGCTGTGAGAGAAAGAAGCTCAATTCAAAAGGAAGGAGGAGAGAAAAAAAAAAAAAAAATAAAGAAAATAAAATAAAAATTCAAAAAATATTAAAATATTATTAAAATTGTTCGGGCGCGTCGGTGACAGGCGCCCACGCTAAGTAATTAGCACGGTGACTCACATCCACGTCGGCAAATTCCGTCAAAATTGATCGAAAGGACTAAATTGGTACAAAAACAAAAGGTTTAGGATTAAATTGGCACCAATTTAAAAAGTTTAAGACTTAATTGGCACAAAAAAAGTTTAGAACTAAATTGGCACCAATGCAAAAGGTTTATGACTGAATTGGCACCAAAAAAAGGTTTAGGACTAAATTGGCACTATTGCAAAAGGTTTAGGACTTTTTTTGCACTTTTCCTGAAGGAGATTCGTTGTTTGGGGGGAGGAAGGAGACAACTTCAACTAAGAAGAGGGACGTCCAAAACCACGTGGTTTTGCAGACGTTGACCATTTTTTTTAGACTATTTACCACTTAGGAGAGAGAAATAATTAAAATAAGCCACACATCGCTATGTCAGCCACATCGCCACATCAGCCTTTTCTGTTAGTAAGTTTAACGATGTTAACTTTATGACTAAAATTAACCAACTTGACAAGTTTTAGAACTTCATTGCACTTTTTGCAAGTTTTAGGACTCAATTATACTTTTGTGATAAGTTTTAGAACTTGTAGTGCACTTATCCCATTTTTTTTTATTATTGGATCAAATTTATTCACAACCAATGTCTTGGAAAGTTTAGTCCTTTTGCCCTTAGTTTTAATTTTGTAACATGTTCTAATCTTATTGGATTGGGGTCATGCCATTCTTCATACCACAAGAGAGCCCTCTTTAGGTAGGTAAACTCTTGTTCCATGAATTCAATCACAACATATAAAAGGACTACTCCACTAATCTCATGGCTAGTTAAGATACCAGATTAAGCCCGGGTGGATGGCCCACGCAATAAATCGTTTGCATTTGGTTAGGGAAAAGTGCCAAAAAAGTCTTAAACCTTTTACATTAGTGCCAATTTAGTCCTAAACCTTTTTTTGGTGTCAATTCAATCCTAAAACTTTTTGCATTGGTGCCAATTTAGTCATAAACCTTTTTTGGTGTCAATTAAGTCCTAAACCTTTTAAATTTGTGCCAATTCAGTCCTAAACCTTTTATTTTTGTGCCAATTTAGTCCTTCCGGCCAATTTTGACCAGAATTTGCCGACACGGACGCGCCTATTGCCCGGTGATCGATCATCGATTCCAACGTGGACAACTTTAATAATATTTTAATATTTTTTTGAATTTTTATTTTTTTTCCTTTTTTTTTTTTTTTTTCCACTTTTTTTTGTTCTCTCCTCATTTCTCTAGCCGGGTCACGGTGTCCGCAACCGCCAGAGGCCGAGAGGCCGGCCGAGCTCGACCTCACGGCCACTAGTGAGGGCGGCCTTGCCCGACCATGGCGAGGCTTGCCCTCACCGCAGCCTCCGGCGAGGGCTCGAGCCTCGCCCGACCAAGGCGAGGCTCGCCTTGCTAGGGCGAGGTCAAGCTTGGCGGCAGGCAAGGTCGACCGTGACCGCCGGAGGAAGGAGGGAGGGACCAAAAAAAAAAAAAAAAAAAAAAAAAAAAAATATTAAAATTCAAAAAAAATATTAGATTACTATTAAAATTGTCCACATCGACAAAGGATCTACCGTCGCCAAGAAAGCATCCACGTCGGCAAATTTCGATCAAAATTGACCGGAAAGACTAAATTGGCATAAAAACAAAAGGATTTAGGACTGAATTGGCACCAATTTAAAAGGTTTATGACTTAATTGGCACCAAAAAAGGTTTAGGACTAAATTGGGACCAATACAAAAGGTTTAGGACTGAATTGGCACAAAAAAAAAGGTTTAGGACTAAATTGGCACTAATACAAAAGGTTTAGGACTTTTTTGGCACTTTTCCCCATTTGGTTATGAGAGGAGTCGGACCTATCTCGTGTACCTAATTCATCGCAAATCTGATTTTAACCACTGAGCCAATCTCATAGTGTCGTGAGGTTGATCCGAGTCACACCAGATTTCACTATACCGCCTTGGATCTTATCTCATTTTATCTATTAATTCCCGATCAAAAACAGACTTTTTCCAATGCTTCTCGTTTCATTCTCCCTCTCGACGTTATTAACTTGACGATTTTCACCGTTGTGTATTGCATAATGTATCGGTTTGCGAAAAAGCAAGTTGCTATAAAATAAACACAATATATCAGAATACATTACAGCCCAAGTATAGTTATATGATCATGTTATATTGGGTTTTGCGCATGCTGGTTTTGGAGCAATGTGGCTGAACGATTGGTGTAGGCCAATATTCTAATAGCCACCTTTTTATTGAAGAAACTAATGGGGAAAGATATGTCCGTAGAAATAAGAGTGGAAGATTTTCATCCATCGAACTTCGCTGCCACTCTACAGTCAAAGAAATCTTAGCCGTCGCATATGGAATTAAGAATGGTTTTCACAACTTCTTTGATGGGAGGAATGGTTTTCACGGTACTCTTTCGAGGCCAAACATATCAAAATGTGAAAAAAAAAAAATGTACTCGCGGACCTTCTCTCAAGACCTAAAGAAGTTTCGTCTTTCTCCATGTTCACGTCGGCATTCGCACACCAAGTTGCTAGAGGATTGGCCTTATATCCACCAAAATACAAAACCTCTCATTTGGACAATTTTGCGAAGATACGGAACCTCTCATTTTGAAGTTTTTTAGACAATATGGAGATTTAAATCTTATATAGTTCGGGATAAATCCAAACTACCCATTCATCTATGTCTTCCACATTCGACGTCACCAATTTTCCGACGGAATTAAAATCGTTAGATCGATAATTGCTTCACAACTATACCATAGCCATTGAATTTCCTACGGCCTCTATTCATAGGATCATCACTGCGTTTCTTGCTGAAGGTTTTTCTAAACCATTTTCTTAAGCATTTTGCTGAGGTTCTTGAACGGTTTCACCTTTTGCCTTATGGGCACAGTATAATCAGCACTGAACTGAAGTGCAGAGCTTCAAACCCTAAAGCCCGCATGACTATCTTCTTCCATAGAGAATGGGAATTTTTACACTTGAAGTCCAACAGGACAAATCAACTGTCCTTATCCCTAAAATTGCTACATTTTAAAGACCTTTTCTATGCAGCTTGGGAGATATTCATCGAGGATCTTATCCGAAGAGAATCAAATTATTCTAAAGCTTTGTTTTTCGCCTGGTACATACCAACAAGAAATGTCATGGGAATATTCCCACGCATATCACACTACCAGAGATACCAGCCACCGGACATTAGATTGGTATAAGTAGAATTAACAATGGAATTTCCCAAACACACATGGCTGAAGATATGTGGCGATTAGATTTAAGATCCTGGGAAGATGTTGATCTTGACCCAGATCATGAACCCATTAGTAAGTGAGGAAACTCATATATATTCTTTTTTTTGATCGAAAGGAAACTCATATTTCATGTGATTGCTTTAATAAAGTCAAAGTCATAAGCGTTGTTGCATTATTGAGTCTATACCGAAGCTTTTCAGGTTTCGTCATCCTGATAATCTCTGCATAACTTTCATCGCTGGTCCGTGATACGATTTGCCGGATACTATGAAGAATGTCCATATCACCCTCGATCTCTCAGACGTTCCTTCAAACCATTCTCTTTTAGGTCGGGCAACATTCGGAAGACAGAACTACGACTTTGATCCCATGAGATGAGCTTTTGGTAATTGTGCTCTCCACTGGACACTCCGCCGGAAAGCCTTAATACGGAGATCTACGGTATCAATCTCATTTGATTAAATAACCGATCCCACGAAAAGTGAGAGGATTCCCGCGTCAAGAAAACATGTCTAACTCGAATTCCGAGTAACTTCTCGTCGACCAACTTTTTCTTTTTTCCGTCGTGGATCAACTTAAAACGTACGTTTCATTAGCAACTCGTTCGTCGTTCCGCTGCGCGAGGCGATCCATATCCCTTCGTGTTCGAATCGGATCCACACATTCTTTCGGGAGTCGTTTTCTTCTCTCAAAATCCCCGCCTTGTACTTTTTCTCCCGCTTTCTCTTCCTTATCCTTTTTGACTTTTTCCCAATAAACGCTCGCAAAAAAAAATAAAAACGCAAAAAGAAGAAAGAAATAGCAAAAGATGCCGGCGACCGTCCCTCCCCGTGCCGTCGCGTCGACGGGGACGCGCTTTGGGGCGACCGGAGGGGGGCCCACCACGTGTCGGCCGGATGCCTCGCGGCTCCGGCCACGGATTACCTGACGACGACGCGCTCCCCTGCGCGCCACGTCATCCGAGCGGGTCCCCCGGCGCTCCAGTCCCCCACGCGCGGGTCCTCCCGGCGCACTGAAACCAAAAGGAAGTGGAGGGCGGGACCCACCCGCCTGTCGTTACCAAGCCTTTGAGGAGACTTGACGCAAAAAATTTTTAAAATTAAAATAAATAAAAAGAAAGACAACGAGCAAGAAGTGATTACGCAATAAATCGAGGTTTTTGCACGGTCGGATATCGGGATATATGACGCAACGAAAATTGGGGGCTCGTGTAAAAGGAACGAGTGTATTTTAGATGACCCACGTCGTCTGCTGAATATTCAATGGCTGTAAAGCGCAAGGTCAATTGCTGACGTGACATGTATTTTTTACTTATATTCGATAATAAATTGACATGCATCGAATGAGACGGAATAAATAAATAAAAATCTGATTTTAAATTTCTTCTTCCTCCACTGCAGAACGCCACCTCTCCAACCACCATCTCCATTACTTTCGGCATTGATTTTTGATAGAGTCGATTGCGAGTGGTGACGGAGGTGTAGCTTGTGCCGATCGCAAGCAACCCTAGAAGAGGTGGAGATGGTGGCTACAGGGGTGGTGCTATGTGATGGAGGACCAAAAAGATAAAAATCAAACTTTTATTTTTTACATTCCACCTCAACCAACATGTGTCAATCTATTATTGGACATGAATAGAAAAACACACGCCAAGCTATCGATTGAGGTGGCGCTTAGCAACCACTAGATATTTTCTCCTTTATGAGGAAGGAAAAAGCGAGAATTTCTCATATGATGTGCCTTGATTTACTAACTTACGGATATAGGGGTTTTACTTTGAATGAAAGTGACAATTTGGTTATTTGTTGACTACATTTAACCAGAGTTACTCGCTTTTAGTTAGAATTGTTAAATGGCTGGCTCAAGTTTTGTTTGGTTTGGTTTGAAATGGTCCGATTCAAATTGACACATTTAACCTATTTTAATTCGTTTTCATGCAATTCAAATCTAGTGACTCATACTCCACCCAAATCATATTGCTAAAAATATTTACATATTTGACATAATCTAGAAAAATTCATATCTAAATTGAGGTGATAGTGCTGAGTGAGTAAGCGCGATATCGAGTGAAGGCGAGAGATAGTGAAGAAAGAGTCATAGAGGTGGGTTAAGTCTAAGTAAGTTGAGAACCCATTTAACATTTATATTATTTTGAGCTTTACCATTCTAAATCCATGCATGAGTCATTTACTAAGTATAACCAACTCATATAATAATTTAGCCCATCAGATTTAGGTTGAGAAATTAGTTTATAGCCTATTTTGACATGTCTGCTTTTAGTTAACAAATGAGCGCAAAGCAAAGCCAAACGACAAAACATAATGTATGGAGATATGTTCACAGCTAAAAAAAAAAAGTAGAGAAACGTTCTTTATATTGGGGAGAAAAATGAGGTATGTTTTGGGTGTTTTTTTTCCCTTTTTTCTCTCTTTTTATATTTATGGAAAAATAAGGCATATTTACATGCTTTAAATAAATTCAAATTTCAAAAAAAAAAATGAAAATTTTATGGGTGAATCTCCACATCAATGTTTAAGTGGTGTGAAAGTTTCCATGGAAAAAAAAAATCAAAGTGCATGAGCCACAAGATTTAAATTAAGTAAAAAATTTAATTAATAGGAGATCAATAAATTACATGAAATCATTAGGGAACATAATTGGACGGATTTTTTTTTTTTTTTGGTCGGGAGCCTTGGACGGACTGGATCGAACATAATTTGACCTAAATATCTACGGTCAATTTGTAATTAAATTGAAAATCTTCAAGAACGTTCACTATAAAAATTAAATTTTCATTGCACTTTAAAAAAATTAAAATTTTAGTTTTGTTTACTGCTAACTCGTTTATTTTAGATGTGGTGACAAGATTTATTTAAAAAGTAGTAATTAAACCACGTTTCACATAGTATTGACCGTCTTTTAACGAAGGAGTTGGATATGTATCTAATTTGCAATATTACAAGGTAGATAGACCGTGATAAAATACAAGTCAGTTAAAACAACGAAAATTTGAGATGGAGTCGAACCTCAATGACGGAATAAAAGAATAAAAGTGCCTCGTTTCTTTTGTAAAGATGATTGTTTTTTTTTCCTAGCTATAGGCATGAGCTACTTAAAGGGGAATTAGCACAACAATCCATCGTCATGACCTCACTTGAATCCGAGTTCCTTATGATAGGAATCGAATCTACAACCATTAATTATGAAGTCGAAAGTGAGGGAACGCTTTCACAACTCGGGTTAATTCTAGGGTAGGTCTATAAAGATAATTGCTATTTAGGCAAGCCGTGGAAAATCAATTACTTTTTTGATAGGAAAATCAATTACAATTCCATATGTATAGATGAGTTTTTGAGTGGACGGGACTTTGTTTTCAAAATAGATTCCTCAAGAAAATAATTCCCAAAATATAACTCCCCCAAAACAATTTTGCAAATTAAACTTCTCCATGTCACATTATGTTAAAGATTTCCTAATCATCGCCCCCTCATCGTAGTCAAGTTTTTTTTTATCTCTCTTTAAATTAAAAATTTTCAACATTTTCCACAACTTTTTATTTTTCCAGTGCAATATTTAGAAATACCAAGCCAAAAGGATCTCCACAATCGAATAATTTATTCAGTGATGTATGTTCCTTTGTATTTCATTTTTTGCTGAACTTGTTATTTTCAGGTTGACATCCTTTCATTCTTAGCTTTTTAGTGAAGATTATCATTTATCTGTTTAGAGTTGTTTTTCATCAATGATTTAATATTATGAACCAAATATATTTTAATATCATTACTTCGACCAATTATTTTGTGCATCGTAACCATTTTTGTCCTTTTTTCCAAGTACAATTGATTTTGTTAACATTTTTCCTGTATAAAAGTTACATATAAAATAAGTTAGATTTTTCCTTTTTTTCATTTTTAAATTTTATTGTAATCGTTCAATTAAGTGGATTGATATTTTAAATGCAATTTTGCTGAATAAATACTTAAAAGTGGAAAATTTTCTTTCATTCGATAAGATGTAATATTAGTTACTTAATCTTGAAATTGTAGTCTAATAGCAAAAAAATGGATTTATTTAAACTTTCTTTCAATATACATTTGCCTTTGGCCATTTATAAATTCAAAAATTAATGGAAAAATAATTTTTCACATAAAATTGTGACATTTATTATAAAATACTTTTCTATCCATATTTTGAGTTCAAAGTCAATAAGAGAATAAATTTGTGGAATAACAAATCAATAAATCCAAACTTGATTGAAGGTTTGCGACTCTTGCTTCGGAATTAATTATTTATAGTAGGTTAATTATAAAAAGAACAAAGATAAAAGTGACTAAGATGAACGATTAAATGATTAGGCAGTCTCTAGGCACGGTGTGGCACGAAGAAATCTAGATTGACAAATAATTTTGGGAGATCTAAATTGCGAATACTTTCATAGGGATCTATTTTGCGAAAAAAAAAAAGTCTAAAAATGAGCTAATTATAAAATTTTGACAAAAAAACTAATTATAAAATCACTATAAGTTTACGTGTTTCATTGATCTAACATCACTTTTGGAAGTAATTTTTGCACATCATCTTATCTCCATTGAAATTTACTATTAATAGGTTGCATTTATCATCGTCAATTACAATAAGATGCAAGGATGATTAGTTTCCAAATCAATCTAGCCTCACCTAGAAACTGGGAATTGGGTTCCGGACCACATGATCTAGGAACCAGACCGGTTCTTGGGTAGTCTAACGGAACCGGTCAACGTCCGAGTGAAAGTGGCCATGGATCTCCACCAAATAACTAGTCACTGGCGAAGAGCGAGTTTTGATTGGGACCGACAACAAATGCCCTATAATTCTTAGATTCGGGAAGCAGCATAAGTTGCATCGAATTGAAATGTCAGAATAGCAGTAAAAGCCATTGGAAATTGGCGCTGAAGATGAAGAAGAGAGAGGGTTTTAGTTGTTTAATTTGCTTCTCGTATGAAAAAATTGATACTTCGAAGGGTTTAAGGAGAAGAGAGAACGAGGAGATCTAGCAAGTTTGTCCTGAAATTACAGAATAGCAGTAAACGTGGAGTGTCCGTCATCAGTTTCAATTTTATGGAATCGGAAATCGGACCGGCGCCTCTGGGAACTGTCTAGAATTGGCCGGTCCGAATCGAGCCGGGCAATTATCAAATTTCGATTCTCATGGAAGTTAATTGCAAAATGTGAAGTCTATGATCTACTTTTTATGATTTTTGTACCCCACAATATCTCGAGTCAAATGGCAAAGAAAGATCAAATACAAAGGCAAATATATGCAAATTTTACGATAAAATGTCGAAAACTTTTAGTTAATCCGAAATGACTGACCAACTAGTAATCTCTAATTTAGGAGGGATTTCGAGCTCACCACGCGACGAAAAAAGGGTCTTATCGAGCGTGCGATTGCATTTACGGTCCGGCAAATCACCCTAAACAACAATCGACAGATACAACCGACATTGCTCGATAGACCCGATCACGGCCTCGGCGGGGTTCGAGCCGATACAGGCCCGGATACAGAAATCGGGTCGTGGTTCGGGCAAGCAATTCCGTTCTCGGACCTTAGGCTCTCTCCCCCCTCACCGTAGGGCCACGTAGGCCTGGTCCGGAAATGTTTTTTTTATTACTATATATCTTGTGGACAAGATTGGACAAAGGGGGAAAAAAAAACAGAGACGAAGGAACGCAACAAAAAAATCAAACTCGTCTTCCTCACTCACACGCGCACGCTATCTCTCTCTAGACACGCAGAGAAATGAGCCAGTGCGTTCCGGACTGGGATCTCGACGACTCCGGCAACAACCATCCCACTCCTCCCAGGATCTCTCTCCGCTCTCGCTCCTTCAATATCAGCACCCCCGATGTTCCCGTGTATGATCAAAATGTCGACAAGCCAGTGTTGTTGTTGTTGTTGTTCTCGTTTTTGCGTGGTTTTGATGGGGGTTTGATTCGTGTCTTTGCTACGCCGGCAGGTCGAACTACGAGGTCGCCGAGCTGACGTGGGAGAACGGCCAGCTCGCCATGCACGGCCTCGGCCCCCCGCGCCCCGCCGCCAAGCCCCTCCCCACCTCCTCCGCTTCGCACTCCAAGTACGCGTGGGTGGACAAGCCACGCTCCGCCGCCCCCGCCAACGCCGCCCCCTCCGCGGCGGCCGGCGGCGCCGGCACGGGCACCCTCGAGTGCATCGTCAACCAGGCCGCCGCCCTCCCCCGCCGGAAGCTTCCCTTCGACGCGGCGGCGGCCGACCTCGTCCCGTGGTTCGACCACTCGCGCGGCTCTTCCGCGGCGGCCTCCGCCACCATGACGATGGACGCGCTCGTCCCCTGCGCCGGCGCGGCCGACGACCGGACCACCGCCCACTTCGTCGACTCCGCGCCCCCCGGCGGCGGCGGCGGTGGCGTCGTGGGTTGCTCCACGCGCGTGGGGTCGTGCGGCGGGGCGGCGGCGGGGCCGGCGCAGGAGGAGGACGCGCTGGCGGCAAGGAAGCGCGCCAGGGGTCGCGCGCCGCGTCGGCGGCGGAGTGGAGCGGGATGGACCAGAGCGTGAGCGTGAGCGGGAGCGCGACGTTCGGGAGGGACATCGGGGCCGGGATGACGTCCACGTCCCTGGGGTCGCCGGAGAACACCAGCTCCGGACAGGGCTGCGGGAGGGCCACGGCGGCGGCGGCGGCGGCCGAGGACCACGACTCCGCTTGTCACAGCAGGCCTCCGGTGAGGGAACACACCGTAATTATTTAAATTAACCAATTTAATTAGATTATAATATTTTGTTACTTTTTTTGTGGAGTTGAGATTTTAACCGGTGCTCAACATCTCGCGTACATTAATCATTGAAGCTGTCCCCACAAGTTTCTTGATAAATAAAACTTTTTTTTATTTTTTTAATATCTTTCTTTCTTTCTTTCTTTCTTTGTTATTATATTTTTCAATTTTAATTATTAAAAATGGGTTTTTTGGGCATTGTGCAGAGGGAGGGAGGTGACGACGGCGACGGCAAGAAGCGCAACGGAAAGTCTTCGGTCTCCACCAGAAGGAGTCGAGCCGCCGCCATTCACAACCAATCTGAACGAGTGCGATCTCTCTCCGCCTCTTTTCATATACCCAAATGGAAAAAGAAATGTATATATAAAAATACGCCAATTTTTTTTTTTTTTTAAATCACGAAATTATTTTACATAATCTTGCAAGACTTTGGAAAGATTCATACTTTATAATGCTTTTTTTATGGAGTCGAAGTACACGCACAACATATTGAATGAATCATTCAAGAAAAGAAGATGTTATTTCCCGTGTTCTTGGCAAAGCTTAAGCGTCCTCGTTGAAAACGTCGGTTCTTTGCTAATAGAACAAGTACGATTTTTATCGGTTGTGTCTATCGCGGCGGAGTGCAGTCTCGTGATCTGATCTTATGCGATGCCGATGCAGAAAAGGAGAGATAAGATAAATCAGAGGATGAAGACGCTGCAGAAGCTGGTCCCTAATTCTAGCAAGGTATATCGAGAAATCCCTCCTCCCATTTAATTAATTTATTTTCGGGGTTTTCAGATCTTAGATTTTCGGCTGAATTTTGTTTTCGCAAAAAAAAAAAAGCAACTGCCAGTACATTTCTGTCATGGAAAAAGAAGTAGCAGAGGCCCTTTAATGCTTATCCAAATAATATGGACTCATAGAATTCTACTTTTTCCCAAAATTTCTAAGAAAAGTAGGGATAATAATTACTTGAACTGCTTTTTTTTTATTGACTAGGTATTGCAATGCAATTTTTAATTTTCCGGATAGTGCCTTTTTTTTATCCGAAGTTTTTTTCCGGATAGTACTTGAACATGCAAAATGGCACATGATTGCATGGAAGAGTGAGTTCCAGGGTCCTGCAGAACAAGGAACCTTATACAAAACGGTGTCGTGATGAACAACGTGGTCCATATTAAGCTTTTCTAGGCACGATTGTCTCCGCGTTAATCTCTCACGGAGAGAGAGAGAGAGATATAGGGCCTACGAAGGAAAAGTTTGATGTTGGAGCAGGAACTTGTCCCCGTATCAAATCAAGAACTTTGTCTCCATATCAAATCATCATCCCTTCTTTGTCTACTTGTACCCATGCAAAGATGAGTCTTGTGGACTAGGATCATCTCTCTCTCCGTCTCTCTCTCTCTCTCTCTCTCTCTATCTCTCTCTCTGTCTCTCGTCTATGAAATGAGGCCACACGTTCTCCTTCAGAGCATTTACTCCTTTTGGTACCCACATTCTCATGATTGGTCCTGTGATAGAATTGAACAGAAAGAGTAACAATGAGCCGATATTCTAGTCCTTTCTACTTTGGAAGATGGTTCATTACCCTGACTTCAACTAGGCTCGCTTTGGAATCATTCCCGACTTCGTAGGACTGTGATGGAGCCGACATGAAAACCTGAACTTCGATGTTTTGCTTTAGAGACACTATCTTATTCTGCTGATGAAAATTTTACGAATACTCTGCGTCTTGATGTGGTGCATGGTGTTATCAAAAGGGTGAGTTGAGCTGTCTTTGCGAGTTCCATCTGAGGCGTTCACTTAGTGGGAACGGAAATGATGAACTCATTCAGCAGCACTAGAACGTTAGCTGAGGGTTTTCTTGGCTTTGAATACTATGCATCTTGATGTGGTGCACGGTGTTATCAAAAGGATGTGTTGAGCTGTATTGTGAGTTCCATCTGAGGCATTCACTTGGTGTGAATGGATATGATGAACTCATTCAGCAGCACTAGAACGTTAGCTAAGGGTTTTCTTGGTTTGATCATCAGACGGACAAAGCCTCGGTGCTGGACGAGGTGATCGAGTATCTGAAACAACTCCAGGCACAAGTTCAGATGGTGAACAGGATGAACATGCAGCCGATGATGATGCCAATGGCGATGCAGCAGCAGCTTCAGATGTCGATGATGGGCCAGATGGGGATGGGGTTGGGGATGTTGGGCATGGGGATGCCCGGGATGGGCATGATGGACATGAACGCCCTTGGCCGCTCCAACCTTGCCAGCATCCCTCCCGTCCTCCACCCTGCTGCTGCTGCCGCTGCCTTCATGCCCATTAGTTCTTGGGACGGTGACCGGGTACCCGCCGCGGCTCCAATGGTCATGCCGGAACAGCTGTCCCCGTTCCTTGCTTCCCAGTCTCAGGTACCATAAGTTACCACTGGAGAAAGCACTAGTTTTAATCAAAAACTGACAAACATTCTCTTTTGGGGCAAGCAAAATTTAAAGGAACGTTTATTTTGTTTATCTTACTAAATGAACCATGCTTCATAGAGAATTGCCACATGGAAAAAACTATAGTTTATTCATAGCATATACTAATGTTAATTAACTCTTAACCTATGGACGCGTACATTTAATGTGGCATTGTTTCTGAAAATTTCTGGATGTTAACTGTAGTTGGCTGACTTTTGGGTAGGTGGAGGATAGCATATCATCTCATTAATGGACCTACAATTATTATTTGGAAGCTTTCGAACATAGAGATCGTCCGTGCATATTTCTTTAGATATAGTCGACAACAATAGTCAAGTTAATGAGACAGACAAGACGTGAGATATGACGTGTGAAAATGAAATGATAGTACATATCATTGCGCGTTTTTCTATGTAAAAGATTCATTTAACATATTCTAAAGAAGCTACTAATAAACTACGTAGAAATTTGTACTTTGAAGATAAAGCTTTCTTTGTTATGTATACTCGACAAGTTCCCAAAGATACTATTTTCAAAAGATCAAATCATTATACGTAGGTTCAGATAAACAAACTAGCAACTATTGTGATTTTTTTACAAACTAAACTCGTATAGATTGTGATCCTTTATACCCTAGGACCTATGATAAATATTGATGTGAATAATTTAATTTTTTTTACCTGGCAAATTGTGTGATTATAGTTGCTAAGTTTTGCCAAATTGGACATTTATTTGCAGCCTATAACGTTGGATGCCTACGGCAGAATGGCGGCCATGTTCCAGCAGATGCATCAACCACCAGCTTCCAGTTCCAAGAACTGAACTAAATTTCGAGAGCAAGTTGCTTTTTTTTGACATGGTCTTGGAGGCAAGCGAGTGTTGTGACTTTGTCTTTTTCTAAGTCTAGTATACCATTGAAGCAACGTGAGATGATTTTAGTTCAATAGATAGGGATTCGGTATTCGGTCTTTCTTTTTGTACTTTCGTGTACCCAGCTAGATGGAAGATTCTTTATGTGTGTGTGTATATATCTATATATTTGAGGAATATATATATGTATTTAAATATGGTTCCCTTTTGTTAATTAATTCGATTTTTTGTCTGGGATGATGGTTCATATTTTAACATATTAAAGAGTGTATTTGTTTAGCAGAAAACCCAATTTAATTAATTCCAAGGATCTTCCCAAATCTTAAGTGTTGGTTATATCTACTATATGTATATGATAATGAATCTATAAACTGGAGTGCAGTTCTAACCAATCAATTCAGGTAAACCTAGATTGATGTGATACTTAAGCCCTCAAGTAGTGTACGAGAAGTTAAACTACCTAAGTGCCCGTGTAAGGGAACTGGTCTGATAAAACCTAGAGATCTTAGGTTCGGGGTTCAGTTATGTGTGGGGAAAAGTGCCAAAAAAATCCTAAACCTTTTGTATTTATGTCAATATTTCCTAAACTTTTTTTTTGGATCAATTTAGTCCTAAACTTTTTGCATTTGTGCCAATTCAATCCTAAATCTTTTTGTCTTTGTGCCAATTTAGTTCTTCTGACAAATTTTGGCTAGATTTTACTAACTTAGATGCTAGCCGGTCACTTGCACTGACGTGGACAACTTTAATATTTTTTTGAATTTTTATTTATTTATTTATTTATTTTTCCTCTCCTCCCTCCTTCCTCCAACCGGTCGACGCAACGGCAACTGGCCAAAGGCCAGAGGCCAGCGTCGGCAAGGTTGACCTCGCCAGCCACAGGTGAGGTTGGGCCTTGCCCAGCGAGAGGTTGCCCTTGCTAGTGGCCGATGAGGGCAAGCCTTGCTCATGGCTGGCGAGGTCGACCTCGTCGGCCTCTAGCCAGTAGCTGGTTCGACGACTGGCTAGAGGAAAGAGGAAGGAGGGGAAAAAAATAAAATAAAATAATTCAAAAAAATATTAAAATATTATTAAAATTATCTATGTCAGCGTTGGTGATCGGCCGCCGGCTGGTTGGCATCCACGTCAGCAAAATCGGGCCAAAATTGACCAAAAGGACTCAATTGGTACAAAAACAAAAGATTTAAGACTAAATTGGCATAAATATAAAAAGTTTAGGACTGAATTAACATCATAAAAAGGTTTAAGACTGAATTGACATCAATGCAAAAGGTTTAGAACTGAATTTGCACACAAAAAAAAAAGGTTGATGACTAAATTAGCATTATTGTAAAAGGTTTAGGACTTCTTTAGCACTTTTCTCGTTATGTGTGAGACAAATTAGCATTCGGATGCTCTTTCGATATGATAGCCCTATTGTTTTTTTTGTTAAGTCTAAGTTATTTGTCAATTAATTTCCAAAGTATTCAGGATATTTTGATTAATATTTAAAATGTTGCCACTACATTTATTCAGTAACGTTATTAGTTAAGGCTGTGTTCATTTCTGAAAAAATGTTTTTCCAGAAAACATTTTCCGTGTTTTCCAGTGTTCGGGGGCGGAAAATGCTTTCCGTGGGAAAACATTTTCTTTCCCTACTCCCAAATACTTCATTGTTTTGAGGAAAATGATTTCTTCTTCTCACAAAGAGAAAATCATTTTCCCCCAAAGTGAAGACAAAATTGCCCATGAGAGGGAAAATGTTTTCCGTGGGAGAGGAAGTTGATTGCCGATCACCGCCAATCGCCGCCACTCGACCGCTGGTCGCCACCCCCCGCCACCCCCCGCCGCTGTCGCCACCGGTCGTCGGTTGTCGATCCTCGTCGATCATCAACCGCCGCCGGTTGCAGGCCATCGGTCGTCGGCCGCCACCCGTCACAGATCGCCGGTCACCGTTGATTGTCGGCTGCCGCCGGTCGCCGACCGTTGGTCGCCGCTCACCACCACCGCCTGCTGCAGATCATCGGTCGCCGCTGGTGGTTGTCGGTCACAGGTCACCGTCGATCGTCGGCCGCCGCCGATCGCCGCCCAGCGCCGGTTGCCGATTGCCGCCTACCGCCCGTCGTCGCCGCCCGTCACCATTGCCAGCCGCCAGTCGCCGCCGCCTGCCGTTGATCACTGCTGGTTGCCGAACACCGCCGGATCGGCAGTCGCCGAACATCAGAAAATATTTTCCGAAACTTTTTCAAATTTTAGCTGAACACTAGAAAATTATGTTCCAGGAAAATATTTTTCAAGAAAATGACTTTTAAAAAAATATTTTCTAAAAAAATATTTTCTACCAAACGAACAGAGCACAGAGAAAACGTTCTTCGTACGTAGTGGTGTCACTCCATTTGTGTGTAAAAAAATGCATGCTAAATTCATCATGACGTGTAAGCACATGCATCGCGCAATGTGGGATTCAAACATAATGATTAAGATGACATATCATGATGATATTTACATGTGACATGACATGACAAATTTAAATGCAAAACATGACGACGGAAAATGGTATGATATGATAACATGCACATGCACATGCACATGCATCATGACATGATAAATTTTTATCCAGACGTGATAAGGGATTGACATGACATGACAAAACCAAAAAGCACGAAGAGAGAATGACATGGTGTGACAATAATTACATAAAATATGACATGTCAATTAAAAACAATACAATTAATTCTCACCGATGGCAAGACCATATTAGATACAAAATACTCTTAAATACAAGTGCACTTTACCTCCTTAATCTTTTAGAGTGGTCAAGAAAATCCTAGACAAAAGAAGAATCATATGACCTTGGCCTCCTCCTCGGCTGGTCATGCCTGGAGAACCTTCCGTCTGAGCACTGAGACAAGGGTGAGGACTGTGGCGGCACGGTGGAATAATGAACCGGGGTCCAACGGCGACAAACGGGAGGTCATGTGGCAAGATAGAAGGGTGGGAAACCGGGCGGGGTTGGGTTTGACTTTTCTTTCCCTACGTCACTTTTTACGCGCCTCAAGTTTACAACTTGGCTACTCTTAAGTACGTAAACGACAATTGGTAACCAGCAAATTTCAAGAATGGAGAAAAACACGATCCTTAATTAGGGTTTGGCCGTAGTTTCTACGGATGGTTTATGGCAAATTATTTAGGGTTTCCATCCCGCGTGTGTATTAGGACGGATGATGACCCCATTATTGGGTGATGATTAAGCTCGAGAAATTATATCGAGCAACAACACTTTTAATGTCGAGCACATTAATCGTTGTATAGCCTCAGCAGACATCGAACGTGCAAATGTATGCAAAAAGACAAGCACGTCGATGATTGGATCCTCAGCTGTCGACTTGGTCCAAGCGAAGCCACACGTTCCTTCCCCAAAACATTTTCATGCTATCTAACTTTTTACAGGTCATACGTTATTTACGATATCTTTTCTTGATATGACATTTATGACTTGCATAATGCAACCTCAGAATTTCATGTCCAATGTTCATTAGCTCTTCACGGGAACATAGGAAAAATTATTAAAAGTGTCCCAAACCTGCTTATAATTACGATAATTTAGTCAGTTTTTTTTTATCAATTAAATCCTAAACCTTTTATATTTATATCAATTCAGTACATCCGGCCAACTTTGATTGATTGGTGTTAACGTGGACATTTATTTTAATATTTTTTTTCGAATTATTTATTATATATTTATTTTCTTTTTCCATTTTTCTCCTTTTTCCCTTCCTTCTTCCTCTAGCCTGGTCCCCGAACCTCGACGATCGGTCGAGGTGAGGGCCAGCGAGGTCAACAAGGGCCAGCGAGGTTAGCCTCGCTAGTGGCCAACCTTGCCGATCCTCGCCTCTAGTCGGTCACCGAGGTTTGGCGACTAGCCGGAGGAAGAAGGAAAAAAAATAAAAATAAAATAAAAAATTCAAAAAATATTATAAAAATGTTTACGTTGGCACCAACCGCGCCATGTAAAATGGTTAGTGTTCATGTAAGTGCCGACTCGCTGGCTGGATGGACTAAATTGAAAAAAATGCAATTGGTTTAGGACTCCATTAACAAAAAAAAATGCTTATGATTGAATTAATACAATTAAAATAGATTTATGACTTTTTTTGTAATTCTACTCATGATCATATGTTGCAATAAATACTAGGGGTCACCATCACATGTAAATAAGGATGATTACTCCTAAAATGCCACCATTTGGACTCATAATCTTGCTTTTTAAATGTTTAATATCAAACTTCTTATCATGATCAAATTAGCTAATTAATTAATTAATCCATTGGTTAATTTTTTATCTTTCTTAAGAATTTACTTTTGCTTATGTGCAACTTACCCAAAATAAATAAGGACAAAAAGTGCCGGTGCATAGAATGGCCAAAAAATTATTTGATCAACGGGATCATTTGATCTTTGAAACGGGATCATATTAAAATCTTCCGGGATCATCTTTAAAAGCCTAATTATACATATTTAAAAGGGAAAATAACACAAACAGTCCTTGAACTTTGACTCAATATGCAATTTGGTCTATGAACTTTTAATTTGTTCAATGTAGTCCTTGAACTTTCAATTTTTTCAATATGGTCCCTGAACTTTTGGCACATGTTTAATATAGTTTCTGAACTTTATAAAAATATTCAATATAGTCCTTCCATTAATTTAAGTTTAGAATCTATATTATACATTTTCATATAGTTCAGGGACTATATTGAACATTTACTAAAAGTTCAAGGATTAAGTTGAACAAATTGAAAGTTCAGGGACCACATTGAACATTGAGTTAAAGTTTAGGGACTACATTGAACAAATTAAAAGTTCGGGAACCAAATTTCACATTGAGCCAAAGTTCAGGGACTGTTTGTGTCATTACCCCTATTTAAAATCTTCCAAATTTCAAAGAGGTGATGATAGCATGACAACATTCGAATGCCCAAAATTTATCTAATTAGTTGCTTGGGGCCGGCTGACCAAATTCTTTAAGCTTGTGCATCCATCTGTTTGATTTTCATCCATCAGTTTCTCCACTTTATTTAATGAAGCTCCCTTTGCAACATAATGGATTTTTATCCATCAAGGTTATTTTCGGATTTTCTCCTATCACGTAGGGTTTATACATTATTTATTTAATATTTTCAATGTTTCGGATAATTTTTATCACTATTTTAGATATACCAAAAAAGAGAGAGCTCTCCCTGGAATTTCGCCCGAAAACAAACACCGGCACGAGCGCGTGTTTGCAGATTGAATTGTTTGTGTTTATCTATCTTGTTTGCTAGGACCGACAATTCGTGTTGTGCCATGTGGAAACAAAGGCATAACATGACATGGCAATTTGAACACAATGGGTATAATGAACGTGTTAAACTGTCTCGGCAAGCCTGACCAAGCATGTTACATGATACAACATCGATAACACGATTATCAAGCATGTTACCATGTTTGGTGTCATCACGACATGAAAATTAACCTGTTTACAACGATAAATACATGAAGCACATTTCTGCACAACACTAGCGTTAACTCGTTTAAGGAGCTTCAACATGCTTTTATGCAAATTGAGTAATTTCACTTTGCATTAAATCTAAGGTGTATTATGAGTTTGTGTTTTTTTTCACATGTTTTTTCATCCCTGAAGATGATTTTGTTTATTACTTTAAAATTTTCAAGCTATATTACAAAGAAAGGAATAGAAAATTTTTTTTTTTTTTTGATAAGGTAAAGAATGTTATATACTTTTCAACAAGCGACATACAGTGAAAGTAGTCGAAACACAAAAACCTCGCACTTGAGGCGACACAAAACGTGTCCCGATAGGTGCAAAGGTGTAGCGACTAAAACCGAGGCTACAAACAAGAGTGTGCAACACCAAGGCCACTAAGATGGCCAACAAAAACAAAGACCTATAAGCTACTAACAAAGTAATCAAAAGATTACTCAAAAATGGTAGGGGAGATGCCCCATTTTTGCTGGATTCTTCTGTTGCAGATGCTATCAGCAACAGGCTTCATAGACAAGCCTTTGTCCCTAACAAGTTTAGTGAGATGGTTGCGGAGGGATGGCATGAAAACAGGATGATTCCTGAATAGAATGTGGTTTCTCTCCGATCATATAATATGGCACATTGCGCCAAGAACAAATCGAGCAATTTGATGATGAAAGTTCTGACCCCTTATAATACGGATGGCCCAATGGAGGTTTTCTTGCCACGTTCCATTCCTCCAGATTTAGTAACAGTTTTCTTCAACTACAATTTAATAATATACTTTAATATGTGGAAAATAATCGAGCATTAACATCTAAATCGACTTAAAAACTAAAAAAAAACTAATTTTGGATACCAAAAGTCGACGCAATTCAAAAGCAACGAAAATAAAATTAGTCACTATTGCTCATACAAACAGCGATGAAATTTTACTTTCGTCGCCAAAGGGCTGATCTGGTATACTAATGCGAGACAATTAAAATTTCGTCGCGCTCGATTGGATTAATTGCGATGAAATACTAGTTCCATCGCGTTTGGTAAGTTCCCGGTGATGTCAAAGGTGACGAAAATCACATTTTGTTGCGGTTGCTCAATGGGACGGCACCGGATTTTTTTATTTCGTCGCCTGTGATCAATGCAAAAGCGAAGAAACAGAAAATGTTGATGCTTTTGCATTGGACTGATATGGTATACTTGGCAACGGAATTAAAGGTCCGTCATCGTTGCACCGAGCAACATAGATGAGGTTTTACTTTCCTCACCAAACACGGGAAAAATGCAAAAAAAAAAGTCTTAAATCTATTATATTTGTGTCAATTTTGTCTCAAACCTTTTGATTAGACTAATTTAGTCCTAAACATTTTTACATTGATACTAATTCAATCCACCCGGCCAATTTAGATAGGAAATCGCTGACATTGACGCCGGTCATCCTATGTGGCACGGTTGGCACTGACGTGAACATTTTAAATAATATTTTGAATTTTTTAATAATTTTTTGGTTTTATTTTGTTTCTTTTTTTCTTATCTTTTCTTTTTTTTCCCTTCATTTTGGCTGGTGAGGCTGCGAAGGCCCCCGCTAGATTTGGGTGAGGGACTTGCTAGCCCTAGTTGGCAAAAATGAAGGAAAAAAGAGAAAAGACAAGAAAAAAAACAAAAAAAATTCTAAAGAATTCGAAAAATTATTAAAAATACTATTAAAAATATTCACGTCAGCGCGGGCGTTGCCACGTAGGATGGTTGGTGTCCACGTGATTTCCGACCTAAATTGACCGGATAGATTAAATTGGCATCAATGAAAAGATTTAGAAGTAAATTAATCAAATTGAAAAATTGATATCTAAATCCGCATAATTGTTGTAGGTTCATGTTAAATATGTCTTGAATTTTATGTATTCGGTCTAGTTTAAATTGACCGAAAGTGGAAAGAAAATTGGATAGATTGAATTGGCATCAATGTGAACAAAAAGATTTATTTGGGAGAAAAATTGATCCAATTGAAAAATTGATATCTAAACCATTGTTGCATAATTCGTTTTGTAGGTTCAGGACTATTTTTGGTATTCCCTTTGAAAGACTGATATGGTATACTCTAATGCAACAAAACTTAATTTTTTCGCATCCGTTTGCAAGCAGTTCAAGACTATTTTGGATTTGGATCAAAACTTAAGGCTTTGATTGGATCAAAGGCGACGAAATAACAGTACTGACGCATCCGATGAGTCCTCGGTCTTATCAAAGGCGATGAAAATAACATTTGTTTTGGCTGTTGCTCACTGCAACACCAACCAACTTTTTGGTTTAGTCGCCATCGATCGATGCAACGGCGACGAACTATTGATTTTGACGTCGTCGATCAATGTAACAACTCTAAATAAAAATTTTGTCGTCTTGGGTTAGTTGTAGACTGCTCTGATGTGACGAAAATGATATTTCTGCCAGCCATCGCCAAGTGGCTTGTGAAGTTCGTTGGCCTCAAGTGAGAGCAGCCCTTGCCAGGTCCTGCGATGACCTCCCTAGCTAGATCAAGACGGCTATTGCCCGAGGCCGACGAGGGCATCGGGCTCGATGATAGCCAGTGGAGAGAAAAAGGAAAAAAAATAAAAAAATCAGGAAATAAAAAAATTCTAAAAACTATTCATGTCGGAATCAATTGTGTCATATATGACGGTCGGCATTGATTAAATTGCTAATGGCCGCCGTTTCATCTAGGGCCGTGTCATCTAGGGCAGCCATTGCCTAAGGCCGATGAGGGCGTTGAGGCCCGACAATAGCCGGTGGAGGGAAAAAGGGAAAAAAGAAAAAATAATAATAAAAAGGAAAAGGAAAAAAAAAAAAAATTATAATAAAAAATTGTAAAAATTATCTATGTCAGTGTCAGTCGTGCTATGTATGACGGCTGGCATTGACTAGACCGCCAACGGTTGCCACATCATCTAGGATGGTCGTTGCCTAAGGCCAGCAAGGGTGTCGAGGCCTGACAATAGCTGGTGGAGAGAAAAAGGTAAAAATGAAAATGAGAATGAAAATGAAAAAAATTCAGGAAATAAACAAATTACATAAAATGTCCACGTCAGTATTGGCCTGTGCATCGTAGGACGGCCAACGCTGACCAAACCATCACTCCTAGCGATTTTGGACCAAAATTAGCCGAAATGATCAAATTGGCAAATCGTTAAAAAGTTTATGACTAAATTGGTCAAACTGAAATATTTATAACTAAATTGGCACAAATGTAATATATTTATAACTTTTTTGGTAATTTCCCCTTAAATTAAGTAAATCTAATGCTCAAATCAATTTTTTGGGCTATTATTTCATTTTGGGAGGACAATTAGGATTTGCGTTGAGCATAAATACATATATTCAGCTCAATTGTATCTGTAAACCTCTTTGTTTGTTAATTTGTTCTTTGATTTGCTTAAGTTTTGTCGAGACATGCATGCTTAGATAATTTGCGTCATAATTGGGTTCAATTAATAATACTGAGTCCCAAAAAGAATACTAACGACCATATGTACAAAATCTATATAATTTTTTTCAAAAAAAATTGGTAGTCACACGACCTTGTTCATGCTCAGGTCTTGGAGACAGGCAATACTTAAATATATTTATAGGGATAATGACACAAATGGTTCATGAACTTTAATTTAATGTGTGATGTGGTTTTTGAATTTAATTTGCTCAATGTGGTCCCTGAACTTTAATCCAATATGCAATGTGGTAATTGAACTTTTGGTAAATATTCAATATAGTTCCTAAACTATATGAAAATATTCAATACCGTTCCTTTATTGATTCAAAATCAGTGACAATATTGAACATTTTTATATAATTTATAGACTAAATTGAACTTGTATCAAAAGTTAAGGAATTATATTGAACAAATTAAAGGTTTATGGACTACTTTGCACATTGAGACAAAGTTCATGAACTATTTGTGTCATTTTCCCTATAGATATATAAATCTTATATAAATATGGGAAACAAATGCGTTATTATAGATGGTACATTTTTTTACCTCTCCTACTCCAAATATAGCTGTGAATAGAAGTGACGTCAATTTTTAATGCTTAATATATACTTTTTGCTTTTAGCTTTTGAAATTTGGATTTTATTCGACATCTGAAGTCTTAAATGAAGAAAATTGTATAAATTTTAGAAGCTTTTATAATTTCCTGAGAATCAATTATAATATCTATTTTAAGTTAAATCCATTATTCATTTAGGTCATACTTGTTTACATTTTGAAAGATAAGCAAAAAGCCTTCCGTTTTGCTTCCCATCCGAAATTAGAATCATTATTTAAATTTTAGAAAACTATCGATAAAATTATATATAAATATACGTATCAAAGCTGGAGTGTTATGAATTTTCATGAGTCTTAACTTTTAAAAAAAAGGTCTAAATAAACGAGTTACTAGTGGATTAAGTAAAAGTAAAAGTCAAATCCGAAAATGCCGTTACAGCAAAAGTTCGTAGGGTTGTCTAGATTCTCAATAGAGTAAGTACAAGTTTTCATATGAATGTATGAAGCGTTGTGACATATGCTTATTCATCAAGTGAGTACCGAATATATTTAGAGTCTGTTTAGTAACGTTTTTATTTTTTTATTATTTTGTTCTCCATAATGGAAAGAGAACATAAATCCGTTTAATAAAAAAAATCTATTTTTTTGTTTTTGGAACAAAAAAGTGATCCTGAAATAGATTTGAAATAGAAACAAAAAGCAAAACAAATTTTTCTTTGTTTCTGGAACAAAAATAAGAAACGATTTTCTCTGAAATCCTCCAAAAATAAGAAATAATCGGCGGGCGGTCACCCACCATTAGTCGCCACCATTCACCACCGGCCGTTGTCATCAACCAATGTTGTGTGGCCACCCCTCTATTACCAGCCACCTCCTGCCGCTGGGGCACTATCCCCCACTTTAAAATCATCGCCTCCCTCCGCCCACCATGCCACCGTGCTCACCCCACGCCTCCTTTGCCCCCCGTGCCACCCACCGTCCTCTGCCCCCGAGCCACGGTCCTTTGCCCCCACCGCCACCCACCGCGTCCGCCAAGAGCCCAAAAAGAGAGAAACTCGTCTATGGAATAGAAATGGATTATTCGCGCTCTAAACGCGTTTCTATTTTTTTTCTATTTCAGAAATAGAAATTTTGTGCAATTACTAAACGCTAATTTTTGCTCAGAAATTGTTCCAAAAAATAAAAATAGAAAAAACTTTTTCTGATTAGAAATTATTTTTAGGAACAGAAACGTTGCTATGCAGACCCTTAAAGTCCGTTTATTTCCCCGAAAACCTACATTTTGGATAGCATTTTTTAGAAAATGATTGCTCTTATATCGCTTACAAAAAATTATAAACGAAATATATTTTCATCGTCCACGAAAATATTTAGACGTAAATTGTTGCCAATAATGAAAATATTTATTGTTGACTAATTATTTCTAATGACATAGCTGATCAATTTAAAAAAAAATATTTTCAAATTATTTATTTTTTTGCAAAACAAACAGGACCATCGGAGAAACTCTCGATTCTTTTGATACCGAAGGGCAGCATTATAATTCATAAAACGGAGGATTAAATGGAGATCCTGATAAGATTTGCGGTTGAGTGCTACTGGTTCTGTATGTCTATATTGAGTTTCCAAAGGAACCAAAGAAAGCATTTTCTCGCCATTTCACTCTCGTGATGGATGCAACGATGTGATTGCGTGGAGAAAGATAAGGACGGTCGGATGATTGGAGGGAAAGAGGAACGCTTGGACGCGATTCTCACCACATATCGAAGGGTTTTTGTGTATCCTTTAGGAGCTCTCGTCGTTATATTGATTTTTTTTTTGGAACTTATCATAAATTTCATGATGATCATCACTTGAAAGTAGCAGTTCATTGAAGCTAGAGAAAGGACAAGAAAGCGCCTTTTTCAAGGTGATGGATCTTGGAGTTTGTTCCCTGGAAAGTGCGTACTTGAAAACTTTTTCGTAGGGTTGATCGATCCACGTGTTAAAATAACTTATAAATTTATTTTTTAATAAATTATAAATTTATTTTTAATAAATTATTATACATAAATTAATTATATTCAATAAATATATTATAAATGAATTTTGAATGGTTAAACTGAAAACAACATGAGTGTTAAATGTGTTCACAAATTATAACCAATCCATCTATGTGATTCAATCTTCGCTCTCTACCTTTTCATTTTCGATCTTCGATTTCGCCGCATTTTTCGCTTTTATGCTTTCACCTCGACTTGATTATGGGTGTTCTTAGATTTGGTTAAACATAGTTTGTTAGGTTGAAGTGAAAAAGCTCGCTTTGTGATTGTCTAGTGATCATCAAATGGTATAGGGTTAATATAACGAAAAACTCCAAATTGGTACATTTATGATATATTTATCTCGAACTAATTTTTTGACCACCAAAAGCCCCAAACAGATACATTTGTAATAAATTTACTTCCAAATTAATTTTTTGACCACTAAAAATCCTAAACTAGTACACTTGTGACAAATTTACCCTATATTAAATTAGATTAATACCACGAAAAATCACAAATTGGTAAACCTGTGCTGATATGCCTATCAATTACCACGTATCATCTAACTTAGCAATTTGATTGAAAAATTTAACGAAGGGTAAATATGTCACAGGTGTACTAGTTTATGATTTTTTTGAGGTCAAAAAATTATTTTTGGGTAAATTTATCACAAGTATACAAGTTTAAAGATTTTCATGGTATTAACCCACCTTTTTATTAATGCCTTTTTTTTTATTAAAACCCTTTATTAAGGGAATTGTTGTGCAAAGCTGGACACTTTATTATATTAATAAAATCATAATTATTTTATAAACAAGTGCCTTCCCAAATGATATGTTGTTCATCTCCATAAACTTTTTTTCCTAATCTCTTTTGTGTGTTCGATTATTTTAGAAGATCGCACAACCCCATTGTGTATTCTTTTTTCTCTTTTTTCTTTTTGCCCTATTTCCCTCCGCCGGTTGCCGAGCCTCAATCGTGGTCAGCGGAGGTCATCGCACCATGTAAAACGCCCGACGCTGACTAGACCACTACACGTTAGCGATTTTTGGTCAAAATTGATCAAAATGATTAAATCGTTAAAATGTTCGTGACTAAATTGATAAATCGTCAAATGTATTAGGACAAATTGACACAATTGAAAATTTTATGACTAAATTGGCCATTATACAATATGTTTAGAATTAAGTTGGCAAAATAGAAATGTTTTATAACTGAATTGGCCGCCATATAATATATTTAAGACGTTTTTGACAATTATCCCCTCCTAAGATTACTCATTGTCGAAGTCATTCTTAATTTTCTATTCACCGTAGGATTGCATTTCATTGCTCTAAAAATACAAGCTGTTAGATGAATGCATAAAAAAAATTTTAAAATAGAATTTAAGCCGTTAAATGAATACTTAAAAAAAAAAGAAAACAAAGCAAGATGGAGCACCGTAGCATCGCCATCTACATCCTTGACTACTCAGTGGTCACCATAGTTGCTGGCCCCATTTCCACCGGTGGCCAATCTTATTCGTGACGAGCAACGTCTCTGTCTCTCTCGCTCTCATTGTTGTCGATTACCTCCACCTCTAATCCACACACCAGTCGAGTCCGATACGACAAGGCGCACATAGTGCATCGGCGGTCCATGATCGATTGAGTCCACGCCAGGTATTCCTAGACTAGGACAGGATTCAAGGTACCACACAGTACTCGCATTGCCAGATCAAGATGTGATCGAGGAAGATCATAGGAGGGAGCTCAATCGGTTCTTTTTCTCTTTTCGTGCTACTGGTCCACAGGACCACAAAGTAAAGCAATAATAATGAAGATTTATACAGCAAAATATCGGTATTTCCGTCAAGCAGATTAGGAGATATCTAATGTAAAAAAATTTTTATTGGCTGGTGGTGGTACGTCAATGGCCATGAAACATTTCGGTGGTCCAAAGGCTGAGATTCCTCGGCAATAGAATCTCTCTATCCATGATCATTCCTTCCTTGTGTTGATAAATTTCACGCTGATTGGACGATCTATCGTCTTGTTTCTTAAAAGCTTATCCATTCATCGTTTCATTTTATTTTTTCATTTTTTGGTTTCGGAAACATCATTTTAGGGTTCGGAGGAAATCGCTTCTTCTTCTTTTTTGCGAAGTGATTTTGGAAGATTAGTAAATGGTGTGGTAACTAAAATTTATTTCTGGAACTAGAAGCATGCACCGGTGGGTCCGCAAAGTCGGATGCGGTGAGTCAGTTTTCGAGTTCAGTGGCTCCCACCCTACCGTGCCTCTCTGTCTCCCTCTTCCCTCTTTTTGCATATCTCTATCTTCTTTTCTCTCTTGATTTGTTATGAGAATTTGTGCGTATGAATAAATTTCTGCAGTTGATCTTGGGTGAATGTAGAGACCCGTTCGATCATTCATCCAGTTGATAGTCACCAAGGAAGATGTTCATAACATGACTCCAAAATCTCTCTGAGATTAGGCTGCTCTCCTCTCCCGATTTAGCTTTAGGTTAATTTTGGAGGTTTTACTTTCTCGAACTAGATCTAGATATATATATCTGGGAGCTTCTTACAAGTATTGCATCTATATTCTTTTAACATTTTGAAATTGGTGTCTATGCATGGCAACATTAATGAGGATGTTGAATCGAGATGCGCACTGCAATCTGCTGCAAATGAAGTGGGAGATCTCAGCATGCTCATCATTGAATTTAGTGATTGGTTGTTGATCATTAAAGGTGGTAGATTTGTTTTTGAGGGATGAGAGTGTGCTTCTATCTGTAAACTATACTTTGTTATTTGCTTTCTGGCTTTTGCTTTGTTTTGTATTAATTTGGGATTTGCTAGGCTTGAAAGCTTTTTATGTACTTTTCTAGTATTATTCCGATAGATGAAAGACATCTTTCTTTTGACTTAAAAAATAATACAACCTGGGGCGTGTAATAACTCCTCCTAAAAATAAGACCACAATTTTTCTTCCTTTTCAACTAAAGATCCGTCCATTTTAAGGAAAACTATTTCCGGAAAATTATTTTCTGACTTTCTAGTGTTTAGATCAAAGAAAACTAGTTTATTTCACTGAAAAATTCATGATAAAGGAAAATATTTTCAATAGCAATTATTTTAAAGAAAAATAGTTAGTTTTTATTTGTTTGCTGGTTTAGGAAAAGTGATTTTCTTATTGTCAGAAGGAGAAATCGTTTCCCCTCAATCTAAACTTATTATTTTTGGTTCATGGAAAACATTTTTTGTAGCTCAATTAGTCTTCCGTCATCCAAATACCGAAAAGTCGGAAAATAATTTTTTTGAAAGTGGTTTTCCTTTAAATGAACGGATCCTAATTTTTCATTAATTTTTTCCCTTGAGCTTGCCGAATGCATGCCTCAGTCATACGGTTTCATACCCAAGTTCAATTGGCAAGCCCACTACATGGCATTGGGCCTCAATTGACTATCTTGCGGAGACTAGTCCGAGTCATTTGGGCCAACTGGTGAAGGGTGCCACATTGCATTCTTGGGACAATGGGCTCGTGTAGGTAGGGCAGGAGCTAGGGCACCTCGTTCTTGATCTCTATAAATTTACCCATCAACCTTTTAATCGCCCGATTCGAATAATCCAGCGGCACGAGCGTAGAAACCCCATCACTCGGAGGGTCCGACCACCTGAAGGCCCATAAAATATCCCGCGAAGCCTCATGGCACCTGTTTTTTTCCCGTCTCCAAGTGAAAATAACAATGAGAAAATGAAAAATTTTCGCGAAGCAAACGACTTTAGACTGAGTGCCGACACACTAGTGTACATTCCGCCATCATGAACCCCAACCAAAATCTAACGGCGAAAGATAAGTTTTAGCTGCCGGGTGGTTGACCAGGAACGTGGGCCCATTTGCCGACCGTCGGAATGGGCCCCACAGCGTGGTCGGTCCACGTTTGACCAAGATGCGCAGTTAGCAACATAATGGGACACATAAACATATGACATTCTATGTGGAAGTGAATCTCTTATGCAAATGCTATCACCAAGAACACTCCCACACCTCGCACAAAGTCGAGCTATCTCTATCGCGGCTTCGAAAACTCTTATCTTTCCCCGCTTTCCTTCTATCGATTCCAACGAAAAGTTAAAGAAAATCGTCCGAAAAGTCGTAAATTTATTCTACGGACGGCCAATTTGATCCTGAACACTTCAATTATGCCAATTTAGTTCTAAACCTTTTTGACGATTTACCTTTCAATTGTATTAATTTAGTCTTAAATTTGATAATTTAACTATTTAGTCCAACACCTTTTGACGAGTTGCCAATTTAGTCATTTCGGCTAATTTTGGCCCGAAATATTTGACGCAGCGGTCTAGTCAGTGCCGGCTCCTACATGGCGCAGCCGGCGTTGATGTGGGCAAATTTTTAATTATTTTTAATAAATAGTTTTCTTGTCAATTTAGTCAAGCTCAACTTCGGCTTGGCTCTGCAGGCTCCGTTCTCCATCAAGCTCACGGCAATGGAGTCTCGTCCAATTGTGGTTGCCAAGAATGTCATCCCGGCAGGATGGAAGCCGGGCGAGACTTATCGTTCGGCCGTGAACTTTCAGCCTAATATATTGTTTTGCATTTTGGCAAATTTTAAGCGGCCAATCATAGTACATTGCAGCTCTCTCCTCATTGAAAATAAGATCCAAATTAATAGTAACATATAATCCATCTCTCTCTATATATATAACTCGAGGCAACTTCTTTGATACTAGGTAAATCAGATATTTTATTTTGGGGCTGTGAGGTGATTGGAATTCAGTGTTTCTTCTTTGTATACTAGGGCTTCATTTATTTTGTAGAAAATAGAGTAAATGATGAAATTTTTCTGAAAATGATTGTTTGTATCGCTTGTGATAATTAGTAAATGAAGAATATTTTCATTATCGACAACACTTTATGTCCAAATATTTTTGTAAACGATGAAAATATTTTTCGTTCATTTATTTTTATAAGCAATAGAAGCGATCATTTTTTGAAAAATATTTTCTAAATTATTTATTTTCAACGAAACAAATAAATCATATCCTTTCCTTATTTTTCTTTGAATTTTGAGCAAATTATTAATTTTTTTTCTTTTAACCATTGCTAGATTGACAGGGACTCCAGCAAGGTGTTCACGGGGAAGACTCTTTCCACACTTTTTTTTTTTTTTTTTTGGCTAAACAGATTCTTTTTTAAGTTAACTGACCAAATTTCCTTGGAATTGCTAGATTGGTTCAATATATATATATATATATATATATATATGCGAATGCAAATGATACATGACACATGTTTTCTACTTTGGGAATCCTAAGAAATGAATTGGTTTATTATTTTTCTCTAATTAAAGTGATGTTATCATCATTACATTTTTGCACTAGCTTAAAAATAAAAACGAATGGAATATGCTAATAAAAAAATGATTGTAAACAGCGAAGCACGGGTATGTTGCAACTCAGTTTTTATCTCTTTGTTAATTCTTCTTCCTTGTTTTTTGCATTTTCGATTACTAATGCATCTTTTGGAAAAAAAAAACTTATATATCTATTTATCTAATCCACACACCAAAAAAGAGATTTTAAGAAGGACATATCACACATTTCATTTTCTCCCTCCTTTCTTCAATTTTCCCCCTTTTAAATTTCATTTCACTAATTTATATCAACTTTCACTTTTATACTATGCTTTCCTCCTCCTTTCGATCGCTTGTTTTTTTTTTTTTTATATTAATTACTTTTACTTTATATTTCAAGTCATATTCTATCATTCTTCTTCCTATCAAATATTTGCATGATCGCAACGTGACATAACTTGAAGTGCAGTTACGAACTTTGATGTTAATAATTTATAAGTTCAAAATTTCTATTTAACTTCCTAAATAAAATAAGTTCACACTATCGACATAAAACTTCGAAATTCTAATGATAATGATTACATGTGAACATTGCTTATACATGATCGTCAATTCACTATTTACAAACGAGACGATAGTTTATTAATTATCGTTTTTTTAACTATTTGACTCATCGAAACCTTTTAAAGTTAGGGTTAATATCACGAAAAACCCCAAACTGATACATTTGTGATAAATTTACCCCGAATTAATTTTTTGACCACTAAAAATCCAAAATTGGTACACTTTTGACAAATTTACCCTTCATTAAATTGGATTAATATAAAAAAAATCACAAATTGGTAAACCTATGAATAATGGAGGGGTAAAACCCAAAATTGGTACATACATCAACGGTCATATGCCATCTAACTCAAAAATTTGACGGTAAAGTGTAATGGAAATTAACGGAGGGTAAATTGTCACATGTATACCAATTTGAGATTTTTGGTGGTAAAAAAATTAGTTTGAGGTAAATTTGCCACATGTATATCAATTTAGGGTTTTTCGTGGTATTAACCTTTAAAGTTAACATGAGATGTCATTTATTATCCCTTGGATTATCGTGACAAAACATGTATGTATATTGAATTAATCATTTTAATAAGTCTTCCAACTCTAAATTTGTCACGTATTCTTACATATAAAGGTAATTTATCATTGGTTGATAATAGGGTCCTCAAATATCTTGATATACTTATATAAAACCGTCTAAACTTGTATTTTAAAAATGTATTTAGATACATTGACATCTATGGGGAGTGCTACAAATGTTGAAGAATTATAAAAGGATTAAGTACGCTACAATATCAACTTTTCAATGTAATAAATAAACTGATAATGTTGTGATTGTTAATTTTTTTTCCCGTGATAATAAGTTGGTTAATATTCTAGTGTAAATTAATTGAAGAAAGTCAAATTTCAATGGGGACAACTTTTATGTACATGAAAGCTTAGTCTCAAATGGTCTCATTCTCTGGAATGACGTGCGGTTAGGTCACTTACAACTTACAAATCAGGCCAAAATTACGGAAAATCCTTATATGTACTAGAATGGGGGAAAAAAAATATTTTAGGTGTACCGAATGTGTGCAGACCCTGTGCACCTAAAAGTCATTGATTTTGATGGACCTGACACATACTTGTATGATCTAAGGTTGTGGTGCGGTCGATTCACCCGTAACACGAGACCTTCAGGAGAAAAAAATCACGAATGCGACACGTGGCGAGGCAAAAGGGCTTCTTGCTTTTAGCAGTCGTTTACTACTCAATTAATCACTGTTGCTCCTTAATTAAGCGAGTTGGGGTAGGTTTGCACGAATGCTTTGATCCAAAGCAACCGAATGATGAGCGACCGATTAGAGACTAAACCCACTGCACTGACGGAAGCAGCGACTTTGCTTAATCAAGAGATTACTGACTAATCACACCGCTTAAGACCAACTTGAAGTACTCGGGTCCCACCGTTGCGAAATCTCAACTCTTTGACGATCATTTGAGAATTCTGCGACGGAAAGTAATGAATAGCACGTCTTTTTCAGTCATAGATTTTCGTGTCTTGAACTTTTGCTGAATCTTGCAAAGATCGCTCGTTCTTTTGGAGTAAATCAAGTAGCGTGCGAAGAAGAAACCCATCTCTTCTTACACTTGGGCAAAAATATTTCATTCTTGATTTTTCGTGATATTCTTTCTTTAGCCAGTTAATGATGTATGTTTCCAGTTATTAGTGATATGCCAAAGGATATTATATAATTATATAATTACAAAGATAAATTTATTATAATTTTTTTTATTTCTAGACAAAGTAGTTATGAAAAATAATTACTTTGAAGCAATATTTTAATAAAATATTTTAATTTAAATGGTCCTACTATAATATGCAGGTTTTGTTAATTAAAATACAATAGATGTAAACACAAGGTGACATCATTTTTGACTTTATCAATAATATCACGGATTTTTCTCATATTTTTAGGCTTTGTTTGGGAACTCAATTCAATTATTTTTTGGAAAATATTTTCTAAATTATTTATTTTTTTCGAAATAAATGGACCCTTTTGCAAAAAAAAAAAAAAATGTTTGGAAATCATTTTCCAAAATATGATTGGTTATATATCTTTAAAAATTAGTCAATGAAAAATATTTTCACCATCAACAATAATATATACCTAAACAGTTCCATGGATGATAACAATATGTATCGTTCATTCAATTTTATAGTGCTATAAGTGATTTTTTTTTTGAAAATGTTTTTCAAATCATTAATTTTCCATGAAACAAGCAATCCTTAAAATATATGGAAAAATATATTTCAAGATACTTTATATTTATTGATTTGCCCATTCCAACTTAAAATTAACAAGATAATTTCAATGAGATAAATGTCTGTGAATGATAATAAGAACTTATTTCAAGATACTTCTATCTTTAACTATTTTATCGGTCAGATGCATTTAAACATACATTAAATACTTATTTAATAAGTTATTGAAGTTTGAGGACAACAAATCATTGAACTAGTGCTAATTGGTTGAATATGGGGTATGTCGCATAATTGTGTCAGTTGGTTCGCCAAGTAGCAATCATAGATGTAAAATTAAGTGCCACGCGTTGAGCACGGGAGTAAACGCTCTTTTAGTTCTGACTTTAACTATATTTAATAGATACAAAATAATACTAATTCCAAATGTAATTAGATAAGAAAAATTTGGGAAAAATGTCTGAAAAATTCTAAACCTATTACATTAATGCTAATTTAATCATAAACTTTTTGATATAATGTCAATTCAGTCCTTATGGCTAATTTTGACAGGATATTGCTGACGTGACGTCAGCCGACTTTCATGCCATTGTTGATGTTGACGTGGACGTAGATAATTTTAAATAATATTTATTTATTTTTTTCGATTTTTTCTTTCTTCTTCCTTCTATTGGTGACTCGCCATTGGTTACAGGCGATGGTTGGGTGGGCTAGCCTCGCTTGGGTGATGGTCGCTGTTGCTATCGCTTGGCTAAGCGAGGGTGAGCCATGGCAATGCCGTTGTGGCTTGGGCGAGGGCTGGCCTTGCTAGATTTGGCCTGGGGAGCCCTCATTGGGGCTTGCCCTCACCCTCGCCAAATCTGGTGAGGCTGGCCCTCGCCGAGACTCGCCCTCTCCTAGCTAGTTGATGGCAACCCTTACCTAGGCGAGGCCAGCCTACTCAACCATCGCCATCGCCATCGCCATCGCCATCACCTGCTTAGCCATCGCCTGTGGTCGGTCGCTTGTCACCGGTAGACCTATCAAAATGGGTCATAAACCCATTACTTAATCCATATATTAGTAAATCGATCATAAATTGGGTAGTTATATTTAGTAAATGGGTTATAAATGGGTAGAAGTTTAATATTAGTGTTAAATGGATCATAAATAGGTTGTAAATGGGTCATAAATGAGTTTACAACTGATTTAAACTCAACTCGTCTCTCTCGCCCTTACTCAATCTTACGGTCATTCATTTCGCACTCTCATTTCAATTTGGGTATGAATTTTCCTAGATTTAATTAAATATGAAAGTGTTTTAGCAATATGAGTTTGATCGGGTATGGATTGAGTATGAGTTGGGTTGAGTATGGGTCAAAAAAAATTGCATTGCGTATAAATGGGTTATAAACAGGTTAATGGGTCAATTTGGGTCGAACCATTTATGACCCGATCCACCCATTTGACAGGTCTAGTCACCGCAAAGGGAAGAAGAAAGAAAAAAAGAGAACAAAGAAAAGAATGAAACAAAGGAAAAAATCATAAAAAATTAAAAAATAGAAAAAGTATTAAAGTATTATTAAAAATTATCTACATCAGCATTGGTGATGTCATGTAGACCGCCCAACATCTATGTCTATAATATCCAGCTAAAAATAGCCAAAAATATTGAATTGACACCATATCAAAAGGTTTATGACTAAATTGATACTAGGGGTGAGCAAGATGGACTGCCCAAACCGATACCGGATTGAGCGGTTTGGTTCGGTTCTTAGGAATATCGGTCCGGTTCTCGCTTGCTAAAAGTGGAATCGATTTCCGGGCGGTCCGATTCTTGGTTCTATGGTGGGAACCGAACTGGACCGGATCGATAAATATATATTTTTCTAATTTTTTCATATATATAATATATATATATATATATATGAAATATATTTGAAAAATATTTAATATTGATCCCATTGGAACCGATTGTTCAATTTTCTCATATATTATATATTTCCAATTTTTTCCATGACCTTATATGATCAAATCAGAATTATAAAGGAAAGAACGGAACAATTGGTTTCTGGTTCACAAATAATATTTAATATTGGTCTCATTGAAACCGGACTAGACCGGATCAGAACCGTCGGTCGGATCCATCTTTTCTGATCCCAAGATTAGCTGGTCCGGTCCCCAGTTCTAAAAACTGGAAACCGGTCCTCCCGGTTCGATCCCTGGTTCTAGAAAGTGAGAACCGATCCTCCCGATCCGATTCCCGGTTCTTGGGTTGGACCGGACCGGGCCGGGAATCGCTCACCCCTAATTAATACTAAAAAAGGTTTATGACAAATTGATATAAATGTAATATGTTTAGGACTTTTCTAACACTTTTCCCGACAATGGAAAAGTAACTTTAACCTTGAAAAGCTTATAAGTAAATCATACACTAGTAAAGCATAATATGGACCCACTTCTTGGTAATATCCATATTGTAATCGATGAGCATTGTTTAATCAATACATTATAAGTTATCATACACTAGTAATCCAAGCGTTTTTCCATAATGGAAAAACTAATGGAAGGGCAGAGAACTCGGAAATCAGGTGGCTCCCTTTAGTGACACTCTGACAAATGCCAAAGGTGTCATTACATCATCACATGTCTTTAAGACATATAGCAAAGTCAGCTGCCTAAATTACCTCCTAAGTGATTTTGACCGATTCCTATGCCTTCATTCTATCATTGGTAAAAAGAACTAAAATTATAAATGAGCACTTAAAAGTCTTATTTTCTCGAGCCAATGTGGACCACAGATAATTTAGTAAGAGAGACCAAAGGAATAGTAACCAAGGGAAGCCAAAATTAGGCCGACAAATTATCGTTAAACTTGCAATTAAGAAAAATTATAGGAAAATAAAATATTATTATTAATATTATTATTACTATGATTGATTTTTGTTTTTGTGGAAAAGCAGCTTGAACCAACCGACAGACAAGGAGGAGCATGAGTTCAAATTTCTCTGAGTTTTACTTGGCTTGGAATGGAAGGGACATGAATAGGTGTGGCAGTTGGAACCAACTCACTCGCTCACTCCTTCACACTCACCAATGAACTATCCCATTTTAGTTTCTTTGACTGGGGACGCACGGTCCGCCGCAAAACACGCCTCCCGACCAGCAAGCTTATCCCTTTCGCCTCCGCTTGCGGCGGCGCCACCACCCTTTCACGGTCGTGGAAAAAGTCTCCACCACCCCCTTCCCTCGCCCTCCACTTGTCACCACCACCACTCCCCTTCTTGCACAACCTTGTTTTCTCTCCATCGTTCTTGATTCCTCTCTCTCTCGTTCTCCGTCCACACAACCACAACTAAAAACTAGGACTGGCGTTGCTTCACCATACAACCTCACAACCACTTTCACTATACAAAGAACAAACTCCAACCCATCTTCTCCTTTGTCTCTCAATCTTAACCACAAAAACAGCCCTCCCTTTCCATCTCTTTCCAACGCACACCTCCATCTTCATCCTCGTCATCTTCACCATCACCATTCTACTCTTGGGCTTCCCCCCTTTTCTTTTTTCTGACTTCAATCTTTATTTAGGATTGATCGAGTTTTCCTGATGGCGTTGATCGTCGACCAACAATTGAATTTCAAGCACTTTTGCAAGATTTGCAAGAAGGGTTTCATGTGCGGGAGAGCCCTCGGAGGGCACATGAGGGCCCACGGGATCGGCGACGAGGGTGGGCACACCGACGACGAGGACCCTGGGAGCAACTGGGAGGATAAGAACATCGGGGACAACGTGCCGCCCGGCAGCAAGCGCATGTACGGGCTGCGGGCCAACCCGAATCGGCTCAAGAGCTGCCGGGCTTGTGAGAACTGTGGCAAGGAGTTCTCCTCGTGGAAGTCATTTCTTGAGCACGGCAAGTGCGGTGTGGGCTCGGAGGATGTCGGTGACTCGTACTCGTCATCCCCAGAGTCTGAGGACGACGAGGACGGCGCCTCAAGGAGGCGGGGGTGCAAATGGTCTAAAAGAAAAAGGTCCTTGAGAGTGAAGGTTGATAATATTAATTCCAATTGCCCATCAAGTGAAGAGGAAGACCTGGCAAATTGCCTAATGATGTTGTCTAATGGCATGGTGGACCCGTCTTCTGCGGAGCCGGAGGAGTCATGCGCATCGGCGAGCAAGGATGAGGAGCGCCGGAGGCCGATAAGTTTCATAGCTCCTCTTGCCTACAGATCACCACCCACCACGGACAAGGCCAAAGGGGTGATCGCCAATAAAGGCCAGGGCCTTTTTGAGTGCAAAGCGTGCAAGAAAGTGTTTAATTCCCACCAAGCATTGGGAGGCCATAGGGCAAGCCACAAGAAGGTCAAGGGGTGCTTTGCCGCGAGGCTTGACCACGCGTATGACTGGGTACCCGATGAGGATGCCGTCACGCAAGACGAGCTCTTCTCCACGAAGTCCATGGCATCAAATTCGCCGTTCGACCACGGCCTCAGCTCCTCAATGCCGTCCACCTCGAAGCGGAAGTCGAAGGTGCACGAGTGCTCAATATGCCACCGAGTCTTCTCTTCAGGCCAGGCACTGGGCGGGCACAAGAGATGCCACTGGATAACGTCAAACCCGGCAGATGCGCCCTCGCTCGCAAAGTTGCAACACTTGCATGAACAGATGGAGCAAATCCAGCAAATGCCAGGCAAGTTCATCGACCCCGACGACCCGCTCACCCTGAAGCTCGACCTGAACCTCCCGGCGCCATCTGATGACCTCCGGCGGGACCCGATGAACAACCCTGCTGCCAGGTTCGCTCGAGTGTCCGCGGAGATGTACTTGCAGTCATGGCTGGGGCTGCATCCTAAAGAGAGGGAACATAATAATCAGCACTTGGAAGAGAATGACTTCAACAGCAACAGGAATGATAATGACAAGAATAATAATATTAATATGGACAATAATAATGATGATAGTAACATCGCAACAACTCATAGTGCAGTCGACGATGAAGCAGAGAGTAAGGTGAAGCTAGCAAAGTTGAGTGAACTCAAGGATGTGAGCATGAGTGGAGGGTCTTCTTCATGGTTGCAGGTGGGAATTGGTTCAACAACTGCTGAAGAAGCAACAAAGTGAGGATGTTTTTTTTTTTCAGCCCTCCAATTATTTATGATCTTGATTTCTTTCCCTTCATCTTTTATGTAAGTAAGAAAAGTTCAATTCACAGGCACACAAGTTGACCATTTGATAAGTTATTCGTTTAATTCTTCCCCAATGTAAATTAACGGGAACATAATTGTGTTCATAATAGAAAGAGAAGTTGGTCATTCCTTGTTGCAGTATTACATGTTCTTTGCATATTTTTGCTCATTATGTGCTTATTTGCTGCATTCCAAGATGAATCGTTGTGCTGTGTTCTTCCTTGTTTTTGATGTGCTTATTTAGTGTTTGTCATTACTCGCTGGGTTAAAATTTATTGTTCTAGAATCTCACAGACATTTTATGATCCTTTTTTAGTTTCTGCAGACAATGCTGGCATGCATACTGCCATGTATGCATCTCTATATATGTCCAAATTTGAATTAAACACTCAATGTAAATGTATACGAGGCTAATGTACATATTTGTAATGTTTAAGACTATAAAAATGTCTGCACTCGAGAAGGATAAAACGAAAGGGTGCTCATAAGCGGTTGGATTTGATTTTCACCTGAACCTTTGCAATGTTTGTACTTGTAGCATTGGTTGTGAGTTGTGTGGGACACAAATTTAAGCTCAAAATCCAACATCAGGGTCGCCAGGGCAGACCCATTTTTCATTTCAAAAAATGGATCTACCAATGAATCATGTATATTTATTTACTAAACTCATGGACAAAATAAATGCACAACAATCTTGTTAATAAAATGAATACCCTAGTTAATAATGACGAAAACATTTCCCATGTTGCGGCACCAAATAAAAACCTGCTCAGTAGCTCGATAGGTGAGATTCAAGAAAGACCGTAAGCCAATATATCTAGTTGGACACAATTTCATTGGGAAAGTTGCAAATTTAGGGGTGCGTTTGGCAACGCCTCGAGAAAAATAAAACGAAAGGGTGCTCATAAGCGATTCGATTTGATTTTCACCTGAACCTTTGCAATGTTTGTACTTGTAGCATTGGTTGTGAGTTGTGTGGGACACAAATTTAAGCTCAAAATCCAACATCAGGGTCGCCAGGGCAGACCCATTTTTCATTTCAAAAAATGGATCTACCGACGAATCATGTATATTTATTTACTAAACTCATGGACAAAATAAATGCACAACAATCTCTTGTTAATAAATTCAAAATATTATTAAAATATTATTTGGGACGAAAACATTTTCATGTTGATATCAAAAATTAAAAACCTTTTCTAGTCTAGAATCGATAGGACAAGATTCAAAACGACTTAAAATAGTCAATATATCTAGTTGGACACAATTTCATTGGGAAAGTTGCAAATTTAGTCTTACTTCTATTGTATGGATTTGAATTCAATTCTAAACCTTTTAATTAAATGAAAGTGACCAAAACCTTCTAATGAAAATGCAATCAAGTCATCTCAGCTAAATCTTGCTTGAAGTTTTTAACATGACAATTCAGTCATTACTAGCCGTTGTACGTGTCACAACCGCTGATCTGACGTGGAGTTATGAGCCACAGACGAGAGAGGCGTGCATGGTAGTGGATCGGAAGGTGATATAGCAGCATCAGGAGGTGCAAAGGTCGTTGCAGGCGAAGCCCTCGTTGAAGTTGTTTTCTTTTCTGGGTTTTCAATCTTAATCCCACCCCACAAATTTTAGCTGTTTAATCTCTCGATTTGAACCGAATCGTAGGAACTACACCGTAGTCCAAGAACCAAGGCAAGTTGGTGGTCCCATGGGAAGAAGATGATGAACAGATAAAGTTGGTGCCTTAACTCCACATCAGCACTGACCCAGAGGCAATGTACTCGTGAAATTACCACGTCGAATAATTAGTGGCTGTTTCAAATTGGCAAGTCAAAATGATTAAATTTGAGATTTGAGTAAAAGTCGGTAGTTTTTTATTAAGACAAAAATGAGCTTGATTGAGAATTGGTACCGGGCCTAAAATTAGAGATTTATGGGGGAATTGGGCCTATTTTGTTGTAATTGAGTAAAATTTAGGCGTGTTTATTGTATTTACCCAATCTTTTAAGCACGACAAAAACTGAGTTTTTCCTTTACATCACCGGCTCTTGACTTTTTAGGACCACATTATACATTACCCAATCTTTTAAGGACCTCTCATACAAAGTCAATAGTGTCCAAGTTTTCATTGGATTAATGTCACTAAAATAGAACTCGACGTAATGGTAAAAATCCAATAATGCTATTCGTATCGAAGCAAACTATTTCTCAAGTTGGAAATAATTAATTTATCATTCCACAAATTTAACAATCATAAGCACCATTATTGTAGATATAGCTCTTAAGTAGGAGGTTTTTTTTTTTTTTTTTCGTTAAGAGTTTCCAAAATAGTTCCTTAATTTTCGAAAAATTGGGAAATTTTGGTGGGCCCAAACTTTATGGATGAAAATGGGTTATATATATATATATATGTAAAACTGGGGCCAAAGCATGATTTTGAAAAGTTGGGAATTGAGGCCTCCTCCAGGCCCCTCTAAATCCAGCCACAAAATCGTTGAACTCAAATTTTTTGTTTCTAATTGTTCAATTCGTGTTCACTTGGTCAAATTTGATGTATCATCACGTACATTAAAAAAAAAAGGGGAAAAAGAAGGGAAAAAGCTATTGTCGAAATATGTTTTTGTTTTTAGTTTATTCTATCGCATGATCGCCCGTTGACGTGAGAAACATGCATGCCATCATGGAGATGCTGAAACTCCAAATTTCTCTTTGATGGCAGTTAAGGCGGCCCGTCATGTTATAAGGATGGTAAGTTCTAGGTAACTTAGGTCAAGCCATGAATCATTTTATAAGATGGGATATTGAACCGATGATCATACTAATCTTGACGAACACACGTGAATCGTGCCCATCTACGGGTATCGAGTATCCCTCTGATCAATTTCGGGTATGGCCGTGATCCGATGTTGTTTTGAATTGGAAAATTCGCGAGTTAAGATTTGCGAAAATAAACAGGGAAGAAAAAATTGAGATCTCCTTTCTTTGGCTCTCCTTTTGGTCTCTCTCAGTTTGATTTTTGGGTTAGCATAGAGATTTTGCCCTCTTTCCAGAGCCCAAATGATGGAACAAAGAACTAGGGTCGGTTCACAAATATTTTTGCTCTTGGGCTTTAAGTATTTGCTATAGCATGCCAAAAGCGATCAAAGTGAATTGTATCCTCTTCCATTACCTGATCCCAAAAGTGGAACCCTAATCCAAGATAACTAGTCCGAGATACCGCTCGACCGCCGCATCAAGATGTAGCTTTATAATTAAACCCGTCAGAGCTATCAGGAGATTTTTCATATCCCCTTTAATTCTTCATTATCCCTCGGGCTTGTGTATTGATTGTGCATATCCTTTATGGACATTGCATATCTTTGATTGATCATGATTTATTGTAATTGATATTGTAATAACTTGTTACCTTAGTAGTCTATCCTGTAAATCTTATAAATTGTTTGATGCACTCTTTGTCAAAACCTGCAGAGATATACATTAATTACACAGTCGTCTCTCCTGCATGTTTCTTATTTGAAGCTTATACGCAAAAAAAAAAACATTCGGGTCTTCCCAAGGATACTAAAGTCCAAGCGATTTTTTCAAGGTCGAGACTCACTTCCACGCGTTTTCGACCAAAGTCCACGAACGTGATGAATTGGACATTGACTTTGGCCGAAAGACTTTACAAGTGCCGCCAAGTGGAAATAGGCCAAGTTTCAACTCAGCCACATTATATAGCCAGCATCATTAATTTCTATGATCTTTTCCAATTAACAGAGAGAGATGGAGCGAGGAAAAGATGACGATTTCACGGTAGTCAACCCACCCAAAGTTTGACTTTTGCAGCACCACCATAAAGGGCATCGCCCTAACTCTATAACTAAGTTGCCCCACCGTCCATATTTTTTGCTTGGCTCAATGTCAATGTGGGGTTCAATACTGTGCTTTCTTCAAGAGCATAGCTCATAGTGGTTCGAAATAGGGGTGTTTGAACCGAACCGGAAGACCGAAATTTCGCGCATTTTCTACGGGGCCTATATGGGTCTCCTACACATTCGGTCTCCCTCCAACGAATGACATAAGTTTCGGCCTGGATATGCTAACGTGGTATTAAAGCTAGGTTTTGCCTCTATGTATTCTGCATGTGTGGCTCCTCACTTAAGCGATTTCGACTGTATGAGTACCTCTTCGAAGAAACTAAAACCTAAATCATTAGCGAGGTTAGCAAGGGGAACTGTGGATTTTCCCAAGGACCAGATTCATGAACAGACTTCGTTTCATTCTGATGAAGCTCATATCTCTCATCTTTCGGATACAAGTAGAAGAATTGATATAAGTGGCATTTGCGTAGGGCTTCCATAGGAACTTCGACGCCGAAGCCTCTGTTCGTGATTCAGAGTAGAGGGTCAAGCTCGATGGCTTGAGGATCAATGCTCGGGTTTGCACCTGGTGGCTTGGTGCCGAGCTTCGGATGACGGGGGAGCGGTGATGAGGCGGGCAAGCTGGGGCGGCGGCGGGCCGGGGTTGTGGAGCCAATCGATTTTGTCCCTTCCCTTAGTCCCACCCTGTAATTTTCCTAGTGTGAAGTTGATTTTGTCAGCAGTGCTGTGTGGTCTTGTCTTCGTCCACGGTGGACTTCAATGACTTAGAAATTCATTATAAAAGCCACGTACGACTCTTTGCCGGAATTTATCACCGGAGGCACCAAAATGATTGTTGCTTCTTCGATATGGCATTTAAGTAATCGATCGAAAAGTTTGACATTAAAATGAATATTGTACGAAAATTACGACACTTTTAATATTCTTTCCCTCCCTTTATTTTATATCTTCAATTTTGTGTTGGGCATTTTATGGATTCATGTCGTTAGTTACTAAGAATGCTATATTTAAAACACTATTTTCTAATACTTAGAGATATGAACTTAATTAAAATCATTTTCAATTCATCTGGGCCATAGTAAAATTCTCGTAAGTTTGGGTTGACAATCCCTCACGGGACGGGATGTATATTTTTAATATCTGATAAATAAACCGTAATTATTGCGCAAATTGACACGGAGGCTGGATGTCGTGTTGACTGTTGAGCGGGTCATTTGACCCAATTGTACGGCCAACGATTAACCCAATTTAGCTTTTTTCGTCATTTAATATTATACACTCCTTTTTTTCCCAATTAGTTATGAATTGTAGAAGTTTCTTTAAACTTCATTTTCATGTTTATGTTCTTATTCTAATATAGATGAGTTCTCAAATCCATTAAGTTATGAAAATTGCTAATGTGACGATACGTCACATAGGTCGTACAATTATGATTAGATTGCCACGTCAGTAGCTCTTGATAAAAATTGATTGAAATGACTGCATTGGAAGTTTGCGCAAATATTTAGCACTAAATTGACGAAATAAAAAGTTCATGATTGAATTGATATTTATATATTAAATTTAGGACTGATAGTGTAATTTTCCCTTATCGCTTCCTCATAAAGAGGATAGATGCTAACTTACAATTGGGGGTGGAAGATGAACTTCGAAGACTCCTTTGTCAGCAAGGCAGCCGGTCCAGTGATTGACGGGACGATGAACAACCCTAGAAACTAGATAGATTGATGACTGAGGAAGCAAATACGCAACACCTTTTAGCAATGCTTCCAACTACGTTTCCTTCTAAATGCATTGGGATCGGATTATAGTTAACTAGCTAGCGTTAGGACCGACGGTGTCGGACATGATCAGTTTGCATGACACGAACATGACACGCTTAATTTTTATGTTGACATGAATTAACCAGTTTTTATCGTAACTCATTTGTTTGGCTTGTAGAATCAAGATCAAGATTGTTTTAGGCCGATAAGAGTCGAGTCTAATTAAAAGTCTGATCATGATATGACAATCCAAAGTTGAGCTAGGATGTCGGCAAAGAAGTATGACAAGAAGGCGCATGCAGTGATCTCCTTTGTCTTTTTTCCCCCGTCAATCACGGGGACGTAGGAAAGCATAAGAGATCAATGACGCTTCGTTCCAATTTTCGAAGAAACAGTCCCTTTTGGATCTACAATGGACGAAGCTTTTTAGCTTTGATTATGGAGTAAATTTGCATAATTTGACATTGCTATGACCCCAACATTTTTTTATCTCGGGGCAAGACCAACAAGTGTATTTTTGTGGCAAGTCGAAAACTAATCCGCACGGGCAAGCATTGTATGAAAATGTGCTACGAAATCATTAGCAACACGTTCTCTACTAGTTTAAATTTTTTAAGACGGTTTATCTGACATGGTATAAGAGCACAAGTCCAGCATTCTATTTTCGGCATTCTTCTTCTTGTTTACTCATTCCTCGGCTATCTCGGTAATTTCATTGTGTCTACATCTTATCTTGCACTTGTAGCTTGTGAGGTATCGGCTTATACGGGAGAGTGAGTGTTAATATGTTGTAAATGCCCTGCTCATGCATTTTCTGACAGGCTTTAGAGAAAAACAGTCTGTCTAACATGTTCAACTACTTAACTATAGAAAGGGCCTAATTCTTTTTTTAAAAAATCATATGCTTTAGCTCGGGTGTCAATTCTAGCCCCTAACTTCTTCTTTTTTTATCTCATAAGAATGCACCAACTTTGAGTTGGTACCCAAATTTGGCCCCCAGTCAAGTTTCCATCCAATGATGCCGTTAAAGATTCGACGTGTCATTTTACGTGAACTTGACGACTCATGGTTGTGTTTTCATCTAACGATGAAGATGTTCGACTGCCAAAGGAGAAAATTGTTTCTATGAAATTTTGAGGTTTTGAGACAGTATATCTGAACGAAAACGTATATGCATGGTGTTTGGACTAAAGTCCTAAATCTATTTCTTTTGTGTTAATTCGATCATAAACCTTTCAATTGGGTCAATTTAGTCCTAAACCTTTTGTGTATGTGCCAATTGGGTCCATCGGACAATTTAGGCCGGAAATTGCTAACATGGACATTGATCGTCTTACGTGGCATGACCCGACGCTGACGTTGATATTTTAAATGATTTTTTTGAAAATTTTTATTTTTTATTAATTTTTCTTTTCCTTTTTGTTTGTGGCCGGTGAGGGTCGCTAGACATTGGGTGATGGCTGTGAAGCCCTCCCCAGTGGTCAATGAGGGTTGCGGGCAAAGGTGGCTGGAGAGACTGGCCTCACCTACTCCTGCTTGGCTCACCCTGACCATAACCAGGCCGGCGTGGGCGAGGCCAACGACATCAAGACCTTGCCGGCTACTGGTGAAGGCAGCCTCGCCCTCACCCATGCCTGCCTCGGCCTTGCCCACGACTGAGCGAGGCCACGATCCTCACCAATGGCCGACGAGCTTCGGCGAACCTCGTCGGCCACAAAGGAAAAAAAGGAAAGAAGGAAAAGGAAAATTAAAAAAACAGGAAAAAGAAAAGAAAAGTTAATAAAAATTAGAAAAATTATTGAAAATTTCCACGTCAACGCTAGATGTGCCACATAAAACGTTTGGCGTTTACGTTAACGATTTTCAGCCTAAATTGGTTGGATAGACTTAATTGCCATAAATGAAAAATGTTTAGGATTAAATTGGCCAAATAAAAGATATATGACCGAATTGATATCATTGCAATAGATTTAGGACTTTTTTGGTAGTTTTTCCAAAAACGAGTAAGATTGAGATTAATTATCGCTGAAAGCAGAAAGTAAGAATGGGTGAGAATCTCTTCTCTCGACAAGCATGCTTGCAATCTTGCCCGGGGTCTGCCTGGCAAAAGGTTGAAGAAAGTTTTTCTCGTACAAAACAAGATTATTCTATAATAATATTTTAATTTTGGGCCATCGTAATTCTAGATAGTAGTTGGGGCGAATCTATTAATTAAAGGACCACGTTAAAAAAAGTATAATTCAATGATATAATAATAATAATAATAATAATAATAATAATAAAGGACCAAATTAAATATTGAGTGAAAGTTCAAGGATAATCGTGTCATTTGGTGAATACTATCCCTCTCCATTTGTGAATACTCGACCAACGGGATAATTACCCAATTGATTTTAAATTTATTAACGGATGCTAATTCAATCTTAAATTTTTTAATTTTGTCAATGTATTTCTAAATCTTTTCGCGAAATTCCAATGCAATCCTTATGACTAATCGCTGCCGGCAATTGATGGTGTGATGTCCAATCATTGCCGACCGTCCTATGTGGCATGCTGACATGGACAACTTGTGGATCATTATGTTAGCGATTTCCAGCAGCAATTGGCTGAAACGACTAAATTGAAATTTCGTCCAAAGGTTTAGAACTACATTAGCAAATTTAAAAGGTTTATGATTTAATTGGCGTGTAATCAACAGGTTTAGGACTGAATTGACATTAGTAAACCATCACAAACTTTGGCTAAAAAAATCGTCTATTTTACTTTCATTTGATTTTTTTTGTTTTGCTTTGAAACTTTCATTTGTTTCAAAATCATGTCATTTTAGAAAGTATTCAACGTTTATTCTGATGGACTTTTTTTTTTGGTCGATACATGACAGACTTTATTGATTTGGAAGAAGGGCATTGGATGGCCACCACATCTTGTAAAAAGTTTCAAAGTCATCTCTTTACTTTTGTAAAATTATTAAGAAAAGTCTTAAGAATAATTTGCATTTTCACAAGCTACATAGACGATTTTAAGGGAGCACTCCTCTACTTCGCCATGATGTGTCGATGAGCAATTCCTTTAACCATTTGAGGCAATTCGCAAGCTACCAACGCACGGCGGCGCGACCGTGACTTTGGAAAATTGGCAAGGGTAATAGTTAGGGTTAATACAACGAAAATCTCAAATCGGTACACTTATAACTAATTCATTTCAAATTAATTTTTTGATCACCAAAAATCCCAAACTGGTACACGTGTGACAAATTTACTCTAAACTAATTTTTTGATTACAAAAAATCTCAAACTGGTACATTTATTACAAATTTACCTTTCATTTAAATTGAATTCATATCATAAAAAGTCACAAGCTAGTGCACTTGTGACAAACGGGGGAGTAAAACCTCAAGTCAGTACACCTGTTAACTATCACTTGTTATCCAACTCAGAAATTTGACGGTAAAATTTAATAAAAACTAGCAGATGGTAAAATTGTCATAGGTATACCAGTTTGGGGTTCTTGGTGGTCAAATATTTATTTTTTTTTATGGTAAGGGTCAAATATTTATTTTGGGGTAAATTTTTCATAAATATACCAGTTTGGAGTTGTTCGTGGTATTAACCGCCACCAAGGCCTTACAAGTTACAACGCTCGGTGGACACAAAGACACAGGCGGGTGTCGTTGGGTTTGGCCGTGTTTCACTTAATTAAACAGTGTGCGTTTGGTAGTATTCGCAGGCATAAATTCAAAATGATCTTTCCAACTTGAAATTTTCAAAGTCCTACACTTTACACTTTGAACTCTCTTGGAAAAAAACAATGTAGGAGAATTAGATGACTAATGGATCCTACACAAAGTGTAAATCTCTTCTTCTTCTTTTTTTGCCGAAGTGTAATAGAAATTACAGAAACATTCATGTAGATTTCCCTAAGATTTCGCGCAAAAATATCCCAAAAACTTAACAAAAAAAAGAGGATATAAAAGTATTGCAATTGTAAATGCATCGACCGCCCCATTTTACATACATATACACGAGACCGATATTTTGAGTACCGAATATGGTCACCTTAAACAAAATGGCCCCGCTTTTGAAACGACGACCGGGTAACACATGGGTTTTGCCCCTTTTCTAGTTACCCCATTGAACTACGGATAGAGTTGATAGCAGATGCTAGCTCCGAGCTACTACTAAAATAAATTCGACGATGAAATGCGAAACTGGGAAAAAAATGAAAAAAAAAAAAAAGAAGAAGAAGCTTTTTTTTTTTTTTTTTTTCAGCATCTTGGGTGTGACTAAATATGTATATGCCAAGTATATGGCCCAAATTTTTTTAAAAAAAAAACTTAAAAAATCACAAAAGGAAAAACAAGAATGGAGTGTAGCAATAGAGGACCAGGACTTGGTCTACCATGCCCTAACAAAACGGCACGCACCTTCCCTTCCCCCCACGCAACACGCCCAATTCCTTTGGACTTGGCTTTGCTTTTGTATCACACATTCCAAATTCAACCCTCCTTGGGATCCAACTTTCAAGGAGCCTTCTCTCTCTCTCTCTGGAAAAGATGCTGCTTCAACCCAACCCAAGTTCACTACTTTCTTGGTCAAAAACCCCCCCACATTATACTCTTTTGTGTTAATCGTGCCTTATCCTCCTCCTCCTCCTCCTCCTCCTCTTCTTCTTCTTCTTTTTTTTTACCGCCCTTTTCGAAGGTAAAAAAAATTGAATCTAAAAGGGTTTTGCTTGTTTCGTCGGAAAATAAACCGTTCGAAAAATATCGTTATAAAATATTATTTGGGACAAAAATATTTCCACCATATTTCCGCGGACGGTGGAAATGCTTTCCGCTCGTTCATTCCCGTAATCGATACATAAGATAATCATTCACTGTCCCGCGAAACAAACGGGCCCCCGACCGATGAATAGGGCGGCGCCGGCTTGCCGTCGCCGGGCCGTACCGGACCGCAGCTTCGCCCGGCAACTCAACTTGCCGGAACAGTTGGCGGCGGTCCCACGGATCTTCGCGTCTCGGGACTCGGGAGAATGATTAAACGGGACTTTGGTTAGCCCCCCTCCCCTTTTTTTTTTTCTTTTCAATTTTAAGCATTTCTTTTCATTATTATTATCATTTGTGCCGCTTCCCCCCCAAGGTGGTGTCCTGTGAGCGAACCTCGCGTCACAGGCGGGTGACCCCGGCGGGGGTGGGGTGGGGAGGGCCGTTTCTTTCCTCCCCCTATTGATTGCCCTGTTCTGGGTTCTCGCCTCGTGGTTACAACACAAAAGGGGCAAAAGCGGCAGTTTCCGTTGACCCGACCTGGGACGAGCGCCACCTGTCACGCCGGAGGCGCCCCGAAAAAGGAGAGAGGAGAGAGAAAAGAAAAGGGGGGAAATGATAAAACAATATAGTAAGGAAAACGAAGAAAAAAAAAACCCATCATCCTCCGTACCCTTAAAAAAGTTCCCTTTTTTTTTTTAGAGAATTCAATTGTTATTTCGTCTTGTGAGCAGAAACAGTAATTTTCGTTACATTTTCTCGACGGTGGTTTTTTAAGATTTTTTTTCTTTTTTTTTTCTTTCGCTACTATTGGGAATACATAGTGTAGAGAAAAAAAATGAAAATAAGATTTGGGTAAAAAGGATTGATCTTGTCAATTGCGCGAGTATGAAATAAATGCAAGAAGGGGGCAAAGCTGCGCATGTTACTACGCGTCTCTCTGCTTCGTTTCCTTTCTCTCTCTGTTCTGCCCCTTCGTTGATACGCTTCCATCAAAACACGAAGGGAAAAAGGAAAACTATTTTCTATTTCATTCGGTAGTTTTTTTTTTCCCTTCTTTAAAAAGTAACTCCCAATCAAGAAAAACCCAATATTCTTTATTCAATTTTAATTTTTATGCATCGTGAAAATTCGTTCTTTTTACTTTTTTAACATCAACCTCCCCCCCTGCTGCAGAGGAGGGGCGGTGGAATGCTTGTCACCTACTCCTTTTCAGATCCTTCTCTCTCTCTCTCTCTCTCTCTCTCTCTCTCTGAAGGAACAGTACATGCGACCTCACACGGCTCCCTGTTTCATTCGAAAATTGCTCGCTCTGTTTTATTCGCTCTGTTTTCCTCTGTTTTTTTTTTTTTTTTTTTTTTATTGTGGGGGGTTTTCTCTGTTGTTAGATTGTTCTGATGGAGAGACACAAGTGCAAGCTCTGCTCCAAGAGCTTCTGCAATGGTAGAGCACTGGGCGGTCACATGAGGTCCCACCTGGCGAACCTCCCCCTCCCTCCCAAGCCCGAGGAGGGAGAGGAGCAAGGACCGCCGGTTCAACTCGGGGGAGCCGAGGCGCCGCGCGCCCAGTCGGGTTCTTCGCCTCCGTCGTCCTCTTCCTCCGAGGAAGAGGAAGGGGAGGGAGACGAGGAGGCCCGGAAGCTTCAAGCTCAAGGGTACGGCCTGCGGGAGAACCCGAAGAAGAGCATTCGGTTGGCCGATCCGGAGTTCGCGATCGACGCGGGGTCCGTGGTGCTCCAGGATAGGGAGAGCGAGACCGAGTCGTCCAAGAACCCGGCCGGGAGGCGATCCAGGAGTTCGGCGACGGAGGGGACGACCCACCAGAGGCGTTTCTTCTCGGAGGAGGATCGCCGATGCCGGAAGAAGACGAAGCGCATGCCGAGCAAGGCCGAGTCGGCGAGCTCGATCTCGGACGAGACGACGGAGGAGGACCTCGCTTTCTGCCTCATGATGCTCTCCCGGGACAAGTGGAGGAGAGAGAAGAGCCATCGAGAACAAGAAAATGCGGACGATTCGGCGGAAGAGGAGGACGAAGACGACGACGAGGAAGATGAAAAGGATGAAGAAGACGAAGAAGAGAGCGAGGAATCCAAAGGGTTGGTGGCCAAGGCTCTGAGGAACAGGAACAGGGGAAATTACAGGTGCGAGACGTGCGACCGGACGTTCCGGTCGTACCAAGCGCTCGGCGGTCACAGGGCGAGCCACAAGAAGAGCAAACTCAGCGACCGCCCCGAGCCGCCGGAGGCGGCCGAGAACGTGGGCGAGAACGCCAACCCGAGCTCCTCCAAAGTCCACGAATGCCCCTTCTGCTTCAGAGTTTTCGCCTCGGGCCAAGCCCTGGGCGGGCACAAGAGGTCGCACGCCATCAATTCGACGGCGGCGGCGGCGGCGGCGGCGGCGACGACGGGGGCCGTCAAGAAGACGAGCCACCACGTCAAGGCCAGAGCGGCGGCCTGGATCGATCTTAATCTCCCCGCTCCAGCCGATGACGACGAGGACGAGGACGACCAGCTGAGCCAGGTCGAGCACTCGGCCTTGTCGGAAGCTGAGTTCGTGAACCGAGTCAAGAGATGATCGAGTTAGTTAGATACACGATTTTTCAGAGGTAAAACCCCCCCAAAAAAGAAGAAGAAAAATCAATCTTTTTTTTGCCACCATCATTTTTGGTTCTTCTTTTAGCGAAAAAATTGGATCTAAGGCCATGCAATTTAGTTACATTTGCTATTCCGATGGTATTCAGTTCAGATATTATTATTATTATTATTATTATTACCAGCATAATTGATCATTAATACTAACTGTAATTCATTTTTTATTTGCCTTTATTTTTTTCTTCTTATTTTTTGGGTGGTTGAGGGTTCTTTTTGTTTCCAGTTGTTTATTTTCTGTAACAACTGATCGAATTCATGACATCCGTCGATGGAGTTACGCGTTTAAGAAGTGAGAGTTATGGAAATTTATGAAGTGGGAGACTTTGTAGTGGTTGCTTCTCCTAATCGAAGCATTAAATTCGACGTGGAACTCGACACCACCTGATAGAACCCGGGTTCCGATGCCCCGTCGGAAAGTCCGACCTGAAAGCTTAAGCAAATAGGTGGGGAGAGGCCGCGTGCATGTAAAAGAGCACGTAAAAGCACATGAATCCTGTGAACAAGCACAGGCTCACGTTTTTTAAGTTGCTTAATGGGTGCAGTCAAGACCAATTTTTGATCAAGTGCTTGCTAATTTAGCCAATGGGTTTTGGAGTTTGGTGCAGCTACCTGTTCTGGCCATTGAATAGAGGAGTCATGCTTCACGGAAAACAGAGAGATATTGGAGCAACTTGGTTCTTTTTATTAGCAGAAAAAGAAAGCTGCTGCTGCTGCTGCTGCTTCCTGTTACCTTCCCTCGGTTCTTCTTTGGTTCAACAGCTCTGCTCCTGTTCTCTGGTCTCTTCCTCTCTAGTTTCTGCCACGCATGTTGCTGTGTGCTTTTGGTTTTGGGTGAGATTGCTGTATTGGAACATGAGTAGCTCTAACTTTACAAGATCTAGAGGAGATTAAAGGGGGGTTAGGTTGAAAAGGGGGTGTCTATTTTCATGGCTCGTTTAGCTCTCGTCTACCATTTATAGTTCTTTGACATTTTAGTTTAGATGAACCGGAACCACATGAGCAGCTGTAGCCTTCCTCAGTCTAGCTAGCCTTAGCATATTTGAAAAATAGATTGAAAGGGATTCATCTCTAGGAAAGGGAGGCATGGAGGGTGATAGTTTCCGCGTCCTTCTATTCTTGTTGGCTGTTCGCGACGCTTCGTGTCGTGACCGGGTTGCTTCGACGTAATCAAGAAGCGTTTCACGTAAGGAACGGGTGAAAATGTGCCGATTTGTGTCGGTTTCGAGTTGCACCGTGTCACGACCGGGTTCGGATTTCTTTTTTAGTGAAACTCGACGGGTCTGTTTTTTCTAACATATAGCGCCGGTGTAATGAAAATTTTACATTAGTGGTCTTATCCACCATTGATTTAAGTATTATAACTATCAATTTTGTTAAATCAATGACGTATAAGTCCACCTGTGTAAATTTTTAGTAAGCGGTGTATGTTATAATTACTCTTATTCATTATACTAAACCAATAATACAAGCTTCTATTCATGCTTAGAATTGTGTTTTTATTGTATCCAGATACTTCTAAATAGGTCAACCTGAACACGATTCGTTTAACATAATTATATAAAAAATGTCAACCCGAGCACGAACAATTTAATGAACAAGCAACCAGAATACGACCCGGATAACTTATCTGATTAGAATGCTATTCAAACATAGACATGACACGAGCAACCTGAAAAACTTTGTTGAGATGAGGTTTACTTTTTAGCGGCTTTCTGTTCATGAAATTGATGTACTTAATATGACAATTTACATGAAATCAACCAATTTTAGAAAATGACCACAATAATTTCAGTTGAATGCTTTTTCTTGTTTAATCATGCAAAGTTAAATCTTCATTGCAATTAATCTAATCGTATATTCTCATCATAACATAGATAACAAAGAGTATCCAGTTATTATAATATAGTCACTAGTGGTAAAGAATGCAAATATCTAATTAACTTTGGCGAAATAGATTTGTTGCAGGTCAAGTTACAATAAGGTCAATAGGATCCATGTACTTAAATAGACTAATCGGGTTAACCTAACTTCAGTTTATACCGATTAAATTGCCCTAAGCTGTAACACCCTCGAAATTGTACCAACTTAGAATCTATCTTACCTAACTTTGAGGCGTCGCAAATTAAAAACGTGTGTTACTAGACACATAAGACAAATAATTATAACCATGACACATCCATATTTATATCAAACACACGCTTGGTAATCATTCTTACAGAGTTGATGTGATTACAACGTGAACACGATTAGCATAAGCTCAAATTTAACTAAACTGCATCATGTACGAGTCGTATTTACATGTCGTATCGGACGTTCGTACTGTAGCCAAAGCTAGCGAGCATACATAGGAACTCATCAGCGTATCTTGTAAGATTGATGGCGGGGCATTCCACATCCACATATATGAAAAAGATGTTGACGTGGACTGCCTTTTGTTTAAAGGTAATTGCTTTTTTTGAAGAGAAAAGGGGCGTGCGTTTTGGTTTGACTTCAAAAGTTCTTATAAAATTCTCCATGGAATTAAAAAATTTACGTTTAAACATTTTTAAAATCATTTGAAAACAATTTAAAATTAGCTCTAAAAAGGTTTTCTTTGAAGTGATTTTGCTTCTTTTTTTTCATTTTAATTTCGAGAGGGGCGTGCGTTTTGGTTTGACTTCAAAAGTTCGTACAAAATTCTCCATGGAATTAAAAAATTTACGTTTAAACATTTTTAAAATCATTTGAAAACAATTTAAAATTAGCTCTAAAAAGGTTTTCTTTGAAGTGATTTTGCTTCTTTTTTTTCATTTTAATTTCGAGTATTTATTTTTGGTAGAAGTATTTTTTTTTTCAATTTAATTTCGAGTATTTGAGAGGGGATTTTTACTTTCTATGGTACAACGTGAATCTTTAATAATTTACAATTACTTTGCATGTCATTTTTTTTTCAACTTTTAAAGCTAAAATCCTAGTTGAACAAAACCAAAAAAATTCTTCATAATGGTTTTCTCTTTCAATTTTTTATTTCTTTCTCAAGACAATTTCTCATCTATATCACTTTTTGTTCCCCCGCACTTGCATGCACTATAGTTTAATTTTATCAGATATGTACTCTAAAATTAGGTAATATTAGTTGCTTCAAAGGCTGCATCCTTCATATAAAAGTAATAATAATTGACTTTAACTTTATACATAGATGGCTGTATGTCTCACCCTAATGTTCTCTTTTTCTTTTTTCCATCTTTTTTTAATTATAATTCCTCGCATATTTAGATTCCAGAAAAGCAATAAAGACATACACAACTCACCAGCTAAACCACAAGTCTCAAAATCAACTACACTATACATCTTCTTTGGCTTAGCAAAATCTATAAACAAAAAAAAAAAAGCAAAAACAGACATGGATACCTATATAGTAGCTATGCACATCTAACACAAAAAAGAAAAATGCCCAAAAAGTCCTAATGGGTCTATACAGGCGACACCTTTTCTATGGGAAAATTTCAAATCATTACCCAAAGTGGAGTCATTTTCTTAAAAAGGGGTCTAAAGTGAACATAGTGTCAAATAAAAGCTTAAAATGCCCAATCAGTTTCAAATAGGGGTCCCAAAGTGTCCAATTAATCTTAAGTAAGGGGCTGGGTTTGTCGATCGGTCAAATGCTCACCGGCCGGCAAGCACCAGTCGGCAAGCATGTCACTGTTCCAATTCGGACTTTTAGTCCATTCGAAAAGACCAAAAAAGGAGAAGGGAAAAAGGTGAAGTAGAAGATGCTAAAATCATAAAAGGGAAAGGCCATGAGAGTGAGTGCCAACTCAAATTTGATCATTTTCCTCACACCCCGAGTGGTGGTGGATGAAATTTGGAATCGAAAGACGAACAAAGAGACAGAAAGATGAGAGGCCACCCGTGATTGATTTGCTGGCTTTAAGTGACTTCCAAAAGCACCGAAAAAGAAGAGTCAAACATTGGGATGAGCTTTTTTCGACTTACCGTCTTTTTAATCACTTACAATAAGTACAACATCACGTTGAAGTTGAAACCGGGGTTGCTTTCTAGTCAGTGGGTATGGAGAATGAGCTTGCAATCCACATGAACTTGGGTGGGTAATCATGCAAATTAGTGCAAAAGGTGGTTTTCTTTTGTCAGGTTATTATGGAAAGGAGAGTCTATTCTGATCATAGTCATAATAGTAGGAAGCCAAGCTGAACAGTATATTTGAACTTTTCTCCTATAGCTATTTTTCTTAAGATGGAAGAACATGAAATAGAGATACAGAATGATTAATGGGATAAAAGTATGAATTATGCTGCGTTCATTTGGTGGTGTTTTAGAAACTAGAATGACAAAGTGATACTCAGATAGGTAGATCTTCAAGTCAGCATGGAATAATACGTCTGCTGTGAGGGTGGATTGGGACTAAGAAATCTAGTTGACCGGAATTGTGCGTGTAATCTTTACGAGATTGCGGCAATCACTTTTATGATGTAAGTCCTCGTGGGTTGCCTGGGTGCACAATTATTCGGATTAAAGCTTCAGCTAATGGCAGCTTGAAGTGAAGATCACTAGCAGAAATGCATGGAGGAATTTATTAGAGCTGGTTCTTAGGCCACATATAATGCATATAATTGGCGATGGCAAATCGACATTACTTTTTGACCAAAAAAAATCGACAGTACTTGGTTGATCATTGGCACCTGTCCAGTTTATGATTCTGCTCTATGATTTGATGCTTAAGTTGAAGCTCGGAAATTGCTAAGACGGCATGATGAACCAATTGAGTGGCGTAAACTGGTGTTGATTTAAGCCAAACATTCCACAATTTGCCTTTTATGCTGGTTGAAAACACTTTATTACTTGTTGTAGACTTTTGATAGGATGAGGAAATAGCGTAGCATGATGGTACTTGTGTATCATGTAGGCAAGAAGCTGAATCTCAAAGCCACTTGCTTTTTTCCAGTTCATTTTCCAGGCTAATATGGGAGCATGTCTTGCAGCTTCTGGGTCTTGAAAGATCAGTTGCTGAATGGGGGCATGAATTTGCCTGGGCAATTCATGAAATGAAGGGAGAGAGCCTAAAAGTGACATTTATGGAGCTAACTTGGACTCCTTCCATTTATTATTTGTGGAAGGAAAGGAACTCGGTGCTGCATGAAAATTCTCCTCCTCAAATCAACAGAGTCATTGCTTCAATTCTGTTTTCCTGTAAGAGCTGCTTATACATCCATGCTTAAGGAAAAAGTTTGTACTCGCTCTCCTATATTATCAGGAAAAAAAACAGACTGCAGCTTTTGGAGGATTTGGGTGGACTGATTCTTTGCTAGTTTGGATGAATACATTTGCACTTATCATGAGGATTACACTCAAAAAGAGATTAAATGAAAAATTAAAAAGATTAGAACTTGGGAAAAGTGTTAAAAAAACCATAAACCTATTGCATATATGCCAATTTAGTCATAAACCTTATAATTGTGCCAATTTAGTCCCAAACCTTTTGAACTAGTGTCAATTCAGTCATTGTAGCTAATTTTGGCTGGATGTTACTGACATGGATGCCGGTTGGCTTACATGGCATGGCAAGCGCTGACGTGGACATTTTTAATAATAATTTTTTTTCCTTTTTCTTTTTTTTTTCCCCTCCTCTTGCCGGTGGCTGGCACAGCCATGGCTGGCGAGGGCTGGCCTTGCTTGAGCGAGGGTGGCCCTCGCCGCCACAAGCTAGCGAGGCCAACCCTCGCGGGAGGTCGCCTTGTATTTCTTGTGCAGTTGCTTGTTCTGCAGGGCTAAATCAGCAACGTTGGCCAGCTCAGCGGGGATGATTGGAATGTCGGACTTCCCTATTGTATCTAGACCATGAAGGGCGTTCGATTGATCGTCACATATTTCACAATAGGAATTTACCTCAAACTGAACAAGAAGAGATAAAGAATAGCGGGGACTTACAGTGAGCGGTAGAGGTCAACAATATCATGTAGACATGCGCATGTTGTTGAGAGGTTTGACACCTATAGAATGAGATATACTAGAGGGCTTAAGGCTCCCATCTAACGGAAAAGCGAGATGCCATGAGATGAGCGGGGGTCAAAGAGGCCTTCTCTTTATCTTGCTGGCTTGCAGATAGGGTTGGCCGTCTCGACACCATCCTACTTGTCCTGTTAAAGTGCAACCCCGGTTTAGGATCATTGGACGTGTATGAAGAGATGTAGTGCTAAAGCAGATAAAAGTATGCACATCAAGTCATATACTACAAACACTGCTTCAAATACTTTCAGAATTTAAAACATTCATCTGCAACACCTCCTTGCAATACAATTTGGTTAGCAAACACTCGTCTCCTTATAGCTCTCACTTGCAACACCATCTAACACCAACGTTAGTGGCATACCTAGATTTCACGTGCGGCGAGAGATTACACGAAAACGTTTTTCGAAAGAGTAAATTCTTTACTGGTTTTAGCCAAGTCTTCAGTGGAGTCATGAAGCTGTCACGATTCTCCTGAGGTGAACCGCTGGGGAAGTTGACGGATTACTAAAGGACCGCAAATGGTTCTTCTTGCGAACTAGCACTTACACTTAGTATGAAGTCTCCCAAACCTTAATAATCGCAACTTATTTTTCTCATTTAATTAATTCATTTAATTTAGGATCCGCCGCTAATATATTAGATGTCAATTCGAAACCTAAGCAGGATGTCACAAAACATCTTACCCCTATGAACTAGAGATTCACAAGTCTAGGAATTTTACTACGCTAGATTAATCTAAGTTTTTTAAGTCCTTTTTCTCTTTTATTGAAATACGTTAGCATGCGATACTCATTTATTATTCTGAACGACTAACATGTGAAAAGTGGTTATGCATAGCACGCAAGCAATAAAGATAAACAGTAACTAAAACAGTAAATAAAATACGAGGAAAATTAAAACAAAAAACCTGAGTTGTATCGGGCAACCTTAAACAAAGCTTTGCTACTATGCCCCAAGATAGGACCCCCGCGAACTATGAATCAAAAAGGTAAAGATGCAACTTTATAGACTATGCAGAACCTATATTCACGCCTATTGCTAATGTGAGGATGCATTAATTACCTAATTATGAGTCACTTTTCGCTATGATGTAAAACTAACAAAGATGCAACCTAATCTATTTTTTTTCTTAAGATTTTCTTGGTGTAATCAACATGACGAGTGTAAAATTAACCCTAACGGGTACATGATGTCATGATTTCCCTAGATGCTATAATCAGTGTATGCACAATTTAAATCACTAAATGGCATGCATAATGAATATTACACTGTATAGGATTGAATTGAACATGAATTAATTCTATAATGCAAAGACAAACTACATGCAACTTAAATGAGATACTAATCTATTTTTTTATATATAATTCATAAAAAGGACCTAATTAATTATTTCTATAAATACTGAAATTGATGAATCGAGTAAATGTCTTACGCCAAAATTAAATAATTTAAGACCCAAAACTAATTATTAAAGCTAAACGCCGAAATCAAAGTTAAAGGCAATTAACCAAATGACGAAATTAATTAATTAAAACTCTAATTTAATGAATGCCGAAAATACAGAAATTGATTATCCAACTGTCAAAACTAACCCAGTGCCGAACTAAATTAATTAAATGTCCTAAACAATTCAAAGTTACCTAATACGATGCTAAGTTAACTCTGTTGCAAAAGTTTCCTAATAAATTGAATCTACATGAGAAAGTTCCCCAGTAAGTTAACTCTATATAAAAACGGCTCCTAATATGTTAACTCGATGGCAAAAGGGTTTCCTGATAATCTAAGACATTTTTTATTTTCTCTCTAACAAGGCCATGATTCAATTAAAACATATATAAATTAGATGTAATCCTAACTAGGATGCGCTATATGCTGCATGGTTAATGATAATAATTTAATTACTAATCTATATGCAAGCATGCAAAGTAATATCAAGAATACTCACGATCATGTCAAGAACGTGTAAGAGCTTGCAAGAACGTTCAAGATTCCTCAAAAACATGTAACAAAATGCAAGAACATTCATGAATATTCAAGAATAGCCACGATCGAATGTATGCGAAGAGGTATGTGCGTTGTGAGACGAGTGTGTCATGAAAGAATAATTCGCTTTTCTATTTTGGGATTAAGGAATATACAGCTCTCATATAAAGAAATAAGCATGTTTCCTCTTTATTCCCCATGGGACCGTATTTTCAAGGTATAAATGCAATCTTGCTCTCTCAGTTTTGTCCCAAAATTCCTCATGTGCGCATGAGTTATGGGTGGGTTAGCCGAATTTGAATAGGGCTTTACTTACAGGGGCTTGATCTTGAGAATTCAAAAAGAAATTAGGGCCTCTTCTATCTCCTAATTTCAAGTCCATCCAACATTTTGGGCTAATTCGAAAGTAATACCCGATCGGACCAAGTTAAATGAAATTTATTTGATGCAAAAGATGTTACTAAATAAACAAAAACTACTCATTGTGTTTAAATGCAAAATGAATGCACAATTATGCATTATTGATATTTTTGTATAGAGATAGGATTCAATCCCCAATTAATATATGTAATGAATGGTGAATCTATGTAAGCCAAAGTTTAGGCGTCAATAATCTGTTCTGGGGAAAACAAGCCCTCTTTAATATAATTTGAATTTTCTTAAAAGGAGATACAAGTGTATTATGGAAACTTGACAATTATTTCGAGTTCAAATTTAGAAGTTAAGAGATTCATCTATAACTTGCCAAAAAGTCTTGATTATCGTAGACTGCGATGTTGTCCATCTACAGTTATATGTGGTCAAACTCAGTCTATCCCGAAGCGTCCACAGTTCTGCCAAAAAAAGGCCGTGGAATGGCCTGTCGGAGATATCAAATAAATTTCAAATCTTCCAAATCTCCTAAACCGTTGCAATATCAACTGTATATTAGCTGGTTCCCCTTATCTGTAGAATATTTGTTTCTCCTTGATTGTAGACTTACCAAATGTGAGCACTAGGGCATTCTATATAGGTACATGTAAAAGTTCAGTAAAATAAAGAACAATTTCATCTTCTTCAATAGTCGTTTCATGGTATCAGAGCCCTTGGGCTTCTAAGAGCAGATTTTCGATCCAATTTTGCATTTCCAGCTGTGCAATTCTGCAATCTTCCAAATCTCCTAAACCGTTGTAATATCAACTGTATATTAGCTGGTTCCCCTTATCTGTAGAATATTTGTTTCTCCTTGATTGTAGACTTACCAAATGTGAGCACTAGGGCATTCTATATAGGTACATGTAAAAGTTCAGTAAAATAAAGAACAATTTCATCTTCTTCAATAGTCGTTTCATTGCCAACCCTTCTGTAAAAACCAGCAATCTGATTTCCATTGCTGTGACGAATAAGTCCCCCATCGGTATTCAGTTTATTTCATCAGTAGAGCTTCACTAGTGGGGTTGGAACCCTAGTTTATTGCAGGGCCTAGTTTCCAAAAAGAACAATGCAAAAGCTAACTCTACCCTTACTCTCAGCAGAGTCATTGGATTTGTAAGAAATGAAGGAAAATGGATCTAAAGAAAGCTTGTTGATATCCTTTTTTTTCTACATTTTTTTTGAAATTTTTGCAGCAAAAGCAATCTTACTATTATATAAATGAGAGTATTAAAAACATGGTAAGTTGACACTTGTCAATTCGAGGAGGTGGTTAGGTGAAATAATGTCCTCTTTTTTTCTTTCATTTTCTGGAGGAAGAAACAGAAGTCATCCATATCAAGTGATCCGTGAATTGCTCGGTAGCTTTTAACCACTACCGTAGTTGGCGGAAATAGCTTAATGGTAGAGCATAAGTCTTGCCAAGGCTGAGATTGAGGTTCAAGTCCCTCTTTGCGCTCCTAGCTTTGTTGTATAGTGGTAACGGGGTGGAGTGCATGAGCCCCTTTAGAGATAGGGGCTCTTCCCTTGAGCACTTTGAATGGGGTTTGCACAACCTAACCCCCTAATAAGTTGAAAGTGGCAAGCCAAAACCTACTCAAGACCTAGTCTTAGTAGTAGTAAATTAGTTTGATTTGTAGGACATGAGATATTGGGAATTACAATGGGTGTAACCGTAATAGTATAGTTAGAGAGAGAAATATCAGCAAGAGTACAACAACTTATTGGTTCGGAATACTCCGATCCTTTAGAAATTCTTCTAGCTTTAGCACATGGGACAAAACTTATTTTGTAAGAGAATCCTTTTCCATCTAGAGGAGGTACTCTTTTGTTCAGTGAGCCGAGACTTGATATCCTATTACTAAAGCGTTAGCACCTCTATAGAGTGGTGGTACAGCCAAGCCCTATGGAAACTCAGTTAATGTGCTTTCGGGGATTACTTTATCCACACTCGTTTACCTTAGGGCTCATTTACATGACACAATCCTCACATAGTCTCCCCTTTACAATTTTTGTCACTAATTTTTTTTTTTCAAGTTATCAAAATAAATCCTCACCATTTGAACTCGTATCAAATCTATCCCCACACTAGACTCCCTCCAAAAACTATAGATTATTGGCCTAGCTTCTGAAAGGAAGCTTAGAATCCATGCCCAGCCTAATGCCATTCCATCTATGCTACCAAACACTGACTAGCTTTTATATTGCTCAGGCCACAAGACCAAAATGGTATTCCAGCAAATCTTTTTGTATCTGGTCCACAGTAATTCACATGTATGACCTCCTTGATTAATAGATTCTCCAACTATAGAAGGATCACCGATGGACGATGGCTATGGGCTGTTTTCTTTCTTTCTTTCTTTGCACGAATCATTGTAGTCGCCAACAAAAGCAAATCGCCGGCTAAACTTGCTGAATTTCGTAGATCATGCTCGAAGATCAAATCATATCATTGCAATTGCTCACTACTTGCAGGCTATAAAAAAGAGGTCCTGAATCTAGGAGTTGCATAAATCACACTCAATGAAAAAGAAGAAGAAAAGGAAACCGAGTCCTCCTTGAATTATACTGTGCCGGTGTAACCTTGACTAGCCGATGCCTAAAACCACATGAGTTTGATAGTGACAAGTCAACTTTTCTCCTCATATAATGGACTACAAGCATATCTCTCGTGACAGTCAATCTCTGAAGGGATGTTGCATTTCTATCAATATCATACCATGCCGTTCAATTAAATTAGTCTCTTCTCCTTCCACGTCCAAAGGAAATAACCTCGCATGCAAAACCCACGTTTCAAGGGAAAATTACCAAAAAAATTCATAAACAATTGTAATTGTATTAATTCAATCTTAAACCTTTTATATTTGTGTCAATTCAATTCATCCAGCTCTTTTTTGCCGGAAATCTTTGACATGGATACCGGCCGCATAGGACAGTCTCCACTAACGGAGATAGTTTTTAATAATATTTTTATACTTGTTTGAATTTATTTATTTATTATTATTATTTTCTTTTATTTTTCCTTTTTTCCTTTTCTATCTTTTTTTTCTTTTTTTTTTCTTCCCTTTTTCTTCTAGTCGGTCACTGAACCTTAGTGATCGGCCAAAGGCAAGGGCAAGGGCAAGGGCAAGGCTCGACCTCACCCAGCTATGGCAAGGTCGAGCCTCGCCTTTGTTGGCCCTTGTCTCTGGTCAGTCGCCAAGGTTCAGTGATTGGCTAGAGGAAGAAGGGAAGTAACAAAAGCAGAAAGAGAAAAAAAAAATTAAAATAAAGGAAAAAGAAAAAAATTAATAAAAATATTCAAAAATATTAAAATATTATTAAAAATTGTCATCATTAGCTCTGGCCGCAATGTCAACGATTTTCCATCAAAATTGGCCAAATGGATTGAATTGACACAATTTTAATAAGTTAATGACTCTTTTGGTAATTCTACCCATATTTCGAAGACCAAGAATGGCGCATTACTAGCTCGGTCTGGTTGCAGTAATGGAATGAGATCGTGATAGGATTGCTATTAAGTTGCAACCCAACGAAGCTGTAATAGTAGCTATCGTACCCTTTGATTCGAGTAATGTAATAATGCCTATCATACTATTTGGTTTCATGAACAACATAGCTCTTAAGGAGTCATTATCTTCGGAACTCCCAAAGTGCCCTTAAATCAGAATTACAGGGAACATTATAATTATCACTTTGATACTTAATGGAGAATTTCATGCCCCATAGATATTAACGGATGTTACAGAATTTATTACGTCAAGTGATTTTTTTATGATTATAATAAAAAGCTTAGCGCACAACATTTGATTATACTAAAATCAATTTTTATATTATAGTAATTATCATCTTGGTAGCCAATCAAGAGGGTAAATATCCCATATATCATATATGTTATCAAGACACCATAATTAAGAATATACAAATATTATGTCTTGTTCAGTAATTTTTTTACGAATATGAATTAAATTAATCACACAACAAGTTTATATTGAAGTAAATACCATATTATTATATCAATGAACGAAACAATAATTATACATATGCAATTAGTAATTAAGATAACTATCTTATTATGAATACTGTACCATTTAATAATGAAAATTGACATAAGTATACCTCGTAGTAATCAACAAATATCATGCTAAGCGATGGATTGATGGTGCTACACTCTAAATGTACATACGCCTAATACCCTAAAAAATCTTCAATTTTAACTTTTGTCTTGATTTTACCTTTTTTCTTATAAAAAATCTCCAACTTTAGGCCGTATCTCAATTTACCCTAAACTTTTTTTTGTCTCATAAAAAACCCTCAACTTTAAGTCTAGTCCCAATTCTATCCTAAATTTTTTTCGTCTTATAAAAAACACATAATTTTAGGATAAGTATCAATTGTACTCTAAACTTTTTTTTGTCTTATAAGAAAATCTCAGCTTTAGGTTCAGTTTCAATTTCACTCTAATTTTTTTATCTCATAAAATATTACTAACTTTTACTTGAGTCCCAAATCTGTTCTTCATTAACCCTTAGTCAAAATCTCCCTTAGTGATTTTGCGCACATCAATCTTTCATGCTTAGGAATGTTCCATCTCTCATAGTGGGAGAGCTTGCGCTTAAACTACTTAAGCAACTCGTGCTTGGTCGGAGAGCTCACGCTCGAGATAATCAAATAGCTTGTGCTTGGGAGTTTTCCATATCTCAATTATCAATGAGAAATTTCGGATGGAGGGTTAATGGGGGCAGAATTGTGACTCAAATAAAAGTTTGTGATTTCTTATAAAACAGTAAAAATTTTAGGGTAAAATTAGGACGGGACAAGACCTAAAGTTGGGAATTTTTCATAGGACAAAAAAGAGTTTAGGATAAGATTAGGACATGACCTAAAGTTGAAGATTTTTTATAGGACAAAAAAAGTTTATGGTAAAATTGGGCTGAACCTAAAGTTTGAGGTTTTTTACGAGATAAAAGATAAAATTGAAACAAAAGTTAAAGTTTGAGGTATTTTAGGGTATTAAGTTTATGTAGGTAATTTAACTGGTAAATAATTAATGGACAGTCATGCAATTGCAAAAAGTACTTGAACTTATCCCATTTGTGCAATTGACTACCCGTGCCTTTTGTTATTCAATTGGGCACCACCTTTCCATGAAACGGCTCAATGCGCTTGGTATTTCTGCTGAGTTGGCAAGAACCTTGCCAACTCAGCAGTAATTGAACAAAAATTAGGACGTGGACAGCCACGTCATTACTTTTTCCAATGAGCCAAGAGACCTTTTTGTGTCCCTTATTCTTACACTCCCTCTCTCATAAGGCAGATTAACGATGGAGAAATCGACAATCGGAGAGCCACAAACCCGGAATAAATTGGGTAGGAATCCAGCTCTGCTGGGACAAAGCCTATCGGTTGAATGCCATAAAAAATTGTCCAACCCAAAAGCTTACTCATGTGGATAGGGGGAGCTTCACATATACAAAAGTCACTAAAGCATTAAGCGATGTGAGATATTTTACAATAGAGATTACGAAATTTTAATCATAACAAAAGATAACTCTATACTAAGCCGACAACCTTGATAGTACAACAATTGGAATAAAAATTCAACCAAAGGATAGATGCAAAACTGTAATTTTTCCCCGATTTCTCAATTGTTTCTATCCATCCATTTTTATCTCTTGCATCTTTTGCCAAATACACCAACAAAATCCCTTTTTCCATTACATCCTATTTTCTTTTCCCTATTGATCATAGCTTGGTTCTATTAGTACTCTTAAAGGTCTAGCTACCAAATCTGTAGCCTCACCCGAAACCATGAAATTGTGAGAGCATGAAAAGACTGTGGATAATGTGTAACACCATGCAATTTTCTTCAAACCACCGTCTCTTTTTGTGCAAATAGTAAATGCACATGACGGTGCCTAAGTTCAATTTACTTTATTCTTCTACGAAATACTTGATCATCGATCAAATGAAAAAAAGCACACGTACTATCACAACGGACCATTGTCGGGAATTTATCCGAAAAAATCCAAGATCTATTGCACTTACGCCAATTTAGTCATAAAGATTTTAATTGTGTCAATTGAGTCCTAAACCTTTTGAAAATTTTCCAATTTAGTCATTCCGTCAATTTTGGCCAAAAATTGCTAGCGTGGGCGATTTTTGCAATTTTTTAAAAGACTTTTGAATTATTTATTTTATTCATTTTCTTTTTAAATTTTTATCTTTTCTTTCTTTTTCCTTTTCCTTCTTCCTTTGCCGGTCGTCCGGCCTCAACGATGGCCAGCGACCAGCAAGGTCAGCCCTTGCTAGCCCTCGCCGAGGCTTAGCAACTGACGAAGGAAGAAGGAAATAGAAAAATAAAAAAAATTCCACTTCCGTATGGTCGACGTCCACATCAGTAACAAAATTAGCCTGAATGACTAAATTAGCAAATTGTCAAAAGGTTTAGGACTGAATCGGCATAATTTGAAGATTTATGACTGAATTGACATAAATGTAATAAGTTCAGGACTTTTTTGGTTGGGAAAATTACCAAAAAAGTCCTCAACCTATTGCATTTGTGCCAATTCAGTCCTAAACCTTTCAATTTGGCCAATTCAGTCCTAAGCCTTTTGCATATTGTCCAATTTAGTCCTATTGCCCAGAAAAGTCGACGTGGGATACCCACTCAGCGCCGGTCGTCCTATGTGGACGATCTGGCGCTAATGTGGTCACTGGAAAATAAAAACGTCATTGTTTTCTTAAAAAAATAAAAAGACTCCACTTTACTAAAGCCCCAATTTGGATTTGGCTGGATCTCAAACCATAAAATCATGAAGAACCCTAACTCCACTTAGACTTTCTCCCTATTGGATCTCATCTTGCTTCAATCACGGTCGTGAACCACAAAATTGTCAAGCCAAGTCTTCTCAGTCATTGTCCTCCCCTTCATGAACCAAACCCCAAATTATGTGAAGCCCCAATTTGGAGTCAACCAAAATCGCGAACTCTAAAATCGCGAAGAACCCGAATTTCCCTCAATTTTTCTCCCAAATTTGATCACTTCTTACCATTTCCCTCGAGCCGCGTTCTTATTCCATCAAATCGATAGTGGTCAAGTCCCCCCATTTCGCCCAACGCTCACCCGACGCCCGCTCGGCACCTTCGCCTAGATTCGCTCATCTTAACCGCGAAGATTTGGAAACATGAATCTTGCCTTGTTTACATGGTTTTGGGTAACTGTGTGATCACTCAAAGAACTATTTATGGAAGGTAATGCAAATGCAATTGTTGAAGTTTGGAAATATGAATTGTTGAAGTTTTTGGAAATAGGACCTTCGCCCCTTTGCTTGTGTTTGCCTTGTGTCTTCCTTGAAGAAAGCCAAGAGGAAAAAGTCCAGAAATCACACAGATAACATTTCCTTGCCTTCCTATGTTTTTTGGTTTTGGAATATTATGGGACTAGTCGGCCCCCGTTAGGGTGTTTGAAATCCGCTCCTTTATTAGGACCCACCACCTCTCCCAGTATTGGCATTGTGGAAACTAAAGTTAAAGCGCACCTTTTGCTAGTATTTCTCGGGATCTTTGTGGGAACTGGCGTTGGATCTCCAACTACGATTCCTCCCCCCTAGGAAGGATTTGGTTTGGATGGAACCCGGATGAGATGGAAGTCAGTCTTCTGTCTTCTACTGACCAGTTGATCCATGTCCAGCTCAGACTCTCCTCCCTAAACAAGGCTTGCCTATGTACTGTTGTATATGGTGAACACTCATTTGTTAAGCGACGTTTCCTTTGGGCTGATCTCATACGGTTTGTCCTCTTGTAATCTTCCTTGGGCCGTTCTTTGGTGACTTTAATGCTATCAAAGAACCCGGGACAGAGTAGGGAGTTCAACTCCTTGGATCCCAGCCTTTGATGATTTTGGGGACTGTCTGAACCAGGCGGGACTTGAAGATCTACGATATGTTGGTTGTAGATACACTTGGACACACTCTTCAGGCGTGAATAGGAAACTACGCAAGATTGATCGGGTGCTTGTTAATGACTTATGGACTCAGCAGTTTTCCTTTTCGGAAGCTTCTTTTCTTCCTCCCGGATTTCGGATCACTTTCGTCTATGGTGATTAAAATCATATTGCCTTATAACTCTAAGAAGCCATTCAAGTTCTTCAACTTTTGGGCTACTCACCTTTCCTTCTTTGAGATAGTTAAGCAAGTTTGGGAAACTCCAGTGGTGGGATATCCTATGCACTCTATTTGCTGTAAAATGCGGATTCTCAAGGCTAAGTTGAAACAACTCAACAGAAGATCCTTCTCCGATATTTCTTCTAGGATTTGAGAAGGCCGGGGCTGACCTATTTCTTTGTTCAAACAGCATTGGAACTCCATCCTTTCGACCAAAACCTGCTGAATAGGGAAGTGGAACTCACACGCTCCTTCTCTACTTTGAGGCTTCAAGAGGAATCCTTCTTCAGACAGAAGTCTCGGATCCGTTGGCTTAAGGAAGGAGATCAGAATACTAAATTCTTCCATCACTTCGTCAACAAAAGGCGCCTTCACAACCGCATTCTCTCGGTGTCAACAGAGGAGGGGATTCTTCTTCATGATCCACTAGAGGTCAAAAACCACATTGTTAGCCATTATCAGGATTTGCTCAACGGTCCGTCTGCTTCCATCCAGGCCTCGGCCTCGGATATTTCAGTCTTCATTTCAAGGACTCTAGATGACGACCAGCGTAACATCTTGGTTCAACCGGTTACAGATGGGGAAATCAGAGCTACCCTTTTCTCTCTTGCTAAGGGTAAAGCTCCTGGGCCTGATGGATTTAGTGTTGACTTTTTCAAGACAACTTGGGAGATCACTGGTCCGTCTGTCCTTGCTGCGGTCAGGAACTTCTTTGATTCTGGAAGTATGCTCAAAGAGCTAAACAATACCATTTTAACACTTGTACCGAAATCTCCTAACGCCTCTTCCATGTCTGATTTTCGACCGATTGCATGTTGTAACACCCTTTACAAATGCATTTCCAAAATTCTGGCTAGGCGGGTAGCTATTGTTCTGTCCTCTCTGATTAGCCCTGCCCAAACAGCATTTATTAAGGGGCGCAGGATCAGCGACAATATTATGATTGCCTGTGAGTTGTTTGGATTTCCATCACCACGCTTACTCCCCAAGTGTGCCATTAAGGTGGACTTTCAAAAAGCTTTCGATACCGTTGATTGGAACTTTATTGAGAAGGTCTTAATGGCCTTTAACTTCCCCGGATTCTTTCACCAAATTGGTTATGGCTTGTGTCTCGACGGCCAAGTTTTGGTATCAATTAATGGGGAATTGCATGGATTTTTCGGTAGCTCCCGAGGTATACGGCAAGGAGATCCTCTTTCGCCGTACCTTTTTATACTTGTCATGGAAGTTTTCTCCGGTATTCTCAAAGCCAAAACTGATAGTCGGGACTTCCATTGGTATTGGCGCTGTAAAAAGACCCGCCTATCTCACCTATTCTTTGCGGATGATGTGCTCTTGTTCTCAGAAGCTCACCTGAGTTCAGTGGAATTAATCAAAGATTCGCTCCATTTGTTCACCGATTGGTCTGGACTAAATCCAAACTCTAGTAAAAGCAACGTTTTCCTTTCTCGGGGAAACCAGGCTTTATGTGACCAAATCCTCCACTGTTTTGGATTCCAACAAGGTACTCTTCCTTTCCGATACTTGGGCGTGCCTATTATATCTTCTAGATTACGCAAAGAGGATTGCAAATACCTGGTTGATTCTATAACCGCCCGTGCCGGTCTTGAACTCGGAGGTTTCTTTCGTTTCTTTCGGTCGCCTCCGCCTAACCAAGTCGATTTTGTATTCTATGCAAGTTTATTGGGCCTCCATCTTCTATATTCCTATATCCATCTTGTATCGAATTGAGACTATTTTACGCCAATTCCTGTGGAAAGGGCCTGATCTGGGAACAGGTGGTGCTAGAGTGGCGTGGAGTACAGTTTGCCTTCCCAAAGAGGAGGGTGGCCTGGGGCTTCGGCGTCTTGTTGAATACAATAGTGCCTTGACTCTCAAGCACATATGGCTTCTCTTTTCGGATAAGGAATTCATGTGGTGTAAATGGATTCATTCCAACTTCTTAAACAAGGCAAATTTTTTGGGTTGTTTCCAAACCCACCTTTTGCTCATGGACATGGAAGAAAATCTCGGACATGAGAACTACAAACCTAGACAATCTTTGTTTCGATGGAGAATTGGGAATGGGTCCTCCGTTTTTTTCGGGTTTGATTGGTGGCATCACGAAGCCCGATCTTCCGGCTATTCAACAATGCGAGATCTATCAATCAAGGATCCCAAGGGACACCTCGGTTAGGAGCTTCTTTGTCGGATCTTGGCAACCTTTCAGATATCTGTTGGACTCTATTTTGGGCATGATGGATGAACTCCCACCTCTTTTGGATAATCAATTGGATACACTAACTGGACTCCCCATCCTCAAAAGCATTCTCGGTTGCTCTTGCTTGGGATCACATTAGGAGGAAAGGTCATTGGGGTTCTCGGCATTCTTTTCGTTTGGGATCGGAGCATTACTCCACGCCATGCATTTCTCCTATGGCTTGCTTCTCTTAATCGGCTTCCCACCCAGGTTTTTCTCCTACATAACCGCAGGATTGCTGATGCTACATGTGCTTTTTGTGGCCTAGTCCCGGATTCTATTAATCATCTTTTCTTTGAGTGCTCCTCGACCCGATGAGATCGGGCCTACTGGCTACTAGATGTAGCCTTCCTTGGAGCAACAGACCTTGGCTTGAGCTCATTAGGTGGGCTATGCAAGTATGTGGGGGTCCTTCCTTTGCCCATCGCGTGTCGAGGTTCTCTTTTGGTGCTCTATGCCATATTATCCGGACCGAAGGAATAATGCCATATTCGGGACCAAGACCATCTTTATCCGGGTATCGCAAAACATCTCCTCAAAGTTGTGAAGGACAAAGTTATATTTTTAGGGATAGTTGATGATACACCTAGGAATCGTATCTTTCAAAGAAAGTGGGGCCTTCCAACTTCTATATTTTACACGACTTGGTCTCTTAGCCGACGCCTTCACTTTTGGTCTCTATGGCTGATTCGGTGATATAGGCCTCCGCTTCTTCGCTGTCCTCGTGCTGCTTCCAAAGACATGGGTTGACCTCAAGCTACGATTGGATTGGGCCCCTTGGTTTTCGGGGGTTTTAGTTGTTCTTGTATTTAGTTGGCTATTGGCCTGTTTTGTATCTTGTTCTCTTTGGACCTCTCTTAACCTTATCTCGGACTTCTCTTTGTCCTAATATGGTCGTCGGGAGTAGGTTTGAGCTTAGGTTGTACTTGGTGTTATGAAAAGTTATACAATTTTACCTTTACCAAAAAAAAAAAAAAAAGTTTTTGCTTGCGGTTTCTTTATATAATTTCTGTTTGTGGAGGTGGGGGAATGCAGATTGTACTCTTATGGGATGTGATTGGTCTGGGCTCTAACATGAGTGGATGAGATATGCATAGCTTGGAGATTGCATATCTTTGACTAAAACTGTTGAAAGGTCTTTCCGTATGGATAGTAGCTTTTACTTCCAAAATGGATGTACATGAACAAGTCATGAACTGCACATTACAAAAGCAAGAGGCCTTTTTCTAGAGCTAAATAGCATTGTAATATGGAAAGTCAATATTATGTTTCCTTTAGATATATGTTGGGAGTTCTCTTTCTCCGTTCATACTTAATACTCCAAGTCTTGCCAAATGTTGTTTTGAGCACTATCTTGTTATATTCAAATCTGGATTAGCCCTATCATTTGTTCCCCTGTAATGTTGAACTATTTGATATGTTATCTGATGCTGCATTTGTTCATCTTTTGCAATAGCTATACTGGATCCACTTGTGGTCTAGTTGAACTTCTTTAGTCAAGAAAGTGGCTTAAGTTTTGATAATAATTGGTTGAGTTCTAGCCTTAAAAATCAAGAGGAAGTAACTTCACATACTTGATCTTGTAAAAGTCCTTCGTGTTACTAGGATGAAGTATGAGTGTTTTAGTATGTACGCAATAGTAGGTTATTGTTGATTTTATTACCATTTCTGATTAGAGCAGATTAATTGCACAATGTTAAAGAGGTTATTTCGTTTGTATTAAATAACCGGGAAATCAGCATGTAGCTCTATGACTTGGAACGTTATTGAGGCAAAAGCTATATCGTGTTTTGTAGTAAGTGCTTCTCCTGTATATATGTCTACTTTAATAGACTGGCTATGTCCCCATAAATATGTGCTTATGCAAAAAGATAAGTGCACAATGTTATAGATGCAATGTCTTATGCTATCGTTACGTTTCCCCTTACAGATGTCGGAATCACAAGAAGCAATTGCAATTGTAATTCTGAAAGCATAAATAGGAATTCCACTGGAATTGACAGTGAGGTGTCATCACAAGAATAGACCAGCGAATTCATGACGAGATCCGTGAATTCGTCACAATTGAGGTCGTCGGTCCCTCTAATTGACAATGATACGTCCATGTTTTGCAGTTGTGGTCTGAAATCTCCTCTACGGACTGCATGTACGAAGGAGAATCGGGGAAGGAGATACCATGGCTACCCGAGATACAGAAGTGGGGAAAGTTGCGGGTTTTTTATTTGGGTTGATGCGGAAATCAGTCAATCAAAAAGGAGTGTGTCAAAAAATTTTCACTGAAACAATGTCAAAGAAGAAGCAATTCCGACCCATAATGAGGATGACTGCATTTCAATGGATGCTGAAATCAGAGCTCTTAAGGCACATTGAAACATGTGAACCAAGATGTGGCAAAGCTTAAGAAAAAAACTTCAAGATTGAAGACAATGTTGGTTGTGTCTTGGATGCTTATAGTAATTTTAGCTCACATGTTATTTGGAAATTTGAAGATGAATAACACAATGAGCTTGCCATAGAGTATGTTAGTAGACATTGTGTTATATTAGCTATTTCAGTACATGTTTTGAGCATGCTATGTATTCTTCCACACGAAGTACACGTATGTACAATCTGTTTATGGAAATGAATCATGTTGAGGAAAACTCCTAATGAATTTTGAAGCTAACAAATCTTTCTATATTTATCTTGACTTTACAAGTTTTCAGAACTAAAAAAGTTCAGACTCAGAATGAGAAGTTTAGACTTTACCATAAAAGTCATTCAGACTCTATTTTAAGTCTTCAAAAAACTTCAGACCTTATGAGAAATAGGTTCATATCTTATTAAAAGAACCCCACTAATCTAAGTTCTGAAAAAAAAAAAAAACGCAGAAGCAGAAGTTATGCAGATGCAAACGCAGAAGTTTTTCAGATGCAGAAGCAAAATTCTTTCGGGAATGAAACATTACAGCTAGTGATCTAGCATGAATTTTACAAAAGAAAAGTTTTGATTGTCTCAATCTAATATTACAATTGATTGACAACCCAACATTATGACAAGTATGCATTACAATGAATAAAACTCTACTTATGAAAACCAAAATTCTGATAGTATGGGCGATTAGAATCAGCGGGATTCAGATTTTGTCAAGCAACGGCTCCTCAATCTAATTTATACAAATCTGTCCAAGATGAAGATTGGAAGATAATTCTCTGAAGACTGTCTAATGGCTAGTTTGGAAGTGAAGGAGTATAAAATGAGATCTACAAGGAACAGAAGGCGAAGAATGAAATTGAGCATCAACAAGTCCAAAGTTTGAGCACACTCCGATCCTTTCTCCTTTTTTCTTGAGCAAAACACTAAGATCTTGAGGAATAATTTGTAAGAGTGATTGTGTGAGATAGAGGGTCTTATAATATACAAGAGTGCTGTCACTCAGAATCTATAATTCCTCTTAATTACATAGTAAAATCCAGCCAGTAGGTTGTCAGCATGAGAGAGTGAACGTAGGCTTGCTATAAGCCGAACCATCATAAACTTGTGTGTAGTTTTTCTATCCCTTATTTCTTGCTTTACATACTGTACACCAAGTTTATTGCAATGCTAGTAAACATCCACAATAGTAAACAAGCATCTGATTCATATCATATTAACCAAACATTTCATTGCAAAACGATGGGGATTACAAGTAAAGCACTTCACATCCCATTTGTTCCAATCAAACAGCCATCATCAAGTACCAAAAAAAAAAAAAACCAGCCATGACACTACTCACTGATCTCATCATCCAAAAAGGAAAAAGTCAAATGCCACAACACCACCTCACTATTACCCATCATCGACAAAAAGAAAGAATATAGCCATAACAGTATTTTACTAAATCCACCCTTACAAGTGCTTCCTGTCAACATTTTTTACATTTTTCTTCTTCCTTAATGGGCCTACTTCTTTCTCTGGAACATCAACTGCACGTGCAAATGACGTTGATTCATCCTGTGCTGGTATTTTTGGTGCTTCACTTCTCGTCCTTTTCGAGCAACTTCTTGCACTTGTCTGCTCAACCTAACATGATTACATTATGTTTATGAATTTTTTACTAGTATAATATAAGTTATTAAGAAAACACTACTTACCATCCCAACAGAAAAGAGGACTTACATTCACACTAGTAAGGCCACCACCACTACCACTTGCACTGACATTGCTTGGATGTTTTTAAGCCTATAAAGAGAATATTCGTTTCAAGTCTTATTTAAGAAGCAAGTATGACACAATGGAAAATGGAAGTACTAACCGAAAGTTTTTGCCTTGAAAATCGTGTTTGCGAGAACGTAGTGTGACATCCCAGAACGTCACGCACGACACAAAACCCTTAGCATTATCTTTAATATGGCCAGTGGAAGACAAAAACTAAACATGAATATCACACAAATTTAATCAAAATACTTTTTCTTCTCATTAATAAACCCTTGTCAGATTACGACCCAGACAAAGTATCATACAAGTACAAAAAACAAAAACTGGATAGGTCAGGGTTGCCTATCTCCAACTAGATCCTACATCCAAAAGTCTGCCTAAAGTCCGAAGCTGTCACAGATCGATCACTTTACTCTCCGCTGCGAAACCATCATCGTCTAAGTCGAAGCCCCTCAACGGGCCAATCAATTCACCTTCCAAGTTGAAATACCAAGCAACAAAAAGATAAGGAACCCATTTCGGAAGCTCCACATCAACCCATATCGTAGAGCTACACTTAGTATATACAGCGTCAGACTCCGGCACAAACGCATCCTCATAAACAGCGTTATGATAAACGGGAACTCCAAAATGTAGGGGCTGTGTAACATCCATCCTACATGTCTGAAAAATAATGGAATTAGTCGAAACCCAGTAAATAAAATCTCTAGTTTTAAGTTAGGAAAATTAGCTTATCACTTCACCTGGCATAAACACATATGCATGCATAGCAAACGATATGCATAGAACTTGAATGCAAGTTATACCCTTTCCGTCTGGATGTGCCGCAAAATCTGAATAATGCAATATATCATAATATTTTCACTCAGACGCAGGCATGATGTAAAACATTTATGCTCATGCGATTAGGTTCATTACTTTATCCCCCTGAACACTCCCGGGGCATCCCGACCAACGGGGCATCCCCACTCTGAGACATCTCGACACACACCCAGGGCATCCCGACCAATAGGGCATCTTGATTCTCGAGGCATCTTGAAACACTCCCCGGGACATCCCGACACACGGGGCATCATCACACACCACTAAATGGCCAACGGAATTAATATTATTCTCATGTAAGTTATGACAACTAAGTGTTTATATGCATAAATCCGCTTTAACCCGTCTCATACTGAGCCATCACGGTTTTTGTACTTTAAAGTCATGAAATGCATCATCCAAGCAATTTAAATATGAAACAATACATTTTGAACTCAGAAGCAAACTCAGCTCATAAGCAAATTCGGTCATCAATAGAAAATACGAGTCATCAGAAGCAAGCTCAGACTCAGAAAGAAGTTCAGAAGTGAATTCAGACTCAGAAGCGGGTTCAGACTCGGAAGTACATTCAAATTCAAAAGCAAGTTCAGACTCACAAGGCTAAAGTCTGAAGGGTAAAGTCTGAGCAGTAAAGTCTGGGCGGTAAACTCTGAAGTAAAGTCTGAGCGTAAGGTTTAAAGGTAAAGTCTGAACAGTTTCAAAAGTATACAAACCTAGATTTTGAAATTATAAATCTGCCCAGTTTAAAAAATAAACATAATCATCACTTTGAGTATAAAAATAAACATAATCTTCGCTTTGAGTAAAACGATTTTCTATTCTATTAAACATACATAAACCAATCAGAAGAGTTCAACGATTACTCCAAGGATAACACTTACACGTTCAAGTTTAAACATTCCACTTGTAGATTTTTACTATAATTTTAAAGAAACAAATCACATCCATTTGAACATGCACAAAACTAGCAAAACAGATTCAATTATCATCACAACCTCACCATCGCACTTTAAAAAAACATTGTTCAAGTAACCAAGTTAAAAGTGTCAAGTATATTTACTTAGCTTAAACCTAGAGTTTTCACTTACCTTGCACAGAATCTGAACACCTCGAAGGTTAAAACTCTTCCACAGATTTTTGGATTAGTAATGGTGAGAGTAGAAAGTGAAGGAGAGAGTGTGAGTTTGGGTGAAATTATCTTCGGTAATTACCCAGATGAAGATGAAAACTGAGAAGTATACGAAGGGGTGGGTAAATTTATTATTTTCACATATGGCACCTTATCTCTTCATCATGGCCAGGTGGAAGAATCAGTGGCTTAATCATAGGAGTATTGGCTAAGGAAAATAATTACCCAAGGCTTAGGTGTCTAGTTCAAAGGGACAAATGGCATTCGGTCAACTTTTCCTTTAATAGTCACGTGAGAAAAGAAGAGTCCAGAGGGATATTTTGAGAAGATATTTTCCCCCTTTTCATTAACGGCAATAAAAAGGCTAACATTACTTAATCAAGATTAATCAATAATAATAATAATAATACCCACTAGTTACCAAGACAACGGTAATTTAATTAACACCGTATTACGATTAACGCACACGACAACATCTAAATATTAAACACGTCATACTCGGTACGATTACATTTCCGAATCCGCGTTTCGCGAAATACGATCCAACGAAAATTCCTACGTTTCCGCACGAACACTAACTCAAAAATAATACTTTGCTTTAAATCTAAGTATTATCTCCAAATATAGAAATTTCTAACGTCACAAATAAATTATTGCGAAATTTCCGGATGTCACATGTAGACCATGTCTTCTTAATTGGACATGTCAAACTATTGTGTCCCGTCTTCAAGCAAGTTCGACATGTCATCTTCATTCCTATTCTCGACATCCTAGTTTCACTTGCCACCTCATCTTCCTCCCTTGCTCTTTTTTGTTTACATCTACCAGGCTTCACCTCAGCTGGAAGTGATTCAGGTGACTCCTATTAGTTTTTTTCCAAAATTTCTCTCCTTGAACTGGCATTATCATGTTTTCATATGCAACTAAGAACTTGGCTTTCTTATAATATTCATCAATATAGTCATATGTATCCTCTTGCATATGATTTATAGTAGAAATGGCATAAGGATAAAGGATGCCGGTTAGTTGTCATCTTTTACAAGAGCAGTCTCTATTGAACACATCCACCGCGTGCTTCTCACCCTTATCCATCACCTCATATCCAGCATCACCATTCCATATCACTTGGCAATAAGTTGCATCAACTCTATTTTCTTCCAACTTTCTTACAATTCTCGGATCACAGTCCCTTCTCCATTTAAGAAATGCATCCCTTTGTGTATGCATCATTGTCATTATCATTATTCGCATGTCCTCCAATATACTGTAAATGGACTTGCGCCTAGCATTTATAATTCTTTCATTGAATGCCTCAAATAAGTTGTTGTCAACAATATCACATTTCACATCAGTAGTAAAGAAAGCCTTGGACTAGTGCCTTGGCTCTGTTTGAACCAAGTCATGATATGCAGCGGGACTAATTTTCTTCAATGCTTGAGAGTGTTCATCATACTCTGCCATAATACTGCTCTTAGCACATTGCCAAAACAATCTTTGCATCTGTATCCCTTATACTTCTTGCCCCAATTGGCATAGATGTGTCTGGCACACATCCTATGCTCAATTGTAGGCAACAGCTTAGCCACAGCTTGTAGAAGGCCCTGCAAAAGATGATTACAATACAAATCATATGTTACTAGTTTGACCATCTAATAGGCATAACCAAAAAAAATAAATAAATAAGGAACTTATTTTCTGTTTGTCACTAATTATGACCCAATCTTGTCCATATGTGTGTATAATATTGAGATCATACATCAAATTTGTCAAGAACCAAATTCAAGTGTTTGTACTCTCAACTCTAACAATCGCCCAAGTAATTGGGAACATCTTATCATTTCCATCCCTTCCAACAGCACACAAGATCTGACCTTGACAAATTCTTTTCAAGAAGCAACCATCCAACCCCACAACTTTTCTACATCCACCAAGGAATCCTTTCTTACAAGCAGCAAGGCAAATGTACATTCTCTCAAACAATGCCTTAAATTGCATATCAGGCTTTTCAACCTTTAATATAACAGTACTCCCAGGATTGTTGATCCTAAGCTCCTCTGCGTAATCCCACAACTTTGCATATTTCTTCTTGTAGTCTCTCATCAACACTTTATAAGCAAACAGCTTGGCCTTCGTACATTGAGTGATACTTACATCTAAGCCCAATTGTTCCTTGATAAGTTCCCTCAAAGCATTAGTTTTAATAGTTGGCATTGCTCTTATTGTGGCAAGATAGTGATTTGCCAACCAAGAACCCGTCACCCTATTATTTTTGAAGCTAATGCTACAAGTGTGTTCTGAATAGTAGGTCTTCACATGAAATGATCCACTACAAGCATCAATAGATCCAGAGATTCTCCAAGGACAACTTTCACTAACACATTTTGCTCTAACACATTTCTTTTCATTCTTTATAAATTTTATCTCTCTACGCTCAGCCACTGAATACTTTATGAGAGCATCTTTGAATTGCCTGCTACTATCAAACATCATAGACACGATAAACACAGGCACATCACAATTAGGATCATACCTTGGAAAACTGTTTTTCTTATAGTAAAATCATCTTCTAGTCCTAAACTCTCATCTCTATCTGTTTTATAGTACTTTGTTTGGTAACCAACTTCAAAATCAACTACATTATCCACATCAACAACAGATTGTTGGGAAGGTACCAATTCTGTTGATGGTTCTCCTATAATTAAATATTTTGTTGCCCCGTTACGGAAGTCTTTCATGTTCTTTCTTGCTTCTAGAGGCTCCTCATTATCATGATCATCATCATCAATCGAAATTCTTACATCAACTAAGAAGTCTGTATCGTCATCCTCATTGTCATCCACCATAAATTCATCACCCTCTATGCAAGTATAATCATCTTCATGAACTAAGTCATCGTGATCTAAACCACCCTCATTCTCAACCACTACATCTTTACCCAAACCGGCATCATCACGAGCACCCTCACCAGTACCTTGACCAGCACCCTCACCGACACCTTGACCATCACCCTCACCTACTTCATCGACTATAAAGTTTTCTCCATATATTTCAATCAACCCATTATGCAAATAACTGAAAATTAGTTCGACAACACTGCTATCATTTCACATATATCTTAATCCATCTTCTATAAACTTTCCAGGAAACTTAAAATAAAAGTGTTGGAATGTACTATTTACCCTATTTTCTAGGTCACTGATAAACCCTTCGTAACTTCTTGAATTGATATTGACTTGCACTAAATCCATCTTCCCCCCAACATATTCAAGCATTGGGCAATGGACAAATTTTCCCCTTGGGAAAAGGCAGACCATGCCAACTTGTCGCTCATCTTGACTCTACACAAAAACACAACTTGTGTTATAAACATACATATAATGGAGGAACAACATAATAACATACAAAAATAATTGCATGCAATATCTTCCTTTGTAAATTTTTCATGTGAGATAAACTTGAAAGTTATTAAGAGTTAGTGCTAAAACAGCTACAAGTATTCTATCTCCACCATATAATGCTCATAAAGTACATATCACCTATCTAATGTTTATTTAGGCATATATTATTATGGTTATTGAAAATATCAGCAGGGCAAGTTGTTAAGAATGATAAAATCCACCTATATGTAGGATAGATAATCGAAATTTGTTTCTTTTATCAATTGTTATGACAAAGCATTTACTCTTATAGTTTAAAACGCTCAGCATACTGTGTTTTAATGGCTTGAAGTGAGATTCTGCAAACTAATTTTTTATTCAACTTGATTTACAGTTCAATCACAAAACTGAGACTTATGAATTTAAACTCTATGGCTTATGGCCCTACATGATTCTGACATCTTCTCAGTCATCATGTAGTCTATGAAATGTGATGGTGAGTGTAAGAAGACAAGGATTATTTCTCTTCCAAACAAAATAACACGTGCAAAGAAACCGAGGCAAATGGATTATTTAGACTAAGACAAGGACAACATACCTTTTGACTGTTCTTTGTTGAGTTTGGGACCACCATGTAGAGTTGTCGCTTTTACTCGACACTGTCGACAACACAAGAAAACCAGGACCACAAACTTGCTCGTGTTCGCTGCGGTTTGTAACGGACGAATCGGGTCTCGATTCGGTCTTCATAATTGGGTCTTCGCAATCGGGCGAGCGTTGGGTGAAATGGGGGACTTGACCACTATCGATTCGATGGAAGAAGAACGTGACTCGAGGGAAATGGTAAGAAGTGATTGAATTTGGGAGAAAATTTGAGGGAAATTCGGGTTCTTCGCTATTTTAAAGTTCGCAATTTTGGTCGACTCCAAATTGGGGCTTCACGTAATTTGGGGTTTGGTTCACGAAGGGAGGACGACGAGATGAGAAGACTTGGCTTGACGATTTTGTGGTTCACGATCATGATTGAAGCAAGATGAGATCCAACAGGGAGAAATTCTAAGAGGAGTTAGGGTTCTTCACGATTTTATGGTTTGCAATCCGACGAAATCCAAATTGGAGCTTTGGTAAAGTGGAGTCTTTTTTTTTTTTTTAAGAAAATGATGACGTTTTTTATTTTCCAACAACCACATTAGCGCCGGCCGTCCACATAGGACGGCCGTCGCTGAGTGGGTATCCCACGTCATACTTTTTCGGGTAATAGGACTGAATTGGATAATATGCAAAAGATTTAGGACTGAATTGGCCAAATTGAAAGGTTTAGGACTGAATTGGCACAAATGCAATAGGTTGAGGACTTTTTTGGTAATTTTCCCTTTTTGGTCAATTTTCCGACCGCCATCACTTGATGTTCCATGCCGACCTCACTAATTTCTAGCTCCATGGCTTCTTTTTCGCTTTCAAGCTAGCATTACTAGCCTGTTCGAAGGTTGGACTATAGCCACAAAAGAGAACGTGCTTTAAAAAGTGACCAACCAACAAATTGCATCGATTCGGTAAGTCGAAAGACACGCAATAAGATGGATCTCTGACTATGAAGCATCAAACATCGTTTTGGTCAAGAAAGCTATACTAGTGCGGCGTGGCTCATACTTGAGACAAAATTTCAGCCTACAAAGCGTGTGGGCTATAAATGTACCCGCGATACGAACTGATTTTATGCGTAGAATTTCCAAATGCGTGCAAGTCGCAACGCAGTACTACTTCCACTTTACTAGAGAGAGAGAGAGAGAGAGGGGCGTGGTGCGATGGTCACCCACAAGCAAGTGGTGTTGAGGGACTACGTGAGCGGGTTTCCCATGGAGGAGGACATGGTGGTGAGGAAGGGAGAGATGAAGCTGGAGGTTCCTCCAGGACCAGGTAGTCATGGCCACGGTTCGAAACCGACCGGTTTCGGTTCGTGGCCAAGTATGAACGGAACCGGTTGGTTCCGAGCCGATTTCGATTCGGAACCGGTTCCGGGGAGGTTAAGAATTTGCTTTTCTTTTTTTCCTTTATTTTCTTCCTCCGCCGGCCATAGTAGGGCGCCGCCTCAAAGCGAGGCCGCCCGACACTGTCCGGGGCGAGGTTGGCCTCGCCAGCAGAGTAGGGGGCCACCGCTCGGACGCCGACGAGGGCAGCCCCGGCCGACGCCGAGGCAGCCCTCGCCGACGCCGACGAGGGCAGCCCTCGCTCGACGCCGACGAGGGCAGCCCTCGCTCGACGCCGACGAGGGCGACCTCACGAGGTCGGCGACCTCCGCCCGGCTATGGCTATGGAGCGGAGGAAAAAAAAAAAAAAGAAAAGGAAAAGAAAAAAAAAAAAACAGAAAAGGAAAAACAGAAAAAAATTAAAAAATTACTGTTCCGGTGACGGAACATTATTCAATATAAATTGTAATTAAAATGTAAATTGTAATCAAATTTGGGGACAAAAAGACAAGAGAGAAAGAGAGGGCTTGAACTTAATAAATTATCATTAAGCACATTGCAATTCGTTACAACGATCTATAAAAAAAGGAGCACAATATATAATATATATGCCCTTAAAATGATCCCAAAACCTAATCATTCCGTGTGCAGGGGACCAGAGATCACATGTCGTCGGATTATACTTCGATTTCCCTAAGCTCACATGGGCATACCCGGTATGAGAAACAAGGGTTCCCGAAATATTTACCAACTTCAATAGTTCTTTTTATCCTCAATCGTCACTACATTTCCAAGACCGATACCGGTAGCAGTAGTATTTCCGTCGTTAAAGAATTCGGATTCATTATTCCGATCTATCTCCTGTTGCCGGTATTGAGCCTTCGTCCAATCAGCAACACAAGCTTGAATCTCCATTGATTCTGGAGCTAATCTTAAACGATGTTCGTCCAAAATATTACCTCCGGCATTGAATGCTTGTTCGACCGCAACTGTGGAACAAGGGGTTGAAAAAATCTGTTTTGCAATAAGAGAAAGGATTGGGTATTGGCTTGCGTGCCTCTTTCATCAATCCAAAATTAAAAAATCTGTACCACTTCGGCTTCAGTAAACTCAAATGAAATAGTTAGATAAATATCTAATTCAGAAATATTTTCTATTACTCCTTTTTGTTTTTTTTGTCTATGTAATAAAAGTTGGTACCTTCTACTAATTTTACCTGTACTGTCATTTTGTATCTCCGTAGATTGAGAAGATCCAATATCACCTAAATTATATTTAGTATTAAATTCATTATATAATTCTATTATTATGTTTTTAACCTCACGTACTATGGTTATAACATTTATCGCATCATAACGTAAACATTGATAATACATACGAAAAAAATCATTTAAGCCATCCAATTTGCAACGCGGATAAAAAACACAAGCAACTAAATAAATAATGGGAATTTCACTATAATAATATAGCCATTTCATTTTCATTGCAACTATAGTATGTTGTAATTCAATATCATTTTCACATTCATCAAAAAATTCCGACAATATTAGTACACTCTACTAAAAATAAATGTGTAGTAGGATAATAAACACCGGACAAAGTATAAGTTGCATCATTAAAAACCTTTAAAACATCTAAAGTTTTTGGTAAATATCCCACTCTTGTGGGTATAAATTAATCTGAGGTATATTATTATAAATGAATACACATAATAAATCTTTATATGCTAAAGATTCATTAAGCAAGTGGAAAGTAGAATTCCAACGAGTTGGAACATCTCTTGGAAATCTTTTTGGCCTTTTGCCATTTTCTCTACAAAATCTACCCCATTCTTTCATTATTTGGGGATGTTTCCATAAAAATTGAATCGCCGTTTTTATTAGTTGAAGAAAAAATATTAAAAGTTTTCAAACCATCTTGTACACATAAATTTAAAACATGACAAGCACATCTAACATGAAAAAATTTTCCGCCAAAAGCGGGTTTACAAATATTTTCTAAATCAGCAATTGAAGCGGTATTTGCCGCAACATTATCAAAACCAATTAAAAAAATTTTGTTAAGCAAATAATATTCTTCTAAAATTTGCCTAATTATTCTATAAATATTATTTGCCGTATGCTTACCATCGAAAACTCTAAATGTAATAACTCTTTTTTGAATACTTCAATCGTCATCTATCCAATGACATGTTATGCCCATGTAAGAATAAATTTGCCAATGATCACTTCAAATATCACTACCTGTATACATGCATCCATTAAATTGCATAAAAAAGTTTTGTAAATCTTTTTTTTCATTTTTGTAAAAATCTTTAATTACTCGTTTAAACTTTCTTGCGTCGGCTGGACGCGCTCCACATCGGGAAAAATGTTGATTTCATCATCTTGAAAATCTGCACATTCATGAGGATCAAAAGAATGATGGGATTCCGTCGCGATATTCTTACCTTTGTCGGGTTGGCACTCAACTTCCACTTGCCATTTTTCGAGTGGATTGAGTGAATGGAGCGGATTAATTGAGAGAATTAAGAAAGAATTGCGTGGATTGAGAAAAATTGAAAGAATTTAAGAGAATTTGAGAGAATTTCGAGTATTGAGAAAATTTGAGGCTTGAGAGAAGAGAATTTGAGAGAATTGTGATTTGTGAGTATTGAGAGAATTTGAGAGAATTTATAAGAAAAAAAAATGAGAAGAAAATTTAGGATTAAAAAAGAAAAGATAACCGCTGTAATTTTGCAACGGTTATCTTTTAAAAAAAAATTTTGCCCGTTTCAGGCCATTTGGGTGTTGGCCTTGCCGATGCCAGGGTAGCCTAAAGGCTGCCCTGGCAACGGGCCGCAAGCTGGCAAGCCTGTTGCGGGGATTTTTTTTTTTTTTTTAAATTTTGCTCGTTGCCAAGCAGCCAGGGGCTGCCTCGCAACGGGCCGCACGCCACACGGCCACAGCAGCAGCAACATGGCCTAGCAGGCCTACACCTATAGGCTATGCTGCTGTTGCAGCTTTCTTTCTTTTTGTTTTTTTTGGGTGGAACCGGGCTTGGAACCGGCGGTTCCGGGCCGGTTTCAAATTTTATGGAATCGGAACCGAGACCGTAGGCCACGGGCCGGTTCCGGTTCTGAACCGTGGGCCCGGTCAACGGGCCGAGCCCGGGTTTGACCGGGCGGTTCTGGGCCAAAATCGGCCCGTGGCCACCTCTACCTCTAGGGTCAAAAGCAGTAGTGGTGAAGAATCTCTACTTGTCGTGCGACACCTACATGCGCCTCCTCATGAACCGCAGCACAACTGACTTGCTCACGCCTTACATTGCCAACTCGGTAAGAGAAGCTTTTTTCTTTTTCCTTTTTTGTCTTGACAACTATTGTCTTTGCCTGAGGAAGTTCTTGAGCTAGTCATTTCTTTTTGCTAAAAGAACGATTCACGAGTGAGTAGTCCATTGTATAAATGTGCATCCAATTTGTCATGCCCATAGGCTGGCATGGGTCTCGCACATGTGACACTCGCATGACCTAACGATTTGATCGAACTAGGTGCGCGCCTGTGTGCACTAAGGAGAAAATTACTCCGCAAGTTTCGATCAGAGCAATGCTAGGAGAAAGTAGGTCTTGTGTCGTTGTAAATGCCACGAAATTTGTATGTTCTCAGCTATTGAGGACAAGTGAGACCCATACATAGGTAAGGTGGTGGACTTCTTTGAAAACCCACAAAAGTAATTTGCTACCTTTTTTCTTTAATTCATCATAATTTGATACATGAACAAAGAACTTTTGATAGCTTTTCAGGGAATTCTTGTCTTTTCAATGGCCCATTGATGCAATTGCCACAAGTGAAAATAAACCCTAACACCAAAAAAAAAAATCATGCTTTTGTGTTTGATGGAAGAATGTTACACTCCAATCCTTATGTCACTTTATCTTCCCTGTTCAATGATGAAGATTGGCAGCAAACAATTGATTTCTGATATTGTGAGTTATTTGCATTAGATATGACTATATTGTGAACCCAGACTCATTATTAACAAATAAAAGATAAAAGGGGTAATGACTAGACCCATCAAAATGGGTCATAGATCCACTTCTTAACTCATATATGATGAGCTAACTTGTTATATAACTAAGTTATATTCAGTAAATAAGTCATAAATGGGTTTAAACATAATATAGGTGTTAAATGGATTGTAAATTGGTCATCAATAAGTTTACAACTTATTAATCCAATCAACTTCTATGACTCTTTTCACATTCTCGTTTACCTTCACTCGATCTTGCGCTTACTCATTGTGCACTCTCACCTCAGTTTGGATATGAATTTTTGTAAATTGAGTTGAATATGGAAGTGTTTTAGCAATATAGGTCGGGTTTTGTACGAGTTACTAGATTGGCATTATATGAAAAATGGGTCAACAAGGGTTAAAAGGTCTATTCGGGTCAGACCACATTTAACCCAATCCAACCCACTTATTTGATGAGTCTAGTAATGACATGGGTGGTTTGTGAACTTCTTCAATGTTTGATGTGTTCCAAGAACTTTTTTGTTCAATTTAATCTATGAACTCCTTACGTTAAGTGTATCGCTATGTCATGTCATTGCATTTGCCATGCCCAAACAATGACGTGGTTTATCAAGTTGTTTTCCCAACTCAACAAACCTTTTTTACATTTATTTTGTGGAAAAAATCATGAGAGAGATGTAACTTGGAAGCCACAAATAAGCCACACAAACGTCGGCATGACTAATCTAACGTCAAGTTAATAAATATAATTATCACATCATCTAATTGTGTAAGAATAGTAAAGAAATAACTACTACATTGAGTGGATTTTTGAAAGTTCAAGGACTAGATTGATTAAAAATAGGTTAAGCTACCGCATTCAATATTGACAAAAATTTCAGAGAGCAAACATGTCATTATACCAAACTAAATCTTTAAAACAAAGGCCGAACGTATGGAGAATATAATGTATCTTTCTCACATTTGCATAAGCTATCCTTATCTGATATATGACCATATATTCCACAATTAAAAAAATTGAGAAGTATGAAGATGGGGCCAACAATTAATGTGAAGTAAACGAATTAGAGGAGGCAATCGTCGATACAAAATTCTAGTTAATTCAATGAAGACGTAGTTTGCTCGGCAGGGGAAGTGTATGGAAAATATAAAAAAATATGCTTCACCTTTCGCCCAATGACTACTTACATGCATTTACTTTTGAAAATACAAGATACATACCTGACTTTTACCTTTAGAGACCATCTTACACTTTCACATCAATTATTTTTGTACCCCTGTATACGAAAATGCCCCTCTCCATATACTAAATTCTCTCAAACATCCAAAACACTCGAAAGCAACTAAAAAACAAACTACCTAAACCCTAAGCATGATTCTAAAAGTGAGTTTACAAGAGGGGCAATGGGATCTTTTCGGTGCAAGGTTTTGTTTAGAGACATGTAAATAGTTTTGCAAAAATAAAGACGTGTAAGTGGTCATTGAGTCAAATGGTAAGATGATCATCTATCTCCCTTCCAATTTTACGTTATCGATTTCCTTCTTTTCATTCACTCAAAAACCACGAGTCTCCCGCGCTTGCAGACACTTCAGTGTACATCCACCAGCTTTCTTTTTTTTTTTTGTTATGATAAATAACCAACTGAGCTTTTTAGGCAAAGAGTTGAGACCACTCGGAACTCATATTTTTATGTATAACTTAAACTATTAGATTATAAACAAAATATAACAATCAACATACATATAATTCGGATGTCTTGACCCCACCGTCAGTTGATAAGTCATGTGACGAACAAATATGTGATTCATGCAAAACAATGTAGAATGCGATGTCAAATTGAAGCATTTAAGTTTGACATTATGCTCATATCATCTTCGAATAATAAAAGTAGCATTATGAGGAAAATGGGAAATGGCTAGCTTCATTGGCAGGGTCGTGTATGCAGTCATCATCTGACTAAAGTTTACTTATTTAAAGATGTGGCAATTTCCTATTCAATTCGTGTATCCCACTTTGTTCTAACACCCCATCGAAACTTGCCAGGTCACTTTGTAAAGAAAGTTCCCCTAGAATTTCAGTACACCTAAGTTTTCCTCATTTTGTCACAATTTCAATGTTGCAATTTCTTTCCTGGTGATGTTGAAAACGCAGACAATTGCTGGGTTTGGAGTGGCCAGGATTGTCGACTCTGGGGGCCCAAATTTCAAAGTGGGCGATTTAGTTTGGGGCACGACTGGGTGGGAAGAGTACAGTCTCATCACCAAGACTGAAGACCTCAAGAAAATTGAGCACACCGATGTGCCTCTTTCTTACTTCCTTGGCATTCTTGGTATGTCGATTGACTGGACTCTGTAGCTCTTTGTTTCTAGGCGAATAGTCATGCAAATCGTTTTATCCATACCTCGGCGGGAAAGATCACTCAAAAAATGAAATGAAGTCGAGCATCAATTAGCTGATATCGCTGTTCATCTTTTTATTTGGTATGCCAGGGATGATCACTTACGTTGGCTTCTACAAGGTATGTTCTGCTAAGAAAGGAGACACCGTCTTCATATCGGCAGCGTCCGGTGCAATTGGACAGATCGTGGGACAGTTCGCAAAGTTGACGGGATGTTATGTTGTTGGTGGCGCTGGAAGTAAAGAAAAGGTTCGCGGGCAATCGTATTTCAAACTCTATTGTTCTCACTAGCTTACTTGCAGGGCTAAAATGATGAATTCACTATAAGTAATCCTCCACAAAATTGTTTACCTGCATACACTGCTCTCTTTTTGGCCCAAATACACAGGTTGATTTGTTGAAGAACAGGTTTGGTTTTGATGATGCCTTCAACTATAAAGAAGAACGCGATCTCGCTGCTGCTTTGAAGAGGTTTGTGGCCACGAGATTTGTATGAATCCGTGACGGTGTTTCTTTCGCGAATCAAACGTTAGCGTTAAGTTGGGGGTTGGTTCCCTAAATATCGAAACTTCATGCCAAAAAATGTCCTAAAAATATAAAATGTGACAGCAAGTTGTTTTAAGCTGCTGCAATATGAACAAGAATACAGAGTTGTCGTAACGATTTGCATGTTTGAACTATTGGCAGATATTTCCCTGAAGGTATCGATATCTATTACGATAATGTTGGGGGCAAAATGCTCGACGCGGTGCTCCTTAACATGAGATTTCAAGGCAGGATAACTTTATGTGGTATGGTGTCGCAGAACAACAGCGATTCGCACGAGGGAGTGCATAACTTGATGCACGCCATCTACAAAAGAGTCCGTATTGAGGGATTCGTGGTCCAAGATCACTGCCACGAGTACCCCAAGTTCCTGGAATTTCTGCTGCCTCACATCAGGGAGAGGAAGATCGTGTACGTCGAAGATACAGCCAAGGGCCTCGAGAACGGTCCGTCGGCTTTGGTCGCACTCTTGAAAGGGCGCAACGTCGGAAAACAGCTAGTAGTAGTGGCAAGAGAATGAGGACGTGCACTTCGTGTGTTGGATCCACTCTGCTGTGATGAGAATTGAGTTTGACAACTCAGTTTGATGGCAATAATGAAATAAAGGCTGTTCCCGTAATAGTCAGCTATACATTATTTTAAAAAAAAAAAAAGCTATACATTATTTAGATAATTATAATTGTTGTCGTCATGATATAAGTGACATAGATAAATTTAGTCAAGATTATTACAATCGCCCATTTCAACTAAATACAACCTATTACATCCATGCTATAATACTGTAATAGACAATCAATTTGTAATATGTCTATAAAGTAATAGTGCCTTTACTTGTGTCTCCTTTCCACCACCATGTCAAAGTAAAGCCGACAATTTCTGACACGATGAAACTAAAAGTGAAACCAATTTAACATACACAATTTTGTAGCTACTAAAAATAAGTTGTTTTTCAATGACACGACTCGACACAACGAAAACAACTCGATTTTGACACTCAGTGTGAATTGCAGGCTTAGATGATCGTTTTTTCGGCCGACTAAGTTTCCTATCAGCCTGTAGCACGTTGTCGACCATTTGGTGCAATACTACGATGCATGTACCTACACAAAGTGACATCGATGAGACCTAATGGTTCTGCACATCTCCACGCGCGCACAAATCGAATTACATATTGACAGAATGCAGCAAGTAGCATATGCAATTCAGGGATTGCAACATATTACTTTCATGTTAGTGGATCAATCGCTCCTCTATGTAATCACTGTCTAAAGTGTATTAGTTTCAATAACACGATTGGTTAAAGACGCAGCACATCTCCCAAAAAGTGCATTAGTCAAAGCAGTCCTCTAAAGTCTTCAGGACAACTTTAGATCCAAGATATGTGGCACATAGACGTGAACTGATAGGCTCCACAAATTTTCATTTGCAGCAAAGCGCAACTGAACCAAGATTTTCAGCATCTACGAGGGTGACTTTTTTCCAGAAAAGGCAGCTTCTCGTCCTCTTCTAGCATTCGAAAGTGTTTTGAGGGGAAAAATTTACTAATACGGTTTCTACTATCAGAACGATCTCAGAAGGCGGTTGCAGGAAGAAATACACCAAGAAATGTCCCTAGCAAGTGACTACGGAAAGTCGAACTTAACTGGCATGTGTAAGACATTTTGAATTGTAGCACTGAATAACTATGCCCTAAAATAAAAATTCAAGCATTTCATCCCATTGAATAGTCTATTATGGAATCCCATCTGACGAACCACAATTAAATCCAATCCAAACATGCCACATTCATGCACTAGCTCTGTCTCACGATGTGCCCCACGATAACCTCACTTGTAGCATTGGATCTCACCGTGATCTCAGTCCATGAAAAGTAACTCCTAGTGAGAGCAGTTGATTGCTGAAGACCAGAGTAGCTCCAAAATCTGATTTGATGATTTTCTTCGTATAAAAAATGCAACCTAGAAAGAATGCATTTAAACAGTCAGTTAAACATTTCCTGAAGCTATGCAAACATGAATGAAGGTACAGTGGAATTTCTCTGTTGCATATTAATTGAAAGAGCATGGATAATTGAAAGAAATTGCTGACACCACATATACACTCTGAAGATTGTTCATTCCCAAAAACCTTCCACGACATCACAAAGCCATAATTGTAATCATATGCTACCATAAGCAAAACGATTTTATGGGCCAACTTATAGATATTATTTGAATGAGTTGTGGTCCTTAGTATGCTAATATATATCTTAGTGGGGTGCACCACTTTGAATCAGAAGATAGATAATGTTGAAAGGAAGAATTTGTAGTCTGCACCATCCCATGCTTGCCGATGGAATAGACTTTTCAATTGCTAGATGGAGCTATTTCATCGGTCAACGAGTTCAAGAATATAGCAAGTTCAGGAGATTATCTAGCAGTCATTGTAGCAGGAAACTCACCATACTGCCCATAGGACCACAGACATAAGAGTGCCCGTCCAGATCCCTGCCCTTCAGCTATTGCTTTCCAGCTATGCCCTGTAACTTGGGAGCTAACATATACTCTGGCAAATTCATCAAACACAAGGTGAGTCATAAAACTCTTTTGCACTGTGAAAATGATGAAGCACCTCAAGTAAAACTGATGCCGCAAGCAACAGATTTCAGAAAGGTCCCCTTGCAGCGCCCAGATTTTCACTTACCGATTTGCCGTGAGCATACTTCCTGATGGCAAAGCTAACATTTATTTTCTTGAGTCATCAACATTGGAAGTTGCAGGAATACTGCTATTTCAAACCCCAGGAAAACACCCAGGCAAAGTCTATGCAGCAACCAAAATCTTTTAAAAGGGTTTTTTTGTAGTGTACGAGCATAAGCGTCCAAGCTGAAATGTCACCTTGTCCCCCATTCCGCAGCCCCCAGGCAAGGCCTGGCCGTGGACATGCATATGGATGTTATTCTACCTTCAACAGTCCGACCCTCCGGGACATTAAAACTTTTGCAAGCATGCACGCCAGTGTGACAAATAGAAACCACTACATTTGGCGCTTGTACTATACCAGTTGACCAATGCCACCCGAATATGAGAATTCTCATACTGTAGAAACCTCATGATGGATTGATGCTTGGAATGATTTTGGGAAGCAGCCTGTATGGTGGCCTTGAATATGCATCCCCATTGTTTTGGATGCAAGTAAGTTCCTGCTTTAGAGCAGAATATGCTTCTGCAAACGCCTGCATCAAGTGACAATCCAGAATATCATAAGCATACAGTAGAGTAAATAAAAAATTCCCCCTCAATTATCATCACGCTTTTGAGATACTAATACAAGCCAAAATTTGTTTAAGGTCAGAAGTGCATGATTAATAAATCAACTAAAAATGGAAAAGATAACATATTAAAGGATAATTCCTCCCACCTGCACAAGAACTTGTTGACAAGGAAAATTCCTAGTATATGATAGGATATATTATGAAAAGTTCTTATGTCCATATATGCCTTTCCTTTATTACTAAGCATCAGAGCCAAAATGAAGTATCATAAACTCTCACCATAATTTTAGGTTCATGGTAACTATTCAGTCCTATAGACTTATTTGAGTCCGCTGTTTGAGTACTTTGAACAAATCTTCCAGTATGATGTTTTCAGAAATTTCACTAACAAACCTCTTTGTTTTACCTTTCCTCAGAACCATTCTTCACAATCTCTAAATAAACGATTTTTGGACAAATATTTGAACATGTCAATATCAAAATATTCAGCATTCATAAGGCGCTTCCATTCATTTGGCTTTTCCTTTCTTGGAGGCAGGTACCTTGCCTACAACTTTTGGTATAAAAAATAGATTTTTCTGGCAAAATATATAGTTAGATATGAGCCATTGCTAGAACTTCAGGAACTCTTTTACAGAACTTAGGATGTGCATTTAAGCGCTTCTCCAGTTTCTTCGGTTGGGGTTGGGTGAAGTAGTAGAGGGATATTTGGTCATCCTAACAGTTTTGAGGGGCTAAATGTGCTACTAAAACCAAAATCAGTCACCAGACAAAGGCAGTTCTTCATGTTAGAGTTATCCCACATCACTTGTTTTCACGGTTTATGACAGCCTTATATAGTGTAGTCTCCATCCACTGAGTTACTAAGACTTCCGTATTGGAATTCAAACATGACATTAGAGCCCAACTTTCAATTTTTCAGTGCCCAATTTAATAATTCATCCCGTTTGTGAATTACTAGTCTCTGTATAGGTTGGCACACCCTTGCTGCCTCTTATATATTTTACTGATAAGAAAAACAAAAAAATTCTAGAAGGATGAACAAGTTGTGAGCACTGACTAGTTCTAATTTCTTTAAAGAGTAATCTATAAGTCACTTTAGGCAACATGTTATTACAGCTTTACTCATTTGTTAAAGTGTTGGGTACATTTTAACTGTGGCAAGATGCCCACCAGATGATTGAAATTCCACTAGCACACACCTTGATGCACTGATGAACGCGGAAGCAGTTTCTCCCCACGTTGTTCGTAGGAAAAAGCGGATCGTCTAAATGGATAGGATCAATGCTGCAGGAGGCAAGATATTTCATCAAAAGGTGTTATCTTAGATATGTCATCCATAGTCAATATTTCTATCTCCAGTCATAAATAGAATCAGGAAGCAGATGTCACCTGTAACCTCTTTCCCTCTTTAGATATAAACCACTTCCCCGAACAGACACACGCATTTCGCGAGGATCAAACACATTCCTAGATAATCAAATTATATTCCTGTTAATAACTGCTGCCAAACTGGATGAACGCTTGAAACTAATAGACCAGACGTAGTCAATGATGATGAATAATTTGAAACCATGTAAATAAGGAAAAGAAAAGGTCTAGCTTTGACTCACCCAAAAAAGTAAAGAAAATCCATAAGAAGGCTTCCAAAGTTCTGCAAAAATAAATGACGGCAGTTAAAGTAAGGTCTTCACATAAACACAAGCAAGATAAAATTAAAACTGAACTCCACCAATAATTCATCTAACGAATCAATCTGCCACCGATAATCAGACCACAATACGGCAATTGCCAAAAATGAGTATAACATAGAGCTACAAATATCAAGTGATAAACATATTATACAAATTTGCAGCAAGGCCTAAACATTTTCGTACACCACAGATCCATAGAACACAAAAATGCCTCTTACAGTGTAAACATCAATTGCGAAATGCTGGGAATTTATGTACTCATAAGTAGTTCTACAATATGCATAGAGGATTCTAATGCAATCACACAAAAGTATATTAATCAATCAGCATGGTAAGCATATCACAACAACTATTAGAGCAAATCATATTCTGAAAATGACGAGGTTGATATAGTAACACCTTCCACGCAGATCTTAGTAGGCAGTTATCTTGGCCAAGCAATATCACAAGTCAAACATGTACAAGAAGTATTAAAACATTGATAACCTATTACACAACAGGCAGTAGACAACAATATTAAGTATCCCAGCCATCCGTCTTGTCACAAGTATACAATAAGAAGATTAAAAATTCTGAGCATCTGTTAAATATATGCCTGAGTCTTGACACACATTATGGACCCATTCCTTGGCTGCATAAACCTGTAGTCTAAAATGGTACCAGATACTCTCTGTAATTCCTATTATGGCGCGTTTGCTCCTCAGTTTAACATTCAAACTGATTATGTCCATGTCCTATATTTCACGAGTAAGACCAACATATGGACAAGGAGTGCATATGGTATGTGTCATCACACACTATGCACCAGATACCAACAGCTTATGTTTTTGGGGAAATCGTTATCCGACGAGATCTATGCCTCAAATTCCTTTTTTTCCCGCAAAAGCAATAAGTGAGAAAAAGGAAAGTTCTAAATAGGCCATTTGATACCCTTGGTTATGACATATATGATATTACTTTACAGCCTTGGTAGAATCCTGACCAGAATAGTAATGATCAAATTTCGGTTCACTAGAATCCACCACAATCTAACGTGCCCAAATAAAGATGTACTCTCAAATGGGTGGATAAAGAGGGATCGATACATTTATATCAGGTTAATCATCAATAGCTTAATCTGCTGCTGCTTGCTGTGTTGACATTATCCAAGCCTTTCCCAGACAATGCAGAATTTAAACATCCATTGAGTATACAACTACAAGCAATGCCAAAACATATAAATGCCAGTAACATTCATGCTTCATGTCCAACGACGAGTGAAGCTGTAATAGCACTCAAAAATCTTGAACTATGCAATGCAGAAATCGCATGAAAGATTACAGTCGCTTAGTTTATTAGTAAGGATTTATCTATTAAAAACTGCTTAGAACGGCAGTTGGAGTCACATAGCAAAACAGTTCTTAAATGTACAAGAGGGCAAAAGCTGGACAGTATAAAATTCAAATTAGATAGACCTCTACCAACCATTTAAAGTAGCACCTTCCAGTTTTCCACAGTAACAACGAGAAAAAATGAATGAATCAAAGAAGAGGTGGCTTGAATTTTGGCACAAATATTCTCCATAGCAAGAAATAAGACAATTATATGGAGTATAGTAGCCGTGCAAGGAGCACAAATAGAAAAGGAAAAACAAGGGGAAGAAGAATCTCTGACAATATGCACTATGGCTTTACTGCTCTCATACAATATCATTACTTGATATACAAAATGTAAAAATTACTGCATCGCGACAGAAAAAATCAAAGTCTACCTGGTTGATCGATCGGCCAAGGTGATGCTCGTGTTGAAGAAAACGTGTAATTAGTAGCACCTGCAGAAGGATGCAAAAAAGATCACATTAGCCGGTTATTTGATCATGAAACATGCGAGCGCGAGTCAATCAGAGAATTTATGACGTTAGACAAAAACTGAAAAATGCCTCATATTTCATCCCAAATTAATTAAGAAAACCAATATCACATATCATAGGCTATCATATTAGTTTTTTTTCTTTTTATAAGTACAGTGAAAAGATCTATCATAGAGGTCACACATCTGTAGTTGCTCCAGAAGCAATAATGTAGGGTATTTTTGTTCTAAGTTTTCAGCTACCCAAAAGAATCTGAATAAGTATCCTGGTTCTAAATGTCCCAATGTCAACTTCAGTAGAGATTACAGCTTCGTACATAGATAGTTTCCGACATGCCAAATAAATGAAAATTCTTGATTGATTGCTTCATTTTATCCATAAACCTGACGAAGTTTCAGCAGGACAAGAAAGTCTAAACTCAAGGCCAGATTACTCTTTGACAGATCTTACAACAGATTCTATAAATACACAGCAACACTTCCATCTTAAGCGCATGCTCGACCAAATTGAAAAGTAGAGTGTGCAAGAAATTCTCGAGCATGCAATTTGTGGAAGCAAGTCAGTGAAACTAACTATCAAAGCCTCCAGAAAGAGAATATACAACCAAGGAGAGAATGGACATGAGATGTAAAAGCACAAGAAGATGCACACGTGGAGGCAGAGAGAGAGAGAGAGATTCTACTCTCTTCCCTCTCTATATCACAAAAACAAGGGTGGACAAGGGTGGAAATAAGCGTAAGTATGGTTAATCACTGAACCAGAAGTTATCTGCTGTCAAAAGATTCATTGGACAAAGATGCCAGTAGTAATTTCCGATTATCGCATCAAATTGTTTCTAATCATGAATTTCATTTGCAAAATCCAGAAGGAATTACATCTTAGCTACATATTAGAGGGGAAGATAATCCACTATCAGTCTCTCATGCAGATATTCTTAAGTATGAATATAAGAAAAATTAGGAAAAGTGCTATGCCAATTCCTCATGTAGAGACCCTCAAGCATGAAAGCTCCTAAATTTGATGACAAGATTAATTAATATCACACTAGTCATATTTTTTTTTTAATCCAATCCATTAGAAATCATTCCCTAGAAGAGTTTGGATTACAGATCAATCAGCCAGAAGTTAAGGTGCCAAGGAAAAAAACAATTTGACTTTCTATTACTTTGCCTCCCCCTTCAAGAAAGAAGGGAAAAGAAAGCAAATATCACAGCATTCCATTGCCAACAGCAATATCTTCCATTTCTAGTTCAGTGAGATTCCCTACGACACATCTCAAAGTCTGAGAACATTACAATCTGTCTGCAGGTCCAAGAACTAGATGCTGAAACGTCCCATTTTCTCAAGGAAAAAATTTTTGAAGGTTTAGCTTCCATTAAAAGGTTATGTGATTAGACCAAAGTCTGCATCAGGGGCTGAAATGAAAACAAAGAAACACTTACTAAGTGTGAACAATTTTCATGATAGCTTCGATCAAAGTAACCTGCTGAGTTGTTTTAGTAAATGCATTTACTAATATTGAAAGCTAATATACATCAGACAGTTTTCGAGATCTCTTCTTGTAAAGAGGTTAATTCCTCAAAATGATCAACCATATTAAGTTTCACTATTGAGACGCATTGAACAGAATTAGACATAATATAGCACAACTCACCAGACAATATGAGTTCAAACCACCAGAATAAGACTGATCCAGGCTGCGATCCGCCAGAAATTGTTTTAGCACCAAAGCAAGTGGTGTGGTAGCTGGAAATTGTTCAGTCAGCTCCTTTACCTGCATATTATGATACCAAGGACCAAATTTTCAGATAAGAAAGGTTCAAAAAGGACTTCTGAATTTAATAGACTGTCTATCCCAAATTGTTTAAAGCAGTGCAGCCTTCATATATACCCATGAAAAGTCATTTATATTAAGGCATAAGCACGTTTGAAGTTTGTTGCATAAGCAACTAATGCAAATCTATGTACACATTGCCAACAGCATTAACTATAATGACTTATCAACATTCCATTCATTATGCTCTAACAATGATATCAAATTTTTTGCAGACCCATATAGTGCAAATTGAACGATCAGAAAACTTTTATCTTGAAATAATTAAAAAAATTAGGGCTGAGCCAAAAAATATATTTTTTCTTCAATGCAGCTACAGCCCATACAAATGAACCTCCTTCATAATAAACTTGTGCAAAGTATATTCTTCTCCTTGTAGCTAAAATATAACAACCTATCTTTTATTAGACAAATCAGTGATTTATTAAAGTTCAGCGAATATAAGAGGACAAACCTAACACCAGATGACAAACACCAGATTAGCTACTGGAGAGACCTACATTCATATCCTTAATATTTAGCTTCACTCTTATCAAAGACCTGAGAAAATAACTCTAATAACACCCTTAACCAGGAAAAAAATTGTTCTCCATGGTTTTTTAAAGAAACAGTCTTCGACAGTGGTATCAACAATTGAGTTGAGCTATCTCCAACAAAATAACTTCACAAAAGGCATAACTAAATTTCCCTTGGATTCTAGTAATCCTCCAAATGCCTGAAATGTGAAGCTATATCTCTGTTACTGAAAAAACTAATTACCAGCTCCGTTGTCTGGAGTCCTGTGTGTGAAGCAGACTTGAAGCTGATGTCGAGACGCACTGATTTTGAACTATCAGTATTATGATAGTTTGTCTGGGAGCACATTTGTGGCGAAGAGTCTTCTTGCACATCTGAATGTGCATGTGCCAGATTGGCTAATTCATGACCATTGTGACTTGGTTCTTCTTTTGGTGATTGTGCACTAGAAGCACTGGATGAAACCAGATCTTGTGGAACTTCCACCACTAGCTTTATAATAGGAATCTACCAAAAATGTAGTGCTATGAGGATATAGTAAAAGAGAAGGTGGAGGAGAAATGAAAACAGAAAAGCATAAATGGCCTTACAGCAGTATTTTCCACAGTTTTAAGGGAATCACTTTTAACCCAGTCCTGATTGGCAAGATACCTAGCAGCATGCTGAAACAGGCATTGGCACAATGTGAGTCCTCCCACATATAATGCAATGGTAAATTGTACACTTCAATGAAGAAGCAATAATAGAAATTTCTTTTTACAACAAATTAGCATTAAAAAAATAAATCTAAAACTATCGGGCTATTAGTTTTAGCTTTAGAGGCGGCAGCGACTGCTGTCAAAAGTGCTTCAACTAATGTATGGTGTCCGGCTAACTCGTCATAGCTAAGTACCCAATGACTGCTTCTAGGAAATTGTCCACCTGCTTCAGTGTGTTGCTTTAAACATGTTGCAAAATGCTTGCACTACAACACACCAAGCCAACAGCAACACCAACCCAAAAAAATAGAGGCATCATCTCGAGGGAGAATGCAAGAACAGTAGTGCATTCAATTCATGCAATGAGCTCATACGCATAATGGGCAAATTGAAATATAAAAATTACTCACACTAAACATATTTTGCCCAATATAAATAAAAAGAAAACAGAGAGAGTAATATATTATCAACCTCATAATGACTGAAGTATATTTCTGGTAAAGAGGCTAAACATGTCTAACGTCTGGACGAACTTTCGTTATCAAGCAATATGGGATACTTTTAACCACACTCTGACATGCGAACTGGACTAATGTCAAGTCAAGCGATATGGGATACTTCTAACTAAACTCACATGTGAACCGGACTAAGGTCAAGTGGAATTAATGAACAGAGAAGAAGACAAACAAGAACCATTTAGCAAACCAATTATTAAATGAGTCCTGAAGAACAGACATGACTCTAATACCATTTTAGAAGTTCCAACCCAAAAAGCTTAGAGTGTTAGTTAGAGAGAAATTATTCTATAGGCTTGGACAAACCCTGAATTGTGAGGTGGAATATTTGTGACGTCAATAAAAGAGTAAAGAGATGTATGTCTCAAGTAATATTTGTTCTATTTTTTCTGCCCAAATACAATCTGGAAAGCAAGATGAGAAAGCTTCAAAGAACAGAATGCTTGGCAGATGTACCTGAAGGCATGTCTCCTTGATACCATTACGCCCCTCCAAGATCCCAGCTTCTTTTATTGGTTCCTAAATATAGATTTGCATAGATTCTTCAACCTATGGAATTACAGTTCCCCACATATTACAATACAAAATCATGCAAATATATTCATACCAGGTTCCTAACAGGGGGAAGGCAGACAACAAGGTCCACATCACTTGAGGGAAGTGACAACCCTGTTGCATTTGAACCAAAGATATTAGCACGCGACCTAGGCCAAAGAACCTGGAGAGACCGCGTGACACGCTTAATAGCCCAATTGATATATGGCTTCCAGTATAAATTCTCTGCAGCAACCTACGGCCCGGAGATATAAACAAAGAGTCAAAGCACCATCCATCAAAAATTTTCATATTTCACGGGAAAGGATATCATAATGAAGCTCCGAAGAGACAAGCTCAGCAATGTTAAGGAAAAAACTCTGCGTCCACTTCCCTACCTGTTTGCAGAATGAATCAATTTCATCGTGAAGAAGGCTATGCATTAAAGAAAGAGATGCTGTCCGAGAAAGTCCATTCTCTACTTCTGGTGGTTCCAGAGGGAAGGCGACATCTGGCTGTTTCATAACATCATCCAGTAATCAGCATGGGCACTACCCGACCAAAAACAAAGGAAGAAGTAGTCAAGTGTATATACTTACGTGTTCCTGATCACAAGCTAGATGGGATATTGCAATAAGATGGTCTTGCAGCAAATGTCCAGGTAGAGGCTGGACGACTGGATGAGCTGAAATATTGTTATTTCTCCAAGAAGGCAAAACAACTTCAGTGCCATCAATGTGCAGAGAACTTTCCTCCAAGTTCCCAATATCATTATACCAGCCTCTTAGACCCCAGTGCCTTGGACTAGAACTACCAGATCTAACAGTTGGAAAGCCCCTCTGTTTTCTGGATTCTCCCACAGGTGATGGTGGAGGTGGACGGGGTGCCCTTGGTACACAAAGAACAACAGGAGATGGTGGCCGTTTTATTCGAGGCTGTTCCCGCCTAGTTGGGGGAACACGAGGACTTCTGAGATCATGACCTCTCTTGATTGATCTTTCCCTAGAAATACTAGGAATGATGATTGGTCTTAAACCAGGATAGGGAAGAGGGTCTCCGGTCTTTCCCTCCAAATCACCCGGTAACCTGGATGAAGATACAGAAGCCTCATCCTCACCTTTTTTGTCTGTAATTGGTGATGAAGAATGCAGCGCCTGACCAGGTACATCATTCCCTGACACGACATACCCAAGAGCCTGATGTCCAGAAACTAGAGGATCAAATGGAGAACAAAATGAAGCAGCAGTAGGTGAAGCCAAACCATTTGTGCTGTATGAAGAAGAGAATGCAACCATATCATCAACTGCCCGATTCATCTCCGCTTCTTGCCAAGTCCAGAAGCTGTCATCAGAACTGAGGGATGGAGGCCGTGAGAAACCAGTCCCAGGATGATCAGAAGGATTCCAGTACATCACACCCCCACCAAAGTACTGATTATAATCCAACCCTGACACTCCATGAACCTCAAATTCTTCTTCTGATACCCAGTGGCTGTCACGCTCATCGACAAGTTCCTGCAAATTTGACAAATCAGGTATGTCCACAAAATCAGCAGAGTACTTCTTCATTGTTGTTTGCCATTGAATTGTGCTGCCCACTGTTAGTAGTGAAACCCTGATGGAAAGTAGAGTGACGTCTTGAGATGAATCCAGAATCATAACTACAGGTCAATGATGCTGCTACTCCACAAGCATTTCGTACCACTGGGGGGCCAATCTGAACTCATGGTTACTGGTCGTGTTAGCATCTGTTTACACCCACTTTCAATCGGAGGATTCCTAGTCTGATGTACCACTGATAAAAAAGGTTGGCGGAAGTGATTGTGCCAATTATGACCAGCATCAAGATGTAACCTATCGGTGGCAGTTGGGAGATGCGAGTTAGCTGATGGAAAGTAAGTGCTAGCTACATTGGGCCACTCGTGTGAAAGCCACTCCAAAGAAGTAATATGTACAGGTTGATTGAAATCTCCTTTCCTCCACTCCCTCGTGGAGTCCTCTTTCAAATCACAGGCAGTGCTTTGCTTGTTGGAAACAGCCGACTTCGCATCAGCTTGAGTTCTGCTGACAGATTTCTGAATGGCAGTTTCTCCATTGATTGGCACACAGCCAGTCTCTTTTGGGAAACGATTGAGAGGTACATTTTTACAACTTAATTTGCCATTTAGTGTTTTCGATACAGAAGACAAAACAGGATTTTCGACTGCAGTATTCAAAGTCTCTGAACATTCTAAACTGCCAAAACCCAAATCAACTGTAGAACCTATAGAGGAGTCTTCTTTATCTCTTTTGGAGGCCCACCCCTCTTCTCCACCAGGTCCACATGTAGAACTGCAAGAACATGAATCTGAACCAAGGATGTAGTCTCTGCTAAAATTATGATTTGCACAATCGAAGGTAGTTGAATTATCAGTGCCCTCGACCAACTTCGAAGCCTTGTCTTGAGAGGTACTAGAAATAGAGGAAGCACCAACGGAAGACCTCTCATTATTTATATGCTCCTTCGAAATTTCTAGGACAGAATTTCTGTTTTTACGTTTTGCTTTCTTGTTCCTTCGAGCAGATGTCTGCATTTTTCCAGCAACAATTCCTTTGGCAGATTCCTGACCAAAGGCTACCAGTTATAGACTGTTAAAATCAGAAGACTTGAACTTCATTTGAACAAGAAAAAAACATTGCAACCATTTCGACTATCATCGATGACCTCTCCAACTGACAACCATTTCTCTGAAGAACCACAGGCATCTTGCTTGCAGACTTCTCAGTATTAGCCAATGAAAAATTATGAGCCTAATATATTATTCGCAAAAAATTATCAATAAATTTGTGGGGCATCATCGACATAACTGTCAGCAAATTTAAATTGAGGATATATTACCTTGCAAGATTTGTCAGTCGGACGATGATCCTTTTGGGGAGTACCAGTAGAATTCAGCCTCTTTAAATTACCGGGCCTCCCCTTCTTTTTATGACCTGATGCACCATGCTTTTCCTTGGACTTATTAGGCGATAAATTACAACTTTCCTCTCTTAGAAGTTCAAGTTTTGTGCACTCAAGATAAATAATCACAAGAAATCCCCGCAGTTTTGCTAGTATACAATCAGAAATAGTACCGATAGAGTTCAGGGAGCTAAAAAATACTTTCCCTCTGCCAAAGTCACTTTCCAGACACGATTTTAATGTAATGGCATCTCGGAAGTACAAGCAAACGATTGAAGACATTAGCAAAAGAAGAATGTCCCTGCGAAATAGAGTTATGCAAAACCATTGAACCAAACTCTACATCAGATGCAAGTTCTGGTGCCACTCTTTGCAAAGACACATTCTCATTGTACTTTAGTGATGGATGCGGTTCCAGAGAGAAAGCCCACAGCCTGTCTTTTGAGGCACTTTTTACATCTGTTAGAATCTCCAGAGTCTGAAAAAAAATTTTGGTCAGAAACTAGACCACCATACCATCTTCTTAACTTCAAGTAACCAAGATGCCAAAGAGTGGGCAATTGAAAACAATTGTTGTGGAGTGAAAAATAGCATACAATCTCAAAGAATCAAAACTACATCCATCCATCACAAAGTGTTCATATAAGGAAACAGACAACAACTAACTGGATCAGTTCAAAACCTTGTTTGAATTTTTAAAGAGAAACTACATAAGAAAGTTCCTGAAGTGTACCAAGGCTTTTGTGGACTTTGCCAATACTGAAGTTATCGCCTTTCGCCTCACTTCCGCATCCAAATTCGACCACCAGTCGACGCAACCCTTCTTCCTCCAAAACACATTGGCTGCAACACCAGCCATCGCCAACTTCTCTTTAAGCTTCACCCCTCTCTTTTTACCACTATTACAATTCAGCCAAGCCAGCCTCAATGCCACCTCCAACCTATTCGCCACAAAAGCCTCCAGGGCATAATATCCCTTCGCCTTCAACCAACCTAATTCCACCCAATCTGCTCCCAACTCACCCTCCTCGCCCCTCAAAAACCCACCATCCGACACCCTATCCATCGTTTCCACAAACGAATCTACATTTTCCACGAACCCTTCGCTAACAGTAACAGAGTCGAGGCAATTCGCCGAAACCGAACATCCCTCGACGCTCTCCCCTTCTCTCGAGCTGAAGAGCAGCACCGAATCGAAAACGGATCTCTCCCACCCGTCCGACTCGGCGACGCGGGACAGTAGGCCGCGCGACTTCCTGTAGCAGAGGCCGGGGAGATCGCCCTCCTCGGGGAGGTCGGGCAGCAGGATGAAGGACCCGTGGCCGCGGGTGCGGAGGTAGCCAAGCATCCGGATCAGGATCCGGACGAGCTTGGGATCGACGACGGTCAGGTGCGATCGGCGCTGGTGGGGGCCGAGGGAGGAGAGCCACTTGAGGATCGAGGACCGGGGGGCGGCGCCGGCGACGGAGGAGCTAGGGCTCGGGGAAGGGGGAAGAGCGGGAGGCGGCGGCGTAGAGAGAGATGTGGGAGGTGAGGGAGTCGATGAGGAGCTGCCGGTTCTGCGACGCGACGGAGGCCGCCGCCGCGAGGGGCTCGCGAGGGAGCTTGGGCTTGCCGTTGGACATCTCTTTTTGCAGGGAGAGAGAGAGAGAGAGAGAGCTTGAAGAGGAAGACGAAGCAGGACGACGCAGACGGCTTTTTGTGCAGATATAGGTGGCCAATCATTGCATTGAAAGCGAAAAATGTCAATAGTATTATCATTTTCTTTTTATTTACTTTCCATTTATTTCTTGAAAAATATACCATCTAAAAAAACATCCTCCGTAAAAATAATCGCTTATAAAATGATTAGACGAAGAATATATACATCATCCGGGAAAATGCACGCTTATCTTGAAATTTTATTATTCTTATTAGATCCGCTTATTTTTACTTTTTCGTATTCATAGTTTCAAAATCAATTCGAATTTTATTGCTATTCATAATTTATTTTCGATTATTAAAATATTTTTCACTAACTTTTTATGTCAAGAGATATAAGGGATTATTTTTTAGGAAAATATTTTTCACATCATCCATTTTTCACATAACAAGCTGAGTCCTAATTAAAAATATACTATAAAAGAAATTTGCAACTCCAGACAATTTGATTGAATTGATTTTATCTTGCTTTGGCTCTCTTGAGTGTATTGTTTCATGTTCAGTTATCATAGTGCAGAGAAAGTAATGATCTAAGCTCTATTGGGAAATCACGGTATGGAAACTTCACGGAATGTTAGGCTTAATACAACAAAATAAGAGATTTTGTGGAGCCATTGTCTAATGTTCTAAAGCATAAGTTATTGGACAAAGACGTGATTTATTATTTAAATATTCTAATACTTCTCATCACGCTTAGTCTAGTATTTTTTCTTAGTACTACGCGTCAAAATATTTAATTAGGGAGACAAATGGGGTCTAAAAATATATGAACTCAAGACCTCTAACTCGGATTTCATATGAGATGGAAATTAAATAAAGACCATGAGAAGAATTAGCTTGGAGGAGAACTTTCTCGATTCGTTTATCCTTCAAAGAAAAGGATGAATCATTAAAATTAATGGCACAAGAATTTTTACAGTAAAATTGAGCAACAAAAAGGAGATTTCGAGTAAGATTAGGAACGTGATAGATGGGAGATAATAGTAAAGATCGAGAAACGGTATGTAAAAAGACTTTACCAATAAACGACCATCACCAATTGAGACTTTTGTCAAATCATAAAACATATCCACGCCCAATACTAAGTGAAAAGACTATACTAAGCGTGAGGAGGAGTGTTAAAATAATTAAATATTAAATCACGCTTTCATCTAACAACTTAAGTTTTTTAAACAATTGGCAGTGATCCCACAAAATTATTAAAGCTAGAGGTAAAAGACTAGACTAAGCGTGAGGGGAAATCTTAGAATAATTAAATATTGAAATCATACATTTATCTAACAGCTTAAACTTTTAGAACAAATGGTAGTGGCCCCACAAAATTCACATGGTATTAGAGCTAGTTATCCCTTATGCAAAAGTGTGTGGTAAAAATTCACGTGAATATGCATAGTCAAAATTCCTCCCATTGCTTGACAATGGATCCTAATTACTTTTTACATTTATGTGGTCTTCCTCTACCTATAAGCTTAAACTTTTTGATTGAACTTTTATCATGATATCATAGCCAATGGTTTGTTCCGATGTTTGGTGGATGAAGTTAGGGGTAATTTACGGGCGGTGGTCGTTGTGGTATAACAATGCAGGCTCGATGGCAAAAGGGAGCTCACACGCGAAAGAGAGATTGTTAGGATGCATGTGTGACTTATGTTAAAAAAATCACATATCGAAAAATTGATGTGGTATATAACAGTTAATATATCTTCCTATAACTCATTGACTTAAGTTTTTGAGTAAAAGTAAGTCAAATTGCATATGTTAATTGGCTCGAATTGAGGCTTCCTCTTGCTGATCTCCCCTAGCGAAAGGTATTAGGCTTCTGTTACGCGCTTCTAATAAGCAGTTATTATTTAAATATTCTAACACAAAAAATCCCAAACTAGAACATTTGAGCCACATATACCTAATTTTTGGGTCACAAAACTCCCGAACTAGTACATTTGTACCACATTTATCTTAAGTTAGTGTACTCATATCATATTTACCCTAAACTAACTATTTACATCATACAAAAAAATCTTAAACCATTATACCCGTGTCACATTTATCCCAAACTATGGCACCTCCACCACATTTATCTCCAAAAAATCCCAAATTTGCCACAAATTGGAGTAAATGTAGCAAGTATATGTCCATTTGGGGTAAATGTAGCACGGATATAATAGTTTGAGTTTTTTATGACAAAAATTAGTTTAGGTAAATATGACACGAATATACCAGTTTGAGAGATTTTTTGTCACACAAATTAATTTGGTGTAAATGTATCACAAAATGTACCAGTTTTTAATTGTTTTTTATAATATTAACCCTAAGTATTACAAATTTTTTTTCTAGTAGGAATAAAAAGTCGGTCCTTAAGTACGAAGAGCATAAGTATACTGGACGTATGTGATATGTGTATTGTACAATTTATGAAACATGAAACATACGCAAACGCTTTGTAGAATACACTTCATATATAAACCTGTCAAACATGAGGGTTGGGTCCGGTAGAAAATGGTCCGATCTGAATTGACTCGATTAATCTGTTTTGATCAATTTCCATGCAATACAAATCTAGTTACCAATACCCGACATAACACATACCTAATTTATACTCGACTTGACACATATTGCTAAAGTGATTTTATATTTAACCCAATCAAGGAAAACTCATACCCAAATTAAGGTGAAAGCACAGAGCGAGCGAGCAAGCGAAGCGAGCATGAGATAAAGTAAACAGAGAGTCATAAAGGTGAATTGAGTCTAAGTAAGTTGTAAATTCATTTAACATCCATATTAAACCCATTTATAATCCATACAATTTGGTCTAAATCCATTTACAACTTATTAACTAAATAACTAACCCATATAATGACATATCTCATCAAATATGGGTTAAAAAATTAGTTTATGACCCCACTTGATAGGTCTATTCATATTCATATGACATGCGTAATAATATCGATAAAAAAGACAAACAAAAAAAATGCATATTGCCAAAATGGATCCTTTCCCTTAACAATGGTTTTTGACCTGCGTCATTCATTATTTGTTACTCAATAGAATTATCAAGAACGATTTATAAAGATTGAGATAACTTGAAAACAATGTGTGCTCATAAAATAAAGCTGTAAAATAACTTACGAGCATATTAATATAAAATAGATTTTCAAAAAAAAAAGATTAAATTAGCTCTAACATATTGTTGTGCATGTTCCGCTTTTGAGCTTTCTAGGTGTTATTCTAGGGTATCACACCAAGTAGACTTACTTACAAAGAAAATGGTTAATATCACGAAAAACCTCAAATTGATATAATTGTGACAAATTTATTCCGAACTAATTTTTTTACCACAAAAAATTCAAAATTGATACATTTGTGACAAATTTATATTTCGTTAATATCATGAAAAATCACAATTTAATAAATATATGACAAATGGAAGGGTAAAACCCTAAATAAGTACATTCATCAACTATTGCTACGTATCACCTAACTCAGTAATTTGACGGTAAAATTTAATGAAAACTAATAAATGATAAATTTATCACAGATGTACTAGTTTGGGTTCTTTCAGAAAAAATTATCAAAACAGTCATAAATCTGTTGCAATTGTGCTAATTCAGTCTTAATTTTTTTTGTGCCAATTTAGTCCTAAACCTTTTGTATTTATGTCAATTCAAGCTTATCCAGCATATTTTAGCTGGCTGATGCTGACATGGATGTCTGCCGGTATCGGTGTCTATCTGACACTGACGTGATAATTTTAAAATATTTTAATATTTTTTTTTCAATTGTTTTTATTATTTATTATTTTTTTCCTTTTTTTTTTCCCCTTTTCTTCTTCCTTTGGTCGATGGCTGGCGAGGGCTGACGAGATCCACTAGTGAGGCTAGCCCTCGTGAGCACTAGCAAGAGTGAGCCTCGCCGTCGCTGGGTGAGGTCAAGCTGGCCTAGCCATGGTGAGGCTTGCCCAGCTCTGGCTGTCCGACCACCGACCAAGGAGAAGAAGGAAAGGAAAAAAAAAGAGAAATAAGAGAAATAAAAATTCAAAAAAATAAAAATAAAAAATTTAAATATTACCACATCAGCATCGGCTGGACTGTTGGTATCTACATCAGCGCTAGCTGACAAATATTGGCCGGATGGACTAAATTGACACAAATGCAAAATGTTTAGGATTGAATTGGCACAAAAAAGGGTTTACAACTGAATTGGTATAATTACAATAGATTTATGACTACTTTGGTAATTTTCCAGATTTTTCATGGTGTTAACCCTAAAAAAAACATGTACATACATATTTCACCTCATGGATCTGTCGGCATTTTAAATCAAACCAAAGTTGCACATAAGAGTCCGTACAATTGGCAACCGTATGACATACTCATTTTTTTTTTAACAAATGACATACATTCCCGTTTTGTACACATGTAATCTAATAGAGGTTCTCAATGTAAAATAGGAACGAAAAATATCACAAAAAATCCCAAACTATGTCATTTATGATAAAGTTACTCTGAACTTATTTTTATGACACAAAAAATTCCAAACTTTGCCACTTGTGACAAATTTGCCTTGAACTTTTTTTTGTGACATGAAAAATCTCAAACTATGCCACTTGTAACATATTTACCTCACAATACTTTGGCCCATGAGCATTTTCGTCTTTTTCCTTTTTACGCTTTTTTTCTTTTTTTTTTCTTCTCTCTCTTCCCTCCGCCGGCCATGGCAGAGGAAAGCCAGCGAGGTTTGCCTTCACCAGATCCGACGAGGGCGGGTAGCACTCGTCCGACGCAAGAACTAGCGAGGGCGACTTTACTCGACTCAGGCGAGGGCAACTTCGCTTGACTCAGGCGAGGGTCACCCTCGTCGGATTTGGTGAAGGCAGCCCTCATCGACTTCCCTCCGCCATGGTCGGTGGAGGGAAGAGAGAGAAAAAAAGAAACAAAAATAAAAATAGGAAAAAGACGAAAATATCCATAAGTCAAAATATTGTGGGGTAAATATGTCACAAGTGGCAAGTTTGAGATTTTTAATATCATAAAAAAAGTTCAGGTAAATTTATCATAAGTGACATAGTTTAGAGTTTTTCGTGTCATAAAAAAAGTTCAGAACAAATTTATCATAAGTAATATAATTTGAGGTTTTTGATGATACTTTTCCAAAAAGAAAGCGTATATATCGGTGAGACAAACAATGGTTGATCTTTCAGCTTTTCTTAATCATTAAAAATCAATTTGAAGTACTTTCTTCGCACGTATAGGGTGATTATCATCATGAATAATTGTCGTTAGTGTTGAGGCACGCACTGCTGGCACGCGAGAAGTTCGGTTTTTCTCGATGAGAAGAATCCGTGCATTAGAAAAGTGGATGAAATTAGAATCTAGGGGAAATGTGTTAATTACATCTTTCTTGTCCTTTCATTATTTAATACAAGGATAATTTGGAAATAGATCCATTTTTCTTTCATTTGTTGTTGGGGAAAAATTATTATGAGATGAAATGAAAAGTGAGACAAAAAGTTATTTTGATTTAATACATAGATATTCAGATCATCATCAGGAATATTTCTCACATTTCCAAATTGAAATTACTTTCTTCGCAAGTACATGGCAATTGCCATCACGAAAACAAATTATTCTTCACATTTTTTTCTTTTGAAATGAATAAAAAGGAATTTAAATTACTTGGTTTGCAAATGCATTGCAATTAAATCACTAAAATGGGCCCCGGCGATGCTGCCAAAAAAGCTAAACTTTCTTATTTTATTTTAACATATTGCTCAGCTAATAAATTATTTCAACATCATTATAATTCTTTAAAAAGGAGTATTTTTGTTTACACTTGTAATAGCACGTACCCTCTCATATGCATCTTGACTTATGTCTTGGCTCATTAAATTTGGGGGCCGGTGGGCAAGGCACCAGAGAGTAGAGGCACCAAAGTGGATGTTATATAATAATTTTGATACTGATAGTCTCCATTTGCTTTGCGGAAAATAAATAATTTAAAATTATATTCCTAAAAATAATCGCTTGAAATTATTAGTCGATGAAATTTTTTTTTATCGACAATAATTTATTTCTAAATATCTTTGTGGATGATAAAAACATTTTCTGAACATTCAATACAAGAGATCATTTTTAGGACAATATTTTTCAAATTATTCATTTTTCACAAAACAAATGGAGCCATAATATTTTTGTCTTGAAAAAATTCATCAAATCATGAAAGACAAACTTAAAAGCAAAGTAGATGGTGCTTAAAGGTATTGTGCGGCAGCTGCATCAAGAAGGTTGGAAAACACTTCCAAAACAACCGCAAAAAGAAAAATAAATAAATAATGGGAGCTTCTTTTCTTATTATTAAATTATGTCTCGAGTTTGAGTTTGTGAACAAAACTCTTGAGATGAATTGTTTTTTGTGGATGTTTGAATGTGTTGCATGGAAATCTAATTTGGAGAAGGATTTCCTGTTTTGTCTTGATATCATATTGGTGTGCAAGAGTTGTTGGCCAAGCTAAATAGAAAAGAGTTGACTTGAATTAACCAAATCCTACTTGGACTTTGCTTATGCATGCATACATACATAAATGATTTTAAGGGATTGTTTGGTGTGCCTATGTTGCATGTCTACTGCAAGTAGTGACGCGATTGTTCAGAGTTGATTCTCGTCCAATTGATCGTTTCTCGCGCTTCTTGTTGGAGAACCTTTTCAATGATTTGCATCCTGATTAATTGGTGTTTTGATAGCCAAAATATTGCGGTAAGATTTGTATAATTCCTTTGCGAGATTGAGTGATTGTTTCGCGAAAAATTGTGAAGATTAGATATTGTGTGAGTTATTGAGTGTAATTGGAGGATAAAGTCACTTAAATATGGTTGTAATCTCTGTTATATTGCTCAATTTGTTAGTGAAATATTGTGCTAGTCTCTATGTAGACTAGGTCCCATTGACCGGATATGTAAATTCGGTGTTCGATTTATTTGCTTGTTCGATCCCTTTTTTTCGCAATATCAAGTCTCATCTTTCCCCATTGAAGAAACCCCGATTAATGCTCACTAAGGAACACATAAAATTCAATCCAAGTGACAAATAAGTAAGTCAAATAAACGCTTTCGAGATGCTCATTATGAAACTGTAATCTGCAAATTCAAGGGCTTGCTTTTTTCTCTGGATAAACCCATCTGTCACCTCAGGATTGCGTTGGCTTCCACTTGATACACACTTTCAAAGACACTTTTATTTATGGGATTATAACTCCCTTATTTTCACAACAACTTTTATTTGTGTGCACATAACATGTTTACTGATTTTAATGCGGAATGAAACTTGCGTTGCAGTCTGTCGAGCATGCCTTTGCACAATCTTCAAGCTCCTTAGCATCTGCAAGTTTGGTTAACAAATTCAAGAGCCTCAAAACTATTACATGCATAAAGTAATTTCTAAATTCCAAATGTGATAGATCAATAAAATATGTGATCTTTGAATTGACATAATTATGATTTCACCACAGAAACCCAATAATACTAATAACCGAAGCCTTTTACTAATTAGAAAAATAGATAAATGAATAAACAAACAAAATCTAGTACTGAGGGTACAAGATGCAGACCCGATTTCAAACCAATGCACTTGGTGATTTTGCAGCATCCAAGCTCACAGTGACCGAGAGAAGTAGTCAGAAAGTCATGACAGTGACCTGCAGTCACGCAGTTGGAGTAACAATTCGGCATACGGCTGTCGAAACAATTACAGGCACAATTCTCGTAACAAGAATTATGACTCTGCACTTGCGCTGAGAATACACCAAGATTTAAAGCCAACATCGCCGCCATCGCCAATAGCCTCTTGAAGCCAAGACCCTCCATCAATTTTGCACTCCTCGTCAGTTTAATCTAATGGCTAAAGAGAAATTTTTGTGAAATTATACATATGAATGCATAAAGCATGAGAATTAAGTGAGACTGATAGGATTGAGAACCGTGATGAAAGAGAGAGAAATGTAATATTCCGTATATTCTTGATGATTTTTGTCGACAAGAATCAAGACAAAGATGGACATTCCCTTACCTGTCTCTTTCATGCAATTTGCAAAGTCTGCTAGCTTCGGATGGCAGGGTATTATTCTGTACATTCATGGTGATCCCCATCGAGAATCGAGATGGGACATTCCCCTACCCTTCTTTTTCATGGAATTTGCAAAGTCCGCCAGCTTCGGATGGCAGGGTACATTTTTCTGGAATCTTTCCCCAGGGCCGGCAGAAAATAAAGGGAATAGGGCACCAATTCTTTGAACGCGCTCGGCTTGCTCCTAATGATCCAAGACAGCGGGGAGCATGTTGAAGATAGGGCACTTTTGAAACCGTCGCCCCAATCCCTAGCTTTCCCTTTAATGCTCACGTAGGAATATATGAGGCTTGCGAGGGCCAGCTGACCACGAAGTTCAAGAACATGATCACAATGCAGAGTGAGGATCCAAGAAGTGAGAGGCTCCAGTGGTGAAACTTCCACCGTGGGCGCCAACTGGGTGCTTGTAGAAGATCCAGGAGGAAGCAAGATAGGTTCACTCCCACATAGCATAGTAGGGAAAACACGGTTAGAGTCAGTGCGATGAGATCCAGATATAGGGCAGTTGTTGTAGGAGTTGCAGCAAGTTGAAACGAGTGCCATTTGAGGATCGAGGGTCGGAGGGTGGAGCGGGGGCCTTGGGAGGGGGACCGGGAGGTGTCGAGAGAGATGCGAGAGGTGAGTGAGTCGATGAGCTGGTGCTGAGACAGGAGAGAGGGGGAAATGACCACGAGGGGCTCAGTGAGGGAACTTGGATTTGCCGTTGAACATCTCTTCTGCAGAGAGCTGAAGAAGACGAAGCAGGAAGATGCGCGGCTGCTTTTTCGTGACTTTAGCGCAAATAGATAATCAAAGCTTAATTTAAGTGAGGGCAATCATTGCATTGGATGTGAAAACTATTATTATTTTATCAATTTCTTTTAGGGGAGCCCGTTTCTACCCCGTTTTAGCTTGGTACTCACCTTTTATTATCAATTGACCAACTTAACCTTTTTTGTTTGGAAACAAGTGATGCGGGAGCATTGGGCATTCGGGTTGAAGTTGTCAATTAGTCGGAAAATTCATCAATTTGGTTAACGAGTTGTCGAGTTCGTGGTTGTCAATCGACTACCAAGATATCGATATACGAGTTTATTATCGATTTCGATACTACCTAATGACCGGAGGGTATTCTCATTGATTTCTATCGATGTTTGGTAATCTCCTACGATGACTATTTGGCTCTCGAGGATGATGAACGAATTTAGAGTCTAAGTTTAATCATTTTACATTTAGTCAAATACAGTTACTCTTAGTTTTATAAGTCTTAAGTGTGTTGTAGGTTTCAATAATCAAAGTTTAGATCTCTAGGTATTTTGATACATTTTCTAGTTCTTAGGTCTTTATAGGGTTTTCTAGTTCTCATATCATTGATGTTGGGTAGTTTCTGTGTCTTCAATTCTTAGTCTATTTCTTATACAATAATCCCTCTATATAACGAGGCGAATTCTCAAATGTAAAGAAATTGTATTTAATATTGAGAATATATGAGATTTTCCTTCATATAAGCAAATATCTATGGATAGTAGATAACTCCCATCCCGGCATATATGTCCTTCGAAGGTGGATTCTTTCTTGGTGGTGAGCCAAAGAAGCATTATATCCTCGACTGGTGATATTCTGTAGGCTTTGGTGGTGAGCTTCTCATATCCAGAAGTCTTTTATTCTTAGCTAGTGACTTTCTATAGGCCTCGGTGGTGAACTTGGTCAATCCTGATCGTGATCCTTGGGTGGTAGTGCGTTATGCATACCTTGTTTCTAATCGTATTTTATCCTACTTCTATCGCTTTATCCATTGACACCCATTCTAAAGCACTCTAAGTCCATCGACATCACTCAAAGCGACATTTACCCATCTCGCACCCCCATCAACAAGATCAATCCCATTCACTCTAATTTTTTCTCTCCCAATCTCTATTTTCACCTTCTATGTTTATTTTTAATTGATTGAAAATTTCCATAATCTTGAAAATCAACTAATCTTTAATTAAGCATACGTTTTCTCTCTCGTGTTTTATTTCCCATTACCAACACTGCTTCTCCCATCTTCATTTTAGATTATGACCAGTTAAATTTTGTAATATTTTTAAGTTTGTAACTTTAGTCCATAAAATCATAATTTGCTTTTACCAGCCTCATCTTGCTCCACCTATTGCCTTATCAGATGCCGTGAGGGAAAAGTGCCATAAAAGTCATAAACCTATTGCATTAGTACTAATTCAGTCATAAACTTTTCAATTAGATTAATTTAGTCTTAAACTTTTTGCATTTATGCCAATGCAATTCATCCGGCTAATTTAATCTGAAAATTGCTGACATGGACGACGAGCGTCCTTCATAGCACGATTGGATCCGATGTGGACAAATGTTACAAATTTTAAATAGTTTTCTGATTCTTTTATAATTTTTTTCTTTTTTTTTCTTTTCCCTTTCCTTTTTGGCAGTGGCCGGTCACTAACCACAGGCCATGGCCGGCGAGGAGGAGTGCCGTCGAGGGCCCCCTTGGCAAGCCGACCTTCGCCTAGGCCGAGGCAGCCTCGCCAGGCATTGCCTGGGCGAGGTTGGCCTCCCTAGGCCTCTCATCCTAAGTAGCATCGACACTGATACGCAACACGACATGACACGACACGACTCGACTCGACTCGACTCGCCGACACGTCATTTCTCAAAAAATGAAAATTTCAACACGTTGGGACACGTTGTATATTACGTGTATATTTTTATGTATACATGATAAATTATCATTTTTATGATTATCTCAATCAAATTAATTTGATTCAAATCTAAAAATAATAAAAAAAAAAGAGTGTCGGACGAGTGTCGGTATCCGACATGACACGGAGGCCCCCGGTGAGTGTCTGTGCTTCCTAGCTCTCGTCCTCACAGGCTTGAGCCTGAATTGCGTGAAGTAAGAAGACGAAATAGTTGTTTTTTGTGCCCCTTATGGATTCAGTCTCCCAGAATGAGAACCCGCCTGAGCTCAAATGGAAGAAATGGAAGTGGAGCTAAAACACAGCGCATCGCTGTCTAGGTTGAGCTTGTACTTCTTGAGAAACTCCAGTGAAAAATGACTCCTTTTCACATCCGCCATGGGTTGGCCTTGTCGCTTCTGTGCATCTCAACGAATAAGGTGGATCGTGGGGTTATTTGAGCACTGCGAGTGCTCTGCTTCTTGGATTTGTAGATCTCGTCGTGGAGTGTGGACTAGAAAGATGGGCTATTGCTCTTCATCTACCGTAGATTAGGGGTGTCAAAAAAGCCCGGGCCGGCCCGACCGGCCCGCGCTAACCCGGCCCGACTCTAAATTTTGGGGTATTTTGGGATTGGGCTTCAGTTTTCTTCTAATAGGACTTTTAGATGTGGGTATTATTGTGGTTGGGGTAGGGTCAGGCCCGACCCATTGACACCTTGGATCCACCCACAAATCTCTCTCTTTTCCCTTCTCTCTCCTCTCTCACGTTGAACCCTGGATCTAAGCCAATAGGAGGACTGCTCCTAATCACTTGAGCAAAGAGGCGCCATGCCTTCGAAGCTCAGAGAAGCCACGACGACGCTAGTCGCGGCCCACCAGGCGCCCCCCTCACCACACCGCTCCAATCTCGGCCGTCTGCATTGCCCTCCGTGGATGGGATTCAGCGTCCCTAGCTCCCCGACTTTGGCATTTGCATTGGGACTGCGATTCGCTGCGTGTGGGACCAAGTCCCTCGCAAACTGAGCTCCCGGAGGTAGCGTTTCCGCGGCGGAATGGGAGGGCGTCGGTGGGGTTGGGCTACTTGCAAGACAAAGGCCCTGTTGACAAACGGGATGAGCGACAACGACAAAGGCTTTTTACAACCGTGTCGAAAGCAAACTATGAAAATCGACGCCCGATCTTCAAGTCCGTCCTTGTGGCCCGCGAACCTGAGCTCAGTCTTGGCGTCCTGGGAGGCCAGTTCTCCTGGATTTCTTCCCTCGGGGCGCCATCGGCTACGGGTATCAAGAAAGCCCGACCCAACCCGACCCATTGACACCCCTACCGTAGATACCTCTTTTCTTGCAATGCCTGACGAGGCCACCTTGGCCTTGGAGAGGGGGCCATCACTGGCACTCGCCTTCACCAGCCATGGCATGTGATTGGTGACCGGCCACCGTGAAAAAGAAAAGGGAATGAAAAAAAAAGAAAATTTGTAAGTAAATTAATTTTTTTAAAAAAACTAATAAAAAATGTCTGAAGGTGGGGCAAAAGCCTAAGAAAAATAATACATATATATACATATGCATGTGTGTGTAGGGAAAATTGTCCAAAAAGTCATAAAAGTATTGCGCTTTTGCTAATTTAATCATAAACTTTTTAATTGTGTCAATTGAGTCCTAAACATTTTCATATTTTGCCAATTGAGTCTATCCAGCCAAATTTGGTTAGAAATTGCTGATGTGGACATCGGTCATCCTACATCATACCTCGCGGCAAGTCGGCACCACTTAAAGAGTGCTTGAGCACCGGGTGGTGCCCTTGCGGCATGGCCAAGCCTTGGCTCACATGAGCCCGCCTTGGCCCAAGCGAACCTGCGAGTTTTGGCCGAGCAAAGCGCGGGCTTCGCCCAACTTGTGACTTGGTCATATGCAGCGAACGCGGGCCAAATCCAGCTCGTGCAGGAACCTCGCCCAGCGCATGTTGAATACGATGTTGACTAAGCTGGAATGCTGATTGGAATGGAACAAAAGATTAACAGTTGATTTGAGCGTTGCTTTGATTGATTTGCACGCAGTTGTGGTATCTGGGATAGAATTTATATTCTAAGTTTTCATTGGAGCTCGCGCATGTTGGACGAGATTCATCACTGTTGTTTGATTAGCATTCGAATGTAGTTCATCGTACATGAGGTGTATTGACCGTTTGTGTCGGTCCGACTCGATTCGTTCAAACTTGTTTCCTGATTTTGGCTTTTGGTTTCACGCAGTTATTAAGACCTGAGAAAAGAAACTATGGTTATTTTGGGATTATGAAGTCCACAATTTGAACCTTCAGGATTCTTGTTTGTTCACAATTGTATATGGCCAGCATACCTTTGTGAAACGTAGACAATTATGGGCTGATCTTTATCGTCTCTCCAAAGGCGACTTACCATAGATTGTTGTTGGGATTTCAATGCAATCGAGACCCGTAAGATAGGGTGGGCAAAGACAACCTCCTAGATCCCAGCTTTTGATGAATGCAGAGAAGGCCTCAACCGGGCGGGCTTGGAGGACCTTCGGTATATAGGGTGCAGATACACATGGACGCATTCTTCAGGTGTTAATAGGAAAATGCGTAAGATTGACTGGGTGCTTATTAATGACGCTTGGCTTCAACAATTTTCCTTTTCTGAAGTAAATTTCCTTCCACCTTGAATTTCTGATCACTCCCCCATGGTGATCAAAATTGTACCACCAAGTTCTTCTAACAAGCCTTTCAAGTTCTTCAACTATTGGACCACACATCCAACTTTTTTGGACTTGGTCACCCAAGCTTGGGACTCTCCCTTTACGGGAACACCTATGTATACAGTTTGCTGCAAACTCAAGGCTCTCAAAGCAAAGTTGAAACTATTGAATAGATCTTCCTTCTCAGACATTTCCACCAGAACGGAACAGGCTAGATTGAATCTTGCAGCTGTTCAGACAGCCTTGGAGTCAAATCCAGTTGATTAAAGCCTAATGGCAAGCGAAGTAACACTCCTGCGAACCTTCTCTAAATTGAGATCTCAAGAAGAACCGTTTTTTAGACAGAAGTCCAGAATTCGTTGGCTCAAGGAAGGAGACATGAACACTAAATATTTTCACCACTTTGTCAACAAGAGGAGACTTCACAATAGAATCCTAACTGTTTCAACAGAGGATGGTGTGCTAATTACTGAACCTCAGGCAGTCAGGAACCATATCGTTGGACACTTTCAGAGTTTTTTTTTGGACACTTTCAGAGTTTACTAAACGGCGATTCAGCACTGGCCCAACCTTCTGCTACAGAGTTGGAGGTTCTTCTTGGACAAGTTTTAGATGAAAATCAGAGGTCTACCTTAGTTCAGCCGATCACTGAAGAGGAAATCAAATCTACCCTCTTCTCGCTTGCTAAGGACAAAGCTCCTGGCCCTGATGGATACAATGTTGAGTTTTTCAAACACACATGGGGGATTACTGGACCATCTATCCTGATGGCGGTAAAGGACTTCTTCGAGACTGGGCGCATGCTTAAAGAGATTAACAACACCATCTTAACGTTGGTTCCCAAATCACCTAATGCATCGGCCATGAGCGATTTTCGACCGATTGCATGCTGTAATACCCTATACAAATGTATTTCCAAAATCCTTGCTAGGCGTATTGCAAAGGTTATACCGACGCTGATTGGATCTTCCCAAACAGCTTTTGTTAGAGGCCTCAGAATCAGTGACAACATCATGGTTGCTCAAGAACTTTTTGCGGACTTTCATCATGAAGCTTACTTACCTAAATGTGCCATCAAGGTGGACTTCCATAAAGCCTTTGACACCATTGATTGGAACTTTATTGAAGGGGTACTTTCAGCCTTCAAATTTCCAACTTCTTTCATTAAACTGGTTATGGCATGCATCTCAATTGCCAAATTTTCGATCTCCATCAATGGAGAATTGCATGGCTATTTTGCTAGTAGCAGAGGAATACGACAGGGTGATCCCCTATCACCGTACCTATTCATTCTTGCTATGGAAATCTTTTCAGCCATTCTTAAGACCAAAACTGACAACCCGGATTTTCGGTGGTTTTGGCGATGCAAGAGACCTCGCATTTCCACTTGTTCTTCGCAGATGATGTTCTTATATTTTTCGCAAGGACACATGAGATCGTTAGAACTTATAAAGGATTCTCTTGACTTGTTCTCAAACTTGTCTGGCTTAAGACCTAATCCCAACAAGAGCAATATTTACCTCTCGGGAGGTAACTCTGAGCTTCATAACGGTCTAGTACAATACCTCGGATTTCAACAAGGGTCTTTGCCTTTTCGATACTTGGGTGTGCCTATTATTTCATCTAGGCTGCGTAAGGAGGATTGCAAACTCTTGATTGACTCCATCACGACACGAGCCCGTTCTTGGACCCAAAGATTTCTATCTTTTGCTGGACGTGTACAGCTTATCCAATCAGTATTGCACTCCATTCAAGTATACTGGGCCACGATATTCTCCCTTCCCAAGTCAGTCTTGAATATTATTGAGGCTATACTTAGACAATTTCTTTGGAAAGGTCCTGGCTTAGGATCGGGTGGTGCTAAGGTAGCTTGGAATACAGTTTGTCTCCCAAAAGAAGAAGGCGACCTAGGGATACAAATACTAACCGAATATAATAGAGCCATGACTCTAAAGCACATATGGATCATTTTCACGGATAAGGAATCCATGTGGTGTAAATGGGTACATTCAAACTTTTTAAAGACGACAAAATTTTGGGTTGTATCCAAACCCACCTTTTGCTCTTGGACTTGGAAGAAGATCCTTGATTTTAAGCCTCAGCCCAGACTCTTTTCCGATGGAAGATTGGTAATGGCCGGTCGATATCTTTCTGGTTTGATTGGTGGCATTCAAAAGGGCCCCTTTATCTACTATTCACTAATATGGACATTTATCAGTCTCGGATCCCACGTGATACTTCTGTCCGGGACTTCTTTCACTCTACATGGCAACCATCAACCACCTTACACACTATTATGGATTGGATGGAAGCTCTTCCAAGCTTTGAAGATGATACTTCAGACACTTTGATCTGGAGCCCTAATCCGACACAATCTTTTTCTGTGGCTTATGCCTGGAACCATATAAGGAAGGAAGGCCATCCAGCCCCTTGGCATTCCTTTTTATGGGATTCTCATTTGGCCCCCCCCGACACTCCTTTCTATTATGGATCTTGTCACTTAATCGGTTTCCTACTCAAGTTCTTCTTCTCCAAAATCGTCGGATCGAATCAGGACTTTGTGCTTTTTGCCGCACTACCCCGGACTCCATTAATCATCTTTTCTTCGAATGCTCCACTACCAGCAGGCTGGCTTCTTTCTGGGCAGCTAATTGTAATCTCCATTGGCGCAATCGTCCGTGGCCGGAGCTTATTTTGTGGGCCAGCACAGTTTGTGGAGGCCCTTCCTTTGCCCATAGAATTGCTCGTTTCTCCTTCGGAGCTCTTTGCCATATCATATGGAGTGAGCGTAACAACTCTCTTTTCAGGAACAAGAGTATCTTCATCCCGGGAATACGCAAACACATCTTCAAATTGGTGAAGGATAAAGCTTTATCCTTGGGACGAATTGCAGACACACCTACAAACAGAAAATTACAAAGGAGCTGGGACCTTTCACCTTCAATCTTTTCTTAATTTGGTAGTGTAGTTCCTTCTCCTGTATAGGCCTTTGCTGGTTTGGTGTTTTTGCTTAGCCTTGTAGAGTGGCTCCTTCCCCTCTTTGACTTTTTTGTTCCTTTGGGGCCTAGGGCCGTCTCTTGTGTTTTTTGTACATGGTGATTTTGAAAAGTAATACAAATTCTTACCTTTATAAAAAAAAAAAAAGATTGCACGATATATTCTAACTAGGAAATGTGGTACCCAAAAAGTGATGGTGGCACCAATCATTCCCTATGCGTAACCGAGCGTACACCAGTTGACTTAATAGGTGTTTAGTCGACTTCCTCCTAATACTTAGGATTCTTAGATAGCCAATTAACCTCAAAGAACAGTTTTAAGACGTGAATCACTGTAGTTCATCGAAACTTAGGGAAGGGAAGACTCTAGGCCATAGACATAGGGACGGGTGTTTTGCTTTCGAAAATGCGAATTTATCTTCAGCATCTTGACTTATGCCTTGTCTTGCAAAAAATAGTCCAACCACGAGGGGCCAAGGCGCTAGAGGCATCAAAGTGGACACTATGATAATATAATTGACACCGATGGTGTTCTTATCCCCAAAAAATTTCATCAAATCATGTAAGGCGAGCTTCTTCAGAGCAAAGTAGACAATGCTTAAGTTATTGTGCTGCAGCGGAAGTAAGAAGGTTGGAAAACACCTCAAAGGCAATTGTAAAACGAAAAACAAATAAAAAGGAGAGATTGTATCTCCTCGTCTATCACCTCTTTCACCACCGAAGAAAGAAACCCCCTTATTAATGCTCCCTAAGGAACACAAGAATTGAATCCAAGTGACAAATGGGCAAGTCAAATAAATGCTTTTCGAGACGCTCATAAATGAACCGTAATCCGCAAATTCAAGGGCTTTGCTCGCTTCCTCGTGATAGATCCTTTCAAAGGAGGAGGAGTCGATGCTTAAATTTATGGGAATAGGACTCATTTATTGATGCATCAACTCATTCTTATTATCGAGTACATAGCATGGTCACAAGTTTCAATGCGGAATATTATAAGTCGCTTTGCAATCTTTCGAGCATGCGTTTCCACATACTCCAAGCTCCTTGGCATCTGCAAGTATTGTTAAACTTTCATTAGAAAACATTCTGCTTGGGAAATTAAGAAGAGCACAGAGCAGATAACTAAAGAAATCTTTAGACGTTCGGAGGAAGAAAATAAACTAGGGTAATCCACAATGTTAGATTTGACACGACAATGTTTCGCACTTCAATCGGGCCTTTGATCGGTCGGTTGCAGAGAGTAGTCATTCACATGGCAATCGAACCAGGTACAAAAACGAAACAGACCAAAAAGAAAAGGTACAACAACGAAATAAAAAACCCATACATCCAAAATCTGGTTAGAGGAAATTTTCTATTATAAGGAAAACATGATCGAATTGAAAATACTTAATTCTTTAATTGAAACGTCCGGTTTCAAAGTTTTTTCAAATTTAATGAAAAAGCAACTATAAAGATGTCACCATAAATAATCATATATTCTCTTGAGCTATGTACTAGAGGGGAAAATATCAATATAATCAATTTAGATGGCACCAAACAACTAGTCACCGAAAGTAGTTTCTCATCATACAAACACAAAAACTCTAATAACCTGAGCTTTTCAATTGTTAAAAAGAAGACACAGATGAAAAATAAATAACATCAAGGATTGAGGGACAATATCTGTACCCGACTTCAAGCCAGTGCACTTGGTGATTTTGCATCCAAGCTCACAGTGACCAAGGGAAGTCCTCAAAGAGTGATGACAATGATGTTCAATCATGCATTTGGCGTAACAACTTGGGATATGGCTATCAACGCAATCCGAGATACAGTCCTGACGACAAGAATCATCACCCTGCGCTCGCACCGTGGATACACTGAGAATTAACACCAACATCGCCCCCAACACCATTAGCCTCTTCAAGCCGAGATCCTTCATCAATCTTGGGCTCGTCATCTGTTTACTCTAATGGCTAAAGAGAAACTTGTGTGGGATTAAACAGATGATGATATGGATGAGCAAAGCATGAGAATTGAAGAGGGTTTAATAGAATATCAGAAATGAGGGTTCATGCAAGTTGAGGAAAGGACCAAGTATGTGCATGTAAGGCAATATATCCGATTTCGCATAGAGCGCAAGACGCAATTTTTTCTTTCCATTTTTGGCAATCTATCGTGATCGACCATAATGAAATTGGCAAACGAACCTAACCAGCTGTTCCTCTTCCACTCGGTTAGATAGAATTTTAAAATGTGCATTGTCCACAAAAGAATGATTCAGAAAAGGAAGTAACATTAATTCAGATAAGATTTACATCATCAGAGTGAGTGTGCTACTAAAAATGCACTAGCCAGTAGCTATCTTTCCATATGAGCTTTGATTAGCTGATGGCAACCTGTATCCAGTTGGACTTTCATCTTTGGCTTAGGTTAGTTGCTGAATCTTTGTGAATATATATCGTCTATACATACAACTCTTTACAGGCCTATTTTTATCATCTTGATTAAAACTTCCTTAAGCAATATTGTCAACTTTTTTTTTTGTTTTTGGACATAATAGAGACTTATCATTTCATTTAATAACTAGCCCTCTAGAGTAAGGGGCATCAAAACACAGGATCTCCCATATAGGGGGTGGTGGGTAAGAAACCCAATAACGTGGAAGGGTCTTAAATCTTAAGGCCTTTTACAACTCAATTTACTAATCTATTTAAATCTCGAGGGTAGTAGGCTAACTCAAGACTCTCAAAAAGGGCCATGAAGCATAAACATTCTGTGATAAGGGGCTCAATGTCCCACGAGCAGAGAGAGGAATCTTGTAGGAAGCTTATTAAGGTGGAGCTATCAGTTTCTGGCACAAATTTCTATCCATATTGGCTAGCAAAGTGTTGAAGAGCGTGGAGACAAGCAAGGGTTTTAGAGTGAAGGGCGGAGGACACTCGGATTGATTGCGCAGCTCCTTCGATCAATTTCCCTTCAGAATCGTGGCACACAAAAGCAAAAGCCCCTTCAGTAGACCCGGGAGATGTGATCTATCGATGTTAATCTTCAGCGTCCCTAGCTGTGGTGGTCTCCACCTCGAAGGTAAATCCTCCGATGCTCGCTCTCTCGCCTTGTTACTCCCGTTCCACTTCGCATAGTTGTAGTGTATGGCAAAAGCTGAGTCTACTATGCTTTTGAGACAAGGAATCTGGTGTTGGAAGACAAAAGAATTACGCACTTGTTGCGACCTCCCCGAACCGGCCCCGTGGCCTAGGGGGATTGGCTAATGGATCACTAAGTTAAACCTAGCTCGAGCTCTCCCAAATCTATACCAATTCGCGACTTAAATTCAAGTTGTTAACATGCAAATCGATTTCAACTAGGAATCGCCACTAATCGATTTCTGATAGGTCGATTAGACACCTAAGCACGGGAGAAAAGCTTCACTTCTATGAACCAGAGATTCAACAGATACGGGGACTTGATTACACTAATCGATTAACTAGTGCCCTTTCGGTACCTAATCTTATTCAATTCATCACCTAGTGTATTCTCGCTGATCGGGAGTCTCAAAATTCCGTTCCTAACTAAACTAACAGAAGCAACAATTAATATTTAAACCTAAACATGCATAATCAACTACATGCGAGATTAATTTAAATGTGCAATTCAAAATGGGTGAACCGAGTAACGTGCGATCAAATATGACATTAATCACACAATAGGGCAAGAAAACCCAATTCCAAGACCCAAATGAAAATTCTGATTTTTGATTTTTTTTTTGAATTTTTAATTATTTTTTAAAAAATTAATTTTAATTAAAATTTAAAAAAAATTTAAAATTTTTCGAAATTGTCTTGAAATTTTTTGAAAATTTTTTTTGGAATTTTTTAGTAATAAAAAAAATTAAAAATAAAGTAAATAAAAGAAAATTCGAACCCTTTTCTAATTTTTTTTTAAATTTTTTTCAAATATTAAAATAATACAATATTAAAATAAATCGGATCCGAGTCGGATCTCCACATCCGACCCGGACCGAGAACTGACCCGGGCACGCCGGCCCGGGTCCACGACCGGACCGGGTTCATTTATTGAGCCCGGTCTCGCAAATTAAAAAAGAAAGGGCCCAGCCCGAAATCTTTTCATTTTTAAACAAAACAAATAAGGCCCAAAGCCCACTAATAAAAAGACAAAATAAACCCTAAAACTAAGCCTAAGCACCATATAAACCCTACCCGCCTAGACCTATTCGCCCGACCCGGTCGTGGGCAGCCGACCCGACTCACCGCCGCACCATGCCTAATGCCTCTTCGCCTCCCCTGGCCGGCCCGTCGTCGCCTTAATCCGCCCGGCGAGGCGGCACTCGAGGACGTGGTGAACCAAAACAAGGGCTGAGTCGATCCGCGAACCCAGCCAGACCACTGGCGAGGGACCCCTCGCTTCCTTTGTCGGCGTCGGACGCGTCGAGCCTCGAGACTCCCCGCCCGGCGTCCGCCCGCGGCGACCGGCACACCACTGGCATTTGGGAGCGATGGGAACAAAGCCCCGACTCGGGAGGCATCGGCGCGAGGGAGAAACACCACGAGATCTCACTCAAGCATAACATCAAACAAGGGTGCACCAAAAAAGCAGTTCCAGTTTGACGGGGCTTGGAATGGACAGCCGGACAACACGAGAAGGGGGCGATGGCGAAGATCCTCGTGGACCGGATCGAGCTCTCCCGGATCGGAACAACAAAACAAGAAAAAATACCGGCCAGCGGTGGCGGCGTGGGCAAGCTCGGGGATCTGGGACCTACGCGCTCACGAGATCACCGTGGAATCGACCCGGATGGGACTGGGACCTACCAATCGTTGGGACTTGCGCGGTTGAAGCGTGACGATCGTCGACGGGAGCCCACTCGGCCTCGGATCTCTCTCTCTGGGATCTCTCTTCTTCTCTGGAACTCCTCTCTCCCCCTCCTCTTCTCTTCTATTCTCTCGCCTCTCTCCGCCTCTCTGGATCTGCTTTTTCTTTCCCCCGAGAGCTCTCTCGCTCGCTCTCTTGCTCTCCTGTTTCGCTCTCTGACCCTCTCCTTTTTTCTCACTTCTTCGCTGCACTCTACCCTTTTTCTCTGATTTCTCTACTGCCTCCTTTCCTTCTGGCCCCCCTGCTGCCTTCTTGCCTTCCCCAGGTCACCGTAGGGGTCAGAAAGGAAGTGGGCCAGCGTTGACTAATTTAATGCTGGCTTCTTCTTCTTTTTTTTTTTTTTTTTAAAAAAACTAATTTTTTTTAATTCAATTTTTGAAAATAAACATGGAAAATATGTTCTAATAGGCCCTATTAATGCAAATGCACCTAATAAGTATATGCCATGCAGTTTTAATGAAAATATTTTTAGTTTAGGGGTTAAAAATTAAACCCTAATTTTTATTCGATAAAACCCTAAATGATTTGGGCAAAATTTAAGTGTCAACAGCGCTAACCAAATATTTTAGAGAGTGGCTACGGTGATCTCAAAGGGAAGGTTCTTTTGGGTCAGATCTTCATAGTTCAGCAACCACTCCTCAATTCTGGTCACTTGTTGGTGAGAGAATTGAAAATTGAATTCTGGACTAAACCAAACTTGCTTTGTCCTATCACATAGGAAAAATAGATGTTCCACCGTTTCGGGTTCCTTGCGGCACACGAGGCAGTAAGGCTTAGGTAAAAGCTTCCTTTTATACAAGCTAACCTTGGTTGGTAAAGCATTTTGGTAGATGCTCCACATGAATAATCTAACTTTGGAGAGTGTTTTTAGCTTCTAGATCTTGCTCCACAGAGAATTAGGCGTTTGGTAGGAGGTTGAAGCCTACCCGTTGTCTTGTATGGTTTCAATCTTTTGAAGTTGATTATAATCACTTTTAATCGAGTAGCACCCAGACTTATTTGCTGACCAAACTACCGTATCCTTTGTTGAGATGATTGGCAATGGAGTTGCTAGAATTTCATTAATGACTTATCAAATTCAACAACCATATTGGGATCTTGCTGGTTATATGGCCGTCCTAGTACACCACTTTCCAATCATCTATCCTCTCTGATTCTGAGCAATATTATCAACTTAATAACCACAATCTTTTCACAAAAAATCAATAGCTTTGATGCTTGACTAAGAGGAATCTTCTTGCATTAGGAGTGATCACATACGAAGAAGGGCATGGCAGTGCTGTGGAGAAGATTGCATCAGGAGTGATCACAGACATCGGGATGGGTGTTTTGTTTTTGGAAACGCGATTTTATCTTCAACATCTAGACTTATGTCTTGGCTCACAAAAAATAGTCCGATCACAAGAGGGTAAAGCGCTAGAAGCATCAATGTGGACATTATATTAATATTTGACACCGAAAGTGTTCTTATTCGCGAAAAATTTCATCAAATCATGTAAGATGAGCTTCATAGCAAAGTAGACGATGCCAAAGTTGTTGTTCTGCAGCGGAAATAAGAAGGTTAGAAAACACTTCCCCGACAATCGCAAAATGAAAAATAAATAGATAAGGAGAGAGTGGATCTCCCCCATCTAACTTCTCTTTCCTTTCTGAAGAAAGGAACCCCTGTTAATGCTCGCTAAGGAAAACAAGAACTGACAATAAAACCTAGAAAAGATTACGAGGAAATAACTCTAACGATTAATTCAATACATCATCAAAGTGACTGCGCTACTGAATACACACTAGCTATTGGATATTTCAATGGTTTTGAATTATTTAAACCAATTATTTTATAACAGATTTAATGGAAATCATTATCGCAATCAATATGTAACGGCAGATTTGATTTATTTCTTTATTAACTCTCATTTATTTGCCTATAATGAGAATTTTCTTATCACAAAAAGAAATTCTAAAAATAATAAAATATGTCTTATCTTTCCATTTAGCTGGGTTTTTCATGTTCCCTTTACTTATTTCATACATAGTAAAGAGGAAGGTCTATCGTATCCTAGGAGGCTAGAGCATTATGCACTGAGTTTAGTAATCTGAGGGGCGAAATTATGCTTAAGGATAGTACTTACACACTTCAAATATTTCATTTCTATTTTTTCTTGGGATAAGTGCACCGGAAGTCCTAAAACTTATCATGAAAATGAAATTGAGCCATAAAATTTCTAAATAGTGCAATTAAGTTATAAAACTTGTCTCAAAAGTGGAATCGAGTCCTCAAGCTTTCAAAAAAGTGCAATCAATTCCTAGAAGATGTCATGAAAGAGCAATCGAGTCCTAAAACTTTCAAAAAAAGCATAATTAATGGAAGGATTTGATTGAACCACTTTGACAAATTACTTTATTGCACTTTTTGAAATTTTTAGAACTTAATTGCACTTTCATGATAAGTTTTAGGACTACCAATGCACTTTTCCCATTTTCTTCTTCTTCAACACTCTTTCCACAACACTAGCCAGCAGATATCTTTCAATATGATCTTTGATCAACTAATGGCCACCAGTATCTGGATATCCTTGGCTTAGGTTGATTGCCGAATCTTTGTGAACATATACCGTCCATAAATACAACTCATTACGTGCCTGTTTTTATCATCTTGATTAAAATATCCTTCAGAAATATCGTCAACTTAATAACCACAATCTTTTTTCAAAAAAAAAACAATATCTTTGACACTTTACTAGGTGGATTCTTGGGATAAGAACACTAGGAGTCTTATAACTTTCGTACGACGCTCACTTGAGTGCCATAACTTTTTTTTTTCGCTCACTTGAATGCCACAAATTTGAAAAAAAAACGATCGCTTAAGTGCCATCGGCGATTTGACTAGCCGGAAAATCCGACGTGGACACCGGTCGTCCGACGTGACTTTGCCTGCGACGCGGATAATTTTTTAATATATTTTTGAATTTTTTTTACTTTTTTTGGAATTTTTTAATTACTTTTTTAATTTTGAATTTTTCTTTTCCTTTTTTTAGCATTTTTTTTGTAATGCCGACAAGGGCCATTGGCAACCCTCGTCATCTACGAAGCCCTCACCTAGATGGGGGAGGGCCGCCTTGCCTAGGCCTTCGTGGCGGAGGGCAAGGCGGCCCTTGCCCATTGGGTGAGGTTGTGAAGGCCATCGCCAGATTTGGGTGACCGCCAGCAAGGTGTTGCAGCCAGATGTAGCGAGGCCGCCTTGCCTGCAACCGCCAAGATCTAGAGATGGCCTTTGCAGCCTCGCCCACCCGCCGGTGAGGGCGCGATGGCCTTGCTTGGGCCTCGCAGTAGAGGGCAAGATGGGCCTTCCCCATTGGGTGAGGGCTTTGCAGCCAATGAGGGTCAACGATGACCCTCGTCGACCCTTAAAAAAAATTTAAAAAAGAAAAGAAAAGAAAAACTAAAAATCAAAATAAATAAATAAATTTCAAAACATAATAAAAAAATATTTAAAAAATCCATGTTGAATGAAAAATTAATTAAAAAAGCCACGTATGATGATTTGTCGGAAGTGGCACTCAAATGATCTATTTTACTCCGATGTGACACTTAAGTGAGCGCCATACGAAAGTTATCCCACTCCTGTTGTCCTTATCCCACGGATTCTTCTTCCATTTAGAGTGATCACATATGAAGAAGGGCATGGTAGTGTAATGGAGAAGATTGCATTATGAGTGACAACAGACATCGGGATAGGTGTTTTGTTTTCAAAAACTTGTTTTTATCTTTAGCATCTGGACTTATATCTTGGCCCACAAAAAATAGTCCGACCACATGAGGGCAAGGCACTAGAGACAGCAACGTGGACGTTGTATTAATATTTGACACCGATAGTGTTCTGCAGCTGAATTAAGAAGGTTGGAAAACAACCCCACAACAATCAAAAAAAAAAAAAATAAAGAAAAATAAAGGAGAGAGGGATCTCCTTACCTAACTCCTTTTTGCCTGCCAAAGAAAGAAACCCTGAACGATATGCTCGCTAAGGAATGCAAGTGAATCGAAGTGACAAATGAACGAGTCAAATCAATGCTTTTCGAGATCCCCATAAATGAAACATAATATGCAAATTCAAGGACATGCTTTTAATTAGACCTATTAAAATGTGTCATAAATCTATTTTTTAATTCATATATTAATAAATGAGTTATAAATGGATTAGTTATATTTAGTAAATGGGTGATAAACGGGTATAAATATAATATTTATGTCAAATGGATCATAAATAGATCGTGTCATAAATGGGTTTACAATTTATTTAAACTCAACTCATCTCTCTCGCTTTCATTCAATTTCGCGTTTACTTACTACGTCGAATCTGGGTCGAGTACTGATCGGAAAATTGCATTGCGTATAAATGGATTGTAAACGGGTTAATGGGTCAATTTAGGTCGTATCATTTGTGATCCGATCCAGACTCAATTCGATTCACCTATTTGACAAGTCTACCTTCAACCTCATAATAGTTACTTTCGAAGGAGGAGGAGTCAAAGCTCGTTAGCTCATTCTTATTATCGAGTACATAACATGGTCACGACCACTACAAAAAAATCGGGTTTTTGCCACCTAAAATTTTCGAAAAATTGAAAAATTTTCGTTGGAAAATTTGCGACAAATTTTCCAATGAAAAAATAAAATTCGTTGAAATTTCCAACGAAAAAATTTTTCGTCATAATTAAGAAAAAATCGTTGGAAATTTCCAAAAAAAAATTTAGTCACAAAAATCGTTGGAAATTTGCTTTCGAAAATTTTTTCGTTGGCAAATTCATTGAAATTTTCCACTAAAAAAATTTGTTGCAAAATTTCCAACGAATTTTTTTTCGTTGGAAATTTTCAAAATCAATTTTTTGGCAATTTGAATTTCCGCAATTATTTTACTGTGTACAATTTTCGTTGGAAAATTGGTTGACAATTTTATCATCCGAAAAAAAAATTCGTTGGAAATTTTCCAACTAATTTTCCAACAATTTGATTTTCCGGGAATTATTTTAGTGTGTACAATTTTCGTTGGAAAATTCGTTGGAAATTTTCCAACAAATTTTTTTTCGTTGGAAATTTTCCAACGAATTTTTTTTCGTTGGAAATTTCCAACGAATTTTGCAACGAATTTAAATTTTCCGGGAAATTATTTTATTGAGTACATTTTTCGTTGGAAAATTCGTTGGCAATTTCCAACGAAAAAAAAATTCGTTGGAAATTTTCCAACTAATTTTCCAACAAATTTGATTTTCCGGGAATTATTTTAGTGTGTACAATTTTCGTTGGAAAATTCGTTGGAAATGTTCCAACAAATTTTTTTTCGTTGGAAATTTTCCAACGAATTTTGTTTCGTTGGAAATTTCCAACGAATTTTGTAACGAATTTAAATTTTCCAGGAAATTATTTTATTGTGTACATTTTTCGTTGGAAAATTCGTTGGCAATTTCCAACGAAAATAAATTCGTTGAAAATTTCCAACGAATTTTTCAACGAATTTAAATTTTCCGGAAATTATTTTATTGTGTACATTTTTTCGTTGGAAAATTCGTTTGGAAATTTCAACGAATTTTCCAACAATTCAAAAACCCGGTGCAATTTGGCATTTTTTTATATTATTTGGAAAATTCGTTAAAAATTTCAAAATAAATAAATAAATTTCAAATTTTAATAAAAAATATTCGGGAAAAAAATCCATATTGGATGGAAAATTAATTAAAAAGCCACAAATATGATGATTTGTCGGAAGTGGCACTCAAATGATCTATTTTACTCCGATGTGACACTTAAGTGAGCGCCATACGAAAGTTATCCCACTCCTGTTGTCCTTATCCCACGGATTCTTCTTCCATTTAGAGTGATCACATATGAAGAAGGGCATGGTAGTGTAATGGAGAAGATTGCATTATGAGTGACAACAGACATCGGGATAGGTGTTTTGTTTTCAAAAACTTGTTTTTATCTTTAGCATCTGGACTTATATCTTGGCCCACAAAAAATAGTCCGACCACATGAGGGCAAGGCACTAGAGACAGCAACGTGGACGTTGTATTAATATTTGACACCGATAGTGTTCTGCAGCTGAATTAAGAAGGTTGGAAAACACCCCACAACAATCACAAAAAGAAAAATAAAGAAAAATAAAGGAGAGAGGGGATCTCCTTACCTAACTCCTTTTTGCCTGCCAAAGAAAGAAACCCTGAACGATATGCTCGCTAAGGAATGCAAGTGAATCGAAGTGACAAATGAACGAGTCAAATCAATGCTTTTCGAGATCCCCATAAATGAAACATAATATGCAAATTCAAGGACATGCTTTTAATTAGACCTATTAAAATGTGTCATAAATCTATTTTTTAATTCATATATTAATAAATGAGTTATAAATGGATTAGTTATATTTAGTAAATGGGTGATAAACGGGTATAAATATAATATTTATGTCAAATGGATCATAAATAGATCGTGTCATAAATGGGTTTACAATTTATTTAAACTCAACTCATTTTCTCGCTTTCATTCAATTTTCACGTTTACTTACTAAAAAAAAAATTGGTTTGAGTTTTGATCGGAAAATTGCATTGCGTATAAATGGATTTAAACGGATTAATGGGTCAATTTAGGTCGATCATTTGTGATCCGATCCAGACTCAATTCGATTCACCTATTTGACATTCTACCTTCAACCTCATAATAGTTTTTTCGAAGGAGGAGGAAAAAAGCTTAAAATATTTCCAATAGCAGTTTTCCAGACTCGTTAGCTGGAAATTCTTATGGAAAAGTACATAACATGGTAGTGGACTTTCAATGCGGAATATTATAAGTTGCTTTGCAATCTTTCGAGCATGCATTTCCACATACCCAAGCTCCTTGGCAACTGCAAGTATTGTTAAACTTTTATTAGAAAACATTCCACTTGTGAATAAAGAAGAGGACAGAGCAGATAACTAAAGAAACCTTTAGAAGTTCGGAGGAAGAAAATAAACCAGGGTAATCCACAATGTTAGATTGGACACAACAACGTTTTGCTCTTTAATCAGGCTTTTGATCGGTCGGTTGCAGAGAATAGTCATTCACATGGCAATCGAACAAGGTACAAAAACGAAACACACCAAAACGAAAAAAAAAAAAAACCGGCAGATCCAAAATATGGATAGAGGAAATTTTCTATTATAAGGAAAACATGATCGAATCGAAAAAAGTTAATTCTTTATTTCAAAATCTGGCTTTAAAGATTTCTTAAAATTTAATGAAAAAGTAACTATAAAGAAGTCAACATAAAAAGAAAAAGAAGACGACAAACACTCAATTTCTTAAGGGACAAAAAATGAGATTTCAGCAAACCTAAAAAACCATATATTTCTCTTGAGCTATGTACTAGAGGGGAAAATATCAATATAATCAATTCAGATGGCACGAAATAACGTGTCTCCGAAAGTAGTTTCTCATCATACAAACACAAAAACCCTAATAACCAAACCTTCTCAATTGTTAAAAAGAAGATACAGATGAAAAATGAACAACATCAAGGATTGAGGGACAAGATCTGTACCCGATCTCAAGCCAGTGCACTTGGTGATTTTGCATCCAAGCTCACAGTGGCCAAGCACTACAAAAAAAACGCATTTTTGCCACGAAAATTTTCCAACGAAAAATTTTTGTCGAAAAATTACGACAAATTTTCCAATGAAAAATAAAATTCGTTGGAAATTTCCAACGAATTTTTTTTCGCTGCAAAATTCGTTGGAAATTTCCAACGAAAAAAATTCGTCGCAAAATTCGTTGGAAAATCCCAACGAATTTTTTTTCGTTGGAAAATTAGTTGGAAATTTCCAACGATCTACAATTCGTTGGAAATTTCCAACGAATTTTATGACGAATTTTTTTCGTTGGAAATTTCCAACGAATTTTTTGATTTAATTTTTTTCGTTGGAAATTTCCAACAATTAATTAAAAAAAAATCGGTATTGTTCGGCATTTTTTATATTAGGTGGGAAAATTCGTTGGAAAATTTTCAACGAATTTTAATTTTCCGGCAATTAGTTGAGTGTGTACAATTTTCGTTGGTAAATTCGTTGGAAATTTCCAACGAATTTTAATTTTCCGGTAATTATTTTAGTGTATATAATTTTCGTTGGAAAATTTGTTAGAAATTTCCAACGAATTTTTTTTCGTTGGAAATTTCCAACAAATTTTCCAATGAATTTTAATTTTCCGGGCAATTATTTCAGTGTGTACAATTTTCGTTGGAAAATTCGTTGGAAATTTCCAACGAATTTTCCAACGAAATTTAATTTTCTGGGTAATTATTTTTGTGTGTACAATTTTCGTTGGAAAATTTGTTGGAAATTTCCAACGAATTTCTTTCGTTGGAAATTTCCAAAGAATTTTCCAACGAAATTTAATTTTTCGGGTAATTATTTTTGTGTGTACAATTTTCGTTGGAAAATTTGTTGGAAATTTTCAACGAAAAAAATTCATTGGAAATTTCCAAAAAATTTTCCAACGACAATTAATTTTCCGGAAAATTATTTCATTGTGTACAATTTTCGTTGGAAAATTCGTTGAAAATTTCCAACAAATTTTTTTTTCCGTTGGAATTTTCCAACAATTCAAAAAAAAACCTGGTACTATTCGCTTTTTTTTTTATTTAGGTGGGAAAATTAGTTGGAAATTTTCAACGAATTTTTCAGCAATTTTAATTTTCGGACAATTATTTCAATGTGTACAATTTTCGTTTGGAAAATTCGATTTGGAAATTTCAACGAAAAAAAATTAGTTGAAATTTCAAGCAATTTTCAATTTCAATTTTCGACCAATTATTTTTAGTGTGTATAATTTTCGTTTGCAAAATTAGGTACCAGGAAATTTAAAAGAATACTTCTTCCTTATTCAAATTTTTTTTCTCACTATTTCCCTATTTCTCAATTTCCTTACATTTCTCTCTTTCTCTCTCTTCTCTCTCTCTCTCTCTCTCTCTCTCTCTCTCTCTCTCTCTCTCTCTCTCTCGCCTTGACTTCTCCCTCCCTCTTCCTCTCCGCCTCCCCCTCCGCCTCCTCCCCGCTGCCCCCCCTTCTCCTCCGGCTCCTGCGCCGGCGTCGGCTCCCTCCCCCATGGCCCCCCGCCCGCGATCATCGAGGCCACCCTCGGCGGCCCCCCTCCCCGGGCGCCCGCGATTTTTCAAAAAAAAAAAAAATTTCATTGGAAAAAAAATGGAAACGATTTTCAACCAAAAAAAATTGTAATTTTTCGTTGGAAAAAAATTTCCACGATTTTTCGAACAAAAAAAAAATTTGTAATTTTTTCAACGAAAAAATTTTTCGTTGGAAAAAAATTTCCACGATTTTTTGACCAAAATTTTTTTTTTTTTTTTGTAATTTTTCCAACAAATTTAGCCACGAGTTTTCTAACGAATTTTCCAACGAAATAAAATTCGTCGCAAATTTCCAACGAAAATTGAAATTTTTCGTTGGAAAAATTTCCAACAACCTATTACCAACGAATTTTTTTTTGTTGGAAAATTCGTTGAAAATTCGTTTTCAACGAATTTTTCCAAATTTTTCGTTGGAAATTTCGTTGGAAAAAATCAGTTTTTTTGTAGTGAAGAGGAGTACTCAAAGAGTGATGACAATGACGTGCGGCTACGCATTTGGCGTAACAACCTGGGATACGGCTATCAGCGCAATCCGAGATACAATCGTCAAAACAAGAATTATCACTCTGCACTTGCGCCGTGGATGCACCGAGAATGAACACCAACATTGCCGCCATTGCCATTAGCCTCTTGAACCCGAGATCCTCCATCAATATTGCGCTTGTCGTCTGATTGCTCTTATGGCTAAAGAGAAACTTGTGTGGGATTAAACAGATGATCATATGGATGAGCAAAGCAGGAGATTTGAAGAGGATTTTATAGAATATAAGAAATGATGGTCATGCAAGTGAAGGAAAGGACCAAGTATGTGCAGTTAAAGCAATATGCGATTTCGTAGAGAATGCAGCACGTAAATCTTTTCTTTCTTTTTTGGCAATCTATTCTGATCGACCATAATCGAAGAAGCCCAGAATTGAGCATTGGACAATTATAAATATAAAAGAAATATGATTGCTTACTATACGAGGCAAAGATATTATGTAATGAAATCTGCTAACGAACCTAACCAGCTGTTCCTCTTCCATTCAGTTGGATAGAATTTAACAACGTGCATTCTCCATAAAAAAAATGATTCAGAAAAAGAAGTAACAATAATACCCAGAAAAGATTACGAGGAAATAGTTCCAAGGATTAATTTAGATAAGATTTATATCATCAGAGTGAGTGTGCTGCTGAATATGCACTAGCAGATGGATATTTTAGCAGTTTTGAATTATTTAAAGCAATTGTTTTATAACGGATTTAATGGAAATCATGACCACAATCAATCTGTAACGGCTGATTTGATTTATTTTTTTTTATTAACTCTCATTTTTTTGTCTATAGTGAGAAATTCTTTTATCACGAAAAGAAATTTCAAAAATAAGAAAATCTCTCTGATGTTTCCATTTAGCTCCTGTTCCCTCTATTTATTCTGTACCGGGTAAAGAGGAAGATTTGATGGGATTTCATTCTTATTTTTTCTTTTTCTCCAACACTAGCCAGCAGCTATCTTGTCATATGAGTTTTGATCAACTGATGGCCACGTGTATCCGGTTGGACTTTCATCTTTGGCTTAGGTTAATAGCTGGATCTTTGTGAATATATATCGTCCATAAGTACACCTCTTTACGTGCCTATTTTTGTCATTTTGATTAAAACTGCCTTAAGCAATATTGACTGTTGTAAAATATTGCGTTGCAAGAATATAATAGAGAGAATAGAGAGAGATTAAGAAGAGAAAGTAGATAAACACCAAATATGGTAGAGAAAGTCAGAAGAGAAATTTTATTTTCACGGTATATTTTTCTCTTTCATTCTCTTCTTCTATTCTAATTTTCTTTTCACAATGACCAAAAACTAAGCTTCTATTTATAAGAAAACAAGGATGCGCATATCATTAATGTCAATGTATTGAATATATACATTGAATAGGGAGATAGGCATTCATACGTAGAATGTAGGTTACGAATGTGCCATAATAGGTACATTGAATACTCATTCATATATATAGGTTACGAATATGCCATAATAGGTACATTGAATATAATGAATATTCATTCATGTATTTCATAACACTCCCCCTTGAATATTCATTGTATTCATGAATGTGCATTGAATGATACTATCTCATTAAAAATCTTAAGCCGGAAAAACCCAGTGGGACAAAAGCCGGACAAAAGGGAAAAAGAGTACATGGCACAAATTTTATGATTTCTCCCTTTTATGGATGCATTAATTGCCTCATTAAAAACCTTAAGCCGGAAAAACCCAATGGGACAAAAACCAGACAAAAGGGAAAAAGAGTGCAATGCATAGTTCACAATATCTCCCCCTCAATTTGAGCTATATAGCCACTGCTGGGGCTAGTTAATCTTGCATCTTATGAACTCGCCGCATACCAATGCCATATACTAATTTCTCAAAAGTTGACGTTGGCAATGATTTGATAAAAAGATCTGCAAGATTATTTATGGATTGAATCTGCTTAATATCAATTTGTCGACTTTCTTGGAGTTCGTGAGTATAGAAAAATTTCGGCGAGATATGCTTGGTCCTATCACCTTTAATATATCCTCCCCTAACTTGTGCAACACAAGCAGCATTATCTTCATAAATTATAGTGGGAGAATTTGTAATTGGTGTTAAGTAACAAGAATTGTGAATATGTGTTATAACGGATCTTAACCAAACACACTCCCTTCCAACTTCATATAAAGCAATAATCTCAGAGTGGTTAGAAGATGTAGCTACTAGCGATTGCTTCGTAGAACGCCAAGAAATGGCAGTGCCATTATAACAAAATAAATAACCAGTTTGAGAGCGAGCTTTATGTGGATCAGATCTATATCCAGCATCAGAATATCCAACTAAACCAGAAGTAGTGGAATCCTTGGAATAATATAATTCCAAATCTATGGTTCCTCGAAGATAACGAAAAATATGTTTAATTCCATTCCAGTGTCTCCGAGTTGGCTCAGAACTAAAACGTGCCAATAAATTTACCGCAAAAGCGATGTCTGGTCTCATACATTGTGCCAAGTACATCAAAGCCCCAATTGCATTGAGATACGGTACTTCAGGACCAAGTATCTCTTCATTAGATTCTCTAGGACGAAACTAATCCTTTTGGGGATCTAGAGACCTTACAACCATAGGAGTGCTCAATGGGTGAGGATTATCCATGTTAAAGCATTTAAGTAATCTTTCAATGTATGCTGATTGATGGACGATTATTCCATTTGCTTTATGCTCAAGTTCTAGACCAAGACAAAATTTGGTTTTACCCAAATCTTTAACTTCAAATTCCTTTTTCAAATACTCAACAGTTTTAGCTAACTCTTCTCGAGTTCCAATTAAATTTATATCATCGACATAAACTGCTACAATAGCAAATTCGGTTTTTGATTTCTTAATAAACACGCATGGGCAGATAGGATCATTCTTGTACCTTTCCTTCATTAGGTACTCACTTAGGCGTTGATACCACATGCGACCGGATTGCTTTAATCCGTACAAAGATCTTTGTAATTTTATTGAGAATAAGTTGAGGGGAGTGCATGCATCAGGCATTTTGAATCCCTCGGGAATTTTCATATAAATATTCTAGTCTAATGAGCCATATAGATATGCCGTCACAACGTCCATAAAACGCATTTCCAATCTTTCAGAGAGTACCGGACTAATGAGAAAACGAAATGTAATCATATCCATCACAGGTGAATATGTCTCATCATAATCAATTCCAGGTCTCTGGGAGAATCCTTGGGCAACGAGTCGAGCTTTATACCTGACAACCTCGTTTTTCTCATTTCGTTTTTGGACAAATACCCATTTATATCCAACGGGCTTTACATTATCGGGGATGCGAGTTATGGGTCCAAAAACCTCTCGTTTAGCTAGGGAAGCTAATTCAGCCTTAATTGCTTCCTCCCACTTAGACCAATCTTGCCTTTGACGGCATTCAATAATAGATTACGGCTCACAATCATCATCCATAATTTTATGAGCAACCGAGAATGCAAAAATATCATCAATGATGATTTCATTCCGATCCCAAATCTCATTACAATATGTAATGAAATTCTCGGTATTCCTAGGGTTGGTGATCTTTTCATGGGTTTGTGCCTCTTCAGGGGCATTAAGCTCTTTAGGAGTAAGCACAGTACTAGGCTCTTCTGGAGCGGATTCTTGATTCTTTCCCCTTCGTTTTCGAGGAACAGTGTCTTTTGATCCTATCGGTCTACCACGCTTCAAATGTGGGGGATTTTGATCCATTTTAGCTTGTCCTTCGGGAACAACTATCCTAGCTGGAGCATTTGCAGCTGGAATATGAGACTTCGTTACCTTAGTGGTATCATTAAATGCGTCAGAAAGTCTATTGGCTATAGCCTGTAAATGGATTATGCGCTGCACCTCGTTTTCACACTCAGGAGTTCTTGGGTCTAATTGAGATAAATTTTTCTCATTCCAGGATAAAACCTTAATTGGTTTTTGCTTCGCAGCCATGTCTGTTTTAGGTGTCCCAATCGATGGAAATATAGTCTCATTGAAATGACAATCTGCGAATCTGGCAGTAAAAAGATCACCAGTAGTCGGTTCCAAGAACCTAATGATGGACGGTGAATTAAACCCAACATAAATGCCTAAACGGCGTTGGGGACCCATTTTCGTTCTTTTTGGTGGTGCTATAGGCACCTGTACTGCACAACCAAAGGTGCGTAAATGTGAAATATCAGGTTCATAACCAAGAACCATTTGAAGGGGAGATTGTAAGAGACTAGCAGTGGGGCGCAATCTTATTAGGGGCTGCCGCATGCAAAACTGCATGACCCTATGCTGTATCGTTGAGATTCGTTCTTAATAATAGAGTGCGGGCAATGATTTGGATATGTTTAATCAAGGATTTTGCCAATCCATTTTGAGTATGAACATATGCGACCGGGTGCTCAACCTCGATTCCGAGTGAAGCACAATACGTATCAAAACTCTTTGATGTAAATTCACTAGCATTATCCATCCTTATGCCTTTAATTGGATAATCAGGGAATTGTGCCCGGAGCTTTATAATCTGCGCAAGTAAACGTGCAAAGGTGACATTGCGTGTAGATAATAGACAAACATGGGACCATCTAAGGATGCATTCATTAGTACCATAAAATATCGAAATGGTCCACTTGGTGGTTGTATTGGTCCACAAATATCACCCTGAATTCTTTGCAGGAATAAAGGGGATTCAAGATCAACCTTTGTTATAGAAGGTTTGATAATGAGTTTTCCTTGTGAACAAGCTTCACAATTATAATCTTTGGACAACAATATTTTTGTATCCTTTAAAGGGTGCCCTTTTGTATTCTGGATTATTCTACGCATCATTGAAGCGCCAGGGTGACCAAGGCGATCATGCCATAATCCAAACTGATCAGGATTTACCAATCTCCAAGATATGGTGGAGTAGGTTTCAACGACCTTAATCATGACACAATACAAACCCATAGAAGAAGCTTCTAGCTTCTCATGGATGGTCTTCAAGCCCATCTTATAAGAGGTAATGCCAATATATTCTTTATTTTGCTCATAAATAATCTCAACATGGTACCCATTACGGCAAGACATCTTTGAAGCTAAGCAGATTCCTTTTTGATCTATCGCTTAGAAATGCATTCTCAATATGCAGGATGGTGCTTTTTGGCAAAATAATTGTGGCATTCCTGAAACCATCAATAATCGGAATAGGACCAGATATTGCATGGACATGTGTCTTACGTAATGTCATACTCGAGAAAAAGTGTCTACTACGAAATATGGTATGCGTTGATGCACTATCAAGTAAACAAACATCTTTCTTTTTCTCGGTGTTTTCCATTTGCATTTATGTTGACAACTTCAGGTGTCAAGTATCATAAAATTTTCATATTAGTTATAGGGTCAAATAAAATTTCAAAAAAATAAATATTATATCAAGTTCATAAGCATTTCATTGCATAATCATATTAAAGAACAATAAAAGGTAATACATTTAAAGAAAAACAACTAGAAAAGAAATTATTAGAATCATAAAATTCAAAGTCTAAGATGTCATCCACCAGTCTGATGCTTCATCAAAGTAATCAGAGGTCCTCAAAGAAATCAGAGACATCCAGGGATGCATTTGCTACTTCAGGAGCAAGAGGAGTCCCACCAACAGAGATATTGTTGGCCTCAACAGTGGTCATGGCAGTAGGATTAATTTCAATGGCGTGAGATTCACCACATTTGCCCGTATTTTTTAAAGATGCCTAGTATAGATCAACAAAGTGCTTTGGCGTAGGACAAGTACGTGACTAGTGCCCAGTCATGCCACAACAATGGCAAATACTTTCATTAGTCATCTTCTTTGGCTTCTTTTCTTTGTCATGATTCGGGCCAAAGTTAGATTTCCTAGGGCGGTTAAATTTTCTGCCACCCCTTTGAGAATTATATTCTTGCATGCGCTTGTAGCCCTTAAAATGGCCAATAGTATTCTCAGAGTTTGCATGTGCTTCGGGCAATGCTTTTGAGCCAGCAGGTCTAAGATCATGATTTTTTAGAAGCAATTCATTAGTTTGCTCAGCAGTGAGGAGCACAAAAATTAAATCAGAGTATGTGGCAAATTGACGTTGTCGGTATTGCTATTGCAATACAATATTCGAAGCATGGAAGATGGAGAAAGTTTTCTCTAACAGTTCCACATCAGTGAGCTTGATACCGCATAACTCAAGCCGAGAAACAATATCAAATAAAGCGGAGTTATAGTCAGACACTGATTTAAAATCTTGCAGTCTGAGATTTTGCCAATCGTATTGTGCTTGAGGAAGGATAACAGTCTTGGTATGATCATACCTATCCTTCAACCTCTTCCACAGGGTCAGAGGGTCACGAACGGATAAATATTGAGTCTGCAAGCTCTCATGCAAATGACGAAAAATAAAAAATAAGTGCATTTGCTTTATCTTTTGCATTTGAGGTTCCGTCTTCTGTAGTTGCATTAGCAAGATTTTGCCCTTGGAGGTGCATTTCCATGTCAAGGCACCAGGATAGATAATTATTTCCACTCACTTCAAGGATGTGGAATTTGGGCTTTTCAATATTTGCTATAGTTCTTGCAAAACAAATGAATCCTTAAATTAATTAGAAGGATTTCCAAATATCCACCGCCACTTCAGGAGCAGAAGGATACTTTTAGGTTGGAAATTTGGCTTCAGGCCAAGAAAAAGAAAAAAGAAGAATTGATAGAAGAAGATGAAGTATAAGTTGATTAATAAAAAAAAGAGAATACTTACCTTGCAAGAATTATTTACTCAATTGGTAGATCTTCGTGCTGATAACGTGTTGTAAAATATTGCGTTGCAAGAATATAATAGAGAGAATAGAGAGAGATTAAGAAGAGAAAGTAGATAAACACCAAAGATGGTAGAGAAAGTCAGAGGAGAAATTTTATTTTCACTGTATATTTTCCTCTTTCATTCTCTTCTTCTATTCTAATTTTCTTTTCACAATGACCAAAAACTAAGCTTCTATTTATAAGAAAACAAGGATGCGCATATCATTAATGTCAATGTATTGAATATATACATTGAATAGGGAGATGGGCATTCATATGTAGAATGTAGGTTACGAATGTGCCATAATAGGTACATTGAATACTCATTCATGTATAAAGGTTACGAATATGCCATAATAGGTACATTGAATATAATGAATATTCATTCATGTATTTCATAACATTGACAACTTAATAACCACAATCTTTTCACAAAAATCAATAGCTTTGAGGCTTGACTATGCGGAATGTTCTTGGATTAGGAGTGATCACAGATGAAGAAGGGCATGATAGTTCAATCAAGAAGATTGCATTAGGAGTGATCACGAACATCGGGACGGGTGTTTTGTGTTCCAAAACGTGATTTTATGTTTAGCATCTGGACTTATGTCTTGGCTCAATAAAAATAGTATGATCACAAGAGGGAAAAGCGCTAGAGGCACCAAAGTGGACATTGTATTAATATTTGACACCAATAAAGTTTTTATCCCCAAAAAATTTCATCAAATCATGTAAGACGAGCTTCAGAGTAGAGGAGATGGTGCTTAAATTGTTGTGCTGCAGCGGAAATAAGAAGGTTGGAAAACACTTCCACGACAATTGCAAAAAGTAAAGTGAATAAATATGGAGAGAGTGGATCTCCCATCTAACTCCTCTTTCCTCGCCGAAGAAAGAAACCCTCAAGTATGCTTGCTAAAGAAAACAAAAAGTGACAATAATACACCAGAATAGATTACGAGGAAATCACTCCAACAATTAATTCAGATAATACATCATCAGAGTGACTGGTAGGGGTGTGCAAAATGAACCGTTCGGACCGGGCCGGACCGGCTGGTTTGGTCCAGTTCCTAGGAGTATCGATCCAATTCCCGATTCCTAAAATTAGAATCGGTGTTTGGGCAGTCCAGTTCTCGATTTCAAGAGGGAATCGGACATGACCGACTATATATGTATTTTAATTTTTTTTCAAAAATTTAGTATAATGTGAACTAAATCCTAAATGAACTTCATTGACATAAATTCATTGACAAAAATTGTTTAAATGTGAACTAAACCCAAAGTAAACTTCATTGATAAAAATTAGTAAAATGTGAACTAACCCTAAGTGTTTGACAAAAAAAAAAACTAAACCCTTAGTAACCGGTTCCACCTTGGAACTAGATTAGACTGGGAACCGATAACTCCTAGTGAGTGTGATGCTGAATATGCACTAGTGGTTGGATATTTCAACGGTTTTAAATTATTCAAAGCAATTGTTTTATAATAGATTTAATGAAAATCATTATCGCTATAAATTTGTAACAGCTAATTTGATTTATTTCTTTATTAACTCTCACTTATTTGGCCATATTTAGAATTTTCTTATCACAATAAAAACATTCCAAAAGTATCTTATATTTACATTTAACGTACAACATTGTTGTTCATGTATTTCGCACGAAGCAAAGAGAAAAATCTGTCCTATTTTAGGATGCCAGAGCCTTATGTACCAAGTTTAGTAATTCGAAGGGTGGAATTATACTTAAGGACAGTACTTGCATGCCTCAAATATTTCATTCTTATTTTTTGTTGGGATAAGTTTATCAAGTTCTAAAACTTATCATGATAGTGAAATTGAGTCTTAAAACTTTTAAAAAGTGTCAAGTCCTAAAACTTGGCACAAAAGTGCAATCGTGTCCTAAAACTTTCAAAAAAATACAATCAAATCCTAAAAGTTGTCACGAAAGTGCAATCGAGTCCTAAAACTTTCAAAAAGTGTAATCAACATAAAAGCTGATTGAATCAATTTAATAAGTTTTAGAACTTGATTGTATTTTAAGACTCAATTGCACTTTCATGATTTTTTTAGGACTTGTTACATTTTTTGAAAATTTTTAGACTCAATTGCATTTTCGATAAGTTTTACTACTTTTACTACACTTATCCGTTTGTTCTTCTCCAACACTCTTTCTACAACACGAGCCAGCAACTATCTTTCCATATGAACTTTGATCATCTGATGGCCACTATATCTGGATGGACTTTCATCCTTGGCTCTGGTTAATTGCTGATTCTTTGTGAATGTATATCGTCTATATGTACAACTCATTACATGCCTAGTTTCATCATCTTGGTTAAAACTTCCTTAAGCAATATTGTCAACTTAATAACCACAACCTTTTTCACAAAAATCAATAGTTTTGATGCTTGACTAGGCGGATTCTTCTTGAATTAGGAGCAATCGCAGATGAAGAAGGGCATGGTAGTGCAGTGGAGAAGATTGCATTAGGAGCGATCACAGGCATCGAGACGGGTGTTTTATTTCTGAAAACACAATTTTATTTTCAGCATCTTGACTTATGTCTTGGCTCACAAAAAAAGGTCTAATCACGAGAGGGTAAGGGCGCGCATGAAATCCATTTTGGAGTAGAATTTCTGCTCCAGAATGCATTCCGGAACAGAAATGCGTTTGTTAAAAAATTTCCGGAATGCATTCTGGAGCAATTTTTGCATTCTGGAGTAAAATTGCGTTTGTTAAAAATACTTGATTCCAGAATGCATTCTTGATTCCAGAATGCATTTTTTACTCCAAAATGAGTTTTGGGCAAGAAAAAGAGAAGCTACTTTTTGTAGCTTCTCTCTTCCAGAATGCATTCTCTCTTTTTCTCACTAATTTTTTTTTTCAGAAAATGTATAAAAATTGAAAAATTCCAAAAAAATTCATAAAAATTTCCAGAAAATAAAAAAAAGTCAAGATTTCGAGAAAATAAGAAATTTTGTAAATTTTTTAAAAAAATATATAAAAAAATAAAAAATTTCAAAATTTCACATAATGGCTTAGAATACTTTTGGGTACCTACTTTGAGTGAAATTTAATTTTTTTGAGGTGCCCAAAAAAAAAAAAAAAAAAAATCAAAAATTTCAAAACTTCACAAAATGATTTAAAATACCTTTGGGCACCCACTTTGAGTGAAATTTAATTTTTTTGAGGTGCTCAAAAAAAATTAAAAAAAATCAAAAATTTCAAAATTTCACAAAATGATTTAAAATACCCTTGGGCACCCACTTTGAGTGAAATTTAATTTTTTTTAGGTGCTCAAAACAATAAAAAAAATCAAAAATTTCAAAACTTCACAAAATGATTTAAAATACCTTTGGACACCCACTTTGAGTGAAATTTAATTTTTTTTGAGGTGCTCAAAAAAAAAAAAAAAATCAAAAATTTCAAAACTTCATAAAATGATTTAAAATACCTTTGGGCACCCACTTTGAGTGAAATTTAATTTTTTTGAGGTGCTCAAAAAAACAAAAAAAGTGAAAAACTTCAAAACTTTACAAAATGGCTTAGAATACCTTTGGCCACCCACTTTGAGTGAAATTTAATTTTTTTGAGATGCCAAAAAAAAATTAAAAAAATTAAAAATTTTAAAACTTCACAAAATGGCTTAGAATATCTTTGGGCATCCACTTTGAGTGAAATTTAATTTTTTAATTTTTTGAGGTCCAAAAAAAAAAAAAAAAAAATCAAAAATTTTAAAACTTCACAAAATGGCTTAGAATACCTTTGGGCAACCACTTTGAGTGAAATTTAATTTTTTTGAGGTATCCAAAAAAAAATAAAAAATTTCAAAACTAGACAAAATGGCTTAGAATACCTTTGAGCACCTATTTTGAGTGAAAGTTAATTTTTTTGAGATGCCCAAAAAAAATAAAAAAATCAAAAATTTCAAAACTTCACAAAATGGCTTAGAATACTTTTGGGCACCCACTTTGAGTGGAATTTATTTTTTTGAGATGCCCAAAAAAATAAAAAAATAAAAATAGATTTCTATTGCAGAAATCAATTTCTGGAGCAGAATTAGTCATGTCTTACCAAACAGATTTCTCCTCTAGAAGTCAATTTCTGGCAAGAATTCCAGAAATTAATTTCTAGCAAGAATTTGATTTCTGGAGTAGAATGGTTACCATTCGCACCCTAAAGCACTAGAGGCACCAAAGTGGTCGTTGTATTAATATTTGACACAGATAGTGTTCTTATCTCCAAAAAATTTCTTCAAATCATGTAAGACGAGCTTCAGAGCAAAGTGAACGGTGTTTAAGTTATCGTGCTGCAGCTGAATTAAGAAGGTTGGAAACCACCTTCACGACAATGCAAAAAAAATAAATAAACGAGAGAGGGTATCTCCTTATTTAACTCCTCTTTCCCCACTAGAGAAAGAAGCCCTTGACAATACTCGCTAAGGAACTAAGAAGTGAATGCAAGCGACAAATGAGCAAGTCAAATAAATGCTTTTCGATATGCTCATAAATGAACCATAATCTGCAAATTGAAGGGCTTGCTTTCTTCCTCACGATAGATACTTTCAAAGGAGGAGGATTTGATGCTTAAATTTATCGGATTAGAACTCTTTTATTGACGCATTGACTTATTCTTATTACTGAGCACATAACATGGTTACCAAATTCAATGCAGTGTATAATTTGCTTTGCAATCTTCCGAGCATGCATTTGCACGTACTCCAAGCTCCTTGGCATCTGCAAGTACTGTTAAACTTCGATTAGAAAACATTCCGCTTGGGAAACTAAGAGCAGGACAGAGTAGTTAACTAAAGAAATCTTTAGCCATTTGGAGGAAGAAAATAACTTTTTTCTTGTAATATTTAGGGCGCGAATGATAACCATTATATTCCAAAAACAATTCCTAGAACAAAAATAGATTTTTCTATTTCTGTTCCAAGGACGAGTTTCTAAAGAAAGAAATCCGTTTGATAACGACAGAAAATTTCTATTTCTGGAACGAAACCTATTTGATAACAGTATAAAATCTATATTTCCTAGAACATAAACCAGTTTGATAACAACACAAATTTCTATTTCTCACAATAGAATTCCATTTTTTAGAAATGGTCTTTAAAATGAAAATCAATCAAAACACCAAAACTCTAGTAAAGTCCAAAAGGCTTATTCATTCAAAGGATTGTGTTGTTTTTAGGATTTTAGGGTCTGTTAAGGGTAAAAACCCCCTTTGGGGGTTAAACCCCTTTTAGGGTTTTTAGGGGTTAAAACCCCTTTTAAATCCCTAAACTAAGGAGTCTTCAAAAATATCATTTGGATACCTCAAAAAATTTAAATTTCACTCAAAGTGGGTGACTACAGGTATTTTAAGCCATTCTGTGGAGTTTTGAAATTTTTTATTTTTTATATTTTTTTTGAAAAAATTCACCAAATTTCCTATTTTCCCAAAATCTGACTTTTTTTATTTTATGAAAAATTTTATGAATTTTTCTGGAATTTTTCAAATTTTATGGATTTTCTGAAATTTTTTTTGAGATTTTTAGGAATTTTCCGGATTTTCTACTTTTTTATGAATTTTATGAATTTTTTGATTTTTTCTGAATTTTCTAATTTTTTTAGAATTTTTTTTATTTTCTTGCTGAAATGAACCGGACCAAACCGGTTCGGGCTGGTCTGACCTGGTCAAACTGGGGTCAAATTTATGAAGAGATGTGTTTTGAAAAGATAAGACACGTTCTTTTAGAAATGATTTTCATTTCTCGTCTAGAAATAGAAAATTACTTTTTTTTTGTTTTGATTTTTGATCCACAACCAGTTCTGGAACAAAAAGTTATTCCAGAAATAGAAAAATAGAATTGCGTTACCAAACGGGTTTATGTTCCAAACCTGTTCCCGAGAATAGAAAGCTAGTTCTGAATAAAAAAAATAGAATGGTTATCATGCGCGCCTTTAGTTTCTCTCACTTCCGTCAAAGTTTTTGGATTAAAACCTCATCCTTTTTTAGGCCCGAGTTCCTACAATTATCTTTTTTTAATTAGGGTAAAATAAGAAGAGGATAAATACTCAATTTCTTAACGGAAAAAAATGAGAATTCAGCATAGCCAAAATAAAGAATCCTTCTCTTGAGCTAAAAACCCTAATAACCTAAGCTTTTCAGTAGTTAAAAAGAAGATACATATGAAAAGAAAAATAACATCAAGGAAACATGTATAAAATAAATAACATCAAGGATTGAGGGACAAGATCTGTACCCGTTTTCAAGCCGATGCACATGGTGATTTTGCATCCAAGCTCACAGTGACCAAGCGAAGTCTTCAAAGATTGATGACAATGGTGTTCAATCACGCATTTTGCATAACAATCTAGGATACGACTATTGGCGCGGTTAGGAATGCATAGTAAAAGCCTGATACATTCATTAAGGGAGATCGCCAAAAGGGAGGTCAAGTTCGAGCCCGTCAAAATATCCAATTGGACCTACCTTCACTCAAAAGCTTAAGTCAATGAGTTACGGGCTAACTAGGATATATTAACTGTTCAACACCACATCAATTATTCAATATGGGACTTCTCCAACATAACTCACACAACTTATCAACTTACCCACAACTATGCACAACAACCATCATCAACTGTTAACTTAGGATTGCATCACCCATAGTCTCTAACTTAGGATTGCATCACCCATGATCTTTATCTCGCATCACCAGACCAACTGTCCATGGTCATTTCTCGCCAGACCAACTGTGATGGAAATTTCTACTTGAAAGAAGCTTTAATCATGAGATTTCTTTGTTGAGATATTGCCTCCAACCAATCAACCATCGGCTTTGATATCATTTGTTAGGGAATGCACAACAAAAAATCGATACCTTCATCAGGGGAGATCGCTAAAAGGGAGGTGAAGTCCAAGCCCGTCAACATATTCAGTTAGATCCGCCTTCACTCAAAAGCTTAAATCAATGAATTATGGATCAACTAAGATATATTAACTGCTTAACACCACATCAATTATCCGATATAGGACTTCTCTAACACAACCCACATGTGTATCTCAATAGGCGCAATCCGAGATATTGTCCTGATAACAAGAATTATCATCCTGCGTTCACACCGCGGATACACTGAGAATTAACACCAATATCACCACCATTGCCATTAGCTTCTTGAAGCCGAGATCCTCTATCGATCTTGCGCTCTTCGTCTGTCTACTCCAATGGCTGAGCAAAGCGTGAGAATTGAAGAAGGTTTTATAGAATATAAGAAATGAGGGTTCACGCAAGTTAAGGAAGGGCCAAGTATGCGCAGGTAAGGCAATATCCGATTTCGGAAAGAATCTAGCACGTAAATTTTTTTCCTTTTCTGGCAGTCTATTCTGATCGATCATAATGAAAGAAACGCAGAATTGGGCATTGGACAAATATAAATATAAAAGAAATTTGAGTGCTTATTACACTAGGCAAAGATATTATGTAATGAAATCTGCTAACGAACCTAGCCAGCTGTTCCTCTTCCATTCTGTTGGATAGCATTTTACAATGTGCATTGTCCACAAAGGAATGATTCAGAAAGGAAGTAACAATAATACCCCCAAAAAAGATTACGAGAAAATAGTTTCAATGATTAATTCGGGTAAGATTTACATCGTCAGAGTGTGCCGCTGAACAAGCACTAGCCAACAGCTACATTTCCCTCTGAGCTTTGATCAACTGATGGCCACCCGTATCTGGTTGAACTTTCATCTTTGGCTTAGGTTAATTGCTGAATCTTTGTCAATATATATCGTCTATACGTACAACTCTTTACATATCTATTTTTATCATCCCGATTAAAACTTCCTTAAGCAATATTGTTAACTTAACAATAACAATCATTTTCACAAAAGTCAGTAGCTTTGACACTTGACTAGGCAGAATCCTCTTGCCCTAATGCAAGAGGGATGTCAATCGATCATTGCACAATGTCGCGGATGGCACGAAAGACTGGATATGTCAGCAGAGATGATCTAATTTAGACCAGACATTCTAGGCAAGCGATAAATGCTATAGGGGCTTGGCAAGTTTTTCAATACGAGTCTTTCTTGCGTGCCCATCCTGCCTGAAATAGTGACAGAGCTTCCTCCCTGGAATTTTACCGTGAATCTTATATCTAACCACCTTTAGAGCAGCAGTCTTGGATCTTCACCAGATAGTTGGGAGCCCTAAATATTTCCCACGATTTACAATAGCCTCATGCCAAGAATGACTGACAACCTGTGCTGCAGAGAGGTGCTTGGGCTGAAAAACACACTTGATTTTTGCAGGTTGAGATATATATGCGATCACCATTTTTTCCATTGTTTAATAAATATGTGGTCATGATTCATTCCCATCTTTTCAGAGCTTTTTCCACAATAATTGAGAATTAGAGTACTGACGTATTTGCTTTACAACACAAAGAATAGATGTAGAGATATGCATGGTAATCTATGCTTATATTTGCTGATGATCACTCTTGAAAAGCTGCAAGAAACGATTTGGCATTCTTTTTCTCCTGAAAATGAAGATTTTTTTTTTTCTGTTCAGGCTTGTACTGTAGCTCGAAAATCATGTCCTAGCAATTTGTTTCGAGATAATAGCTTCGATATCGGACTCTAAAGTCTCTCAATAATTATTTTTCTACTATTCACCATGTTATATCGTGTTTTTTTGTGAAACCCATATTTATAAATGATGACCGCAAGAAGAACACAAACCTCAACAAAGATTGATGGGTCCGATGAGCAATTCACACAAAAAGGCCATTCATTAGGGTTTGTTTTCTGACCATGGCATTTAGCTAGACGGGGCGAGCAGAGAAGGTTTGGTTGGCAATATGACGTCATTCTTGAGTATATGCCTAGGACATATTCTCTAATTTGTATTTTGTTTGATAAGCATATGACAAAGAAAATCATTTGGTTGATAAAATCAACTGTTCTTGTTAGAGAATTTGATGAGAATAGCTGCTTTGGGACAAAGTTTATCCTCGGTTTATAATGAATTTGCTGGAGGCGCCGGAACCCTTTGTGATTTTGTTCTTTTGATCTTTTATCACTTCTTTGTAAATGATCTTTTCTTTTCTTTTTTCTCAACTGACATAAAATTTCATACGACTTTTTTCTTTATTTATTTTCCTCTTTAGTTTGTTAATCCAGTAAAAGAAACAAATAATATATTGCTTTTTAGTTTTGTTCTCCAACTAATCTGTATCATGTTCTTCTATATTTTGCTTAGGTTTTTAATCGACCTATAATAGATTAGTGACGACTCTAAAATAAATTGATTTGCATGTTTAAGTAATTAAGTCAGAACCCTAAAGTTGTAATTGATATGAGTTTGGGAGAGTCCGTGTTAAGTATTTTCGTAGTAATCAATCAAATTTTCCTTGGTGATTCACCCTTTGGGAAGGTTGCGACACAAAGGCCTTGAGCAAGGCCATCACTACCTTGTCGGCCTTGGGCAAATCGGCCCTCACTTGGATCTGGGCGAGGCCATCATGGCTAGCAAGGCCCTCCCAGTCGCTGGCAAGGAAGCCGGGGCCTCGCTGGCAAGGTAGCCAGAGAGAGCTTGTAGGCTCTCACCTCCATAATTAATGACAACAAAAAAAAAAAAAAAAATTCATAAAAAAATAGTAGAAATAGTCCACGTGAGTGTCGACCGTCCCTTATAAGACCGCCAGTGCCCAAGTTAGCGATTTCTAGCCAAAATTAATCGGAATGACTGAATTGATAAATTGGTAAAAGTTTTATGGCTAAATTGGTCAAATTAAAAAGTTAATGACTGAATTGGCATCCGTATAATAGGTTTAAAACTTTTTGATAATTTTTCGTCTTTCTCTGTGTATGATTATATCTAGCAAAATAAGCATTGTATATAACTGAAAACGAAAATTAATAGAAGCATGACAAAGTGAAATTTGTCTTATTTCAATAAATTAAAATAGTTAATAATTCAAAGTACTATTGAATTACTACCTTTATGCATTGTTTAAAATTATGTGGTCATGATTCATTATGATGTTACCAGAACTTTTTCCACAAAAGTTTGAGATTTAAAACCGTGTTGTATTTGCTTTATAATAAAAGTAGAGAGATGGAGATGTGCTCGGTTAACATGACCATCGTCTTGGAAAGGTGAAAGAAACTATTGATATACATTAGATGCCATCACAAGGTTTGCATTCTAGTTTTGTAATGGAGCTCGAAAATCATGTTATAGTAAATTGTTTCGAGATAATCACTTCGATTTCAGATTCTAAAGTCTCTCGATAATTTTTTTTTCTTGTATTCACATTGTTAGATAGATTGTGTTATTTTGTGATGCCCACTTTCAATAGATGACCAAAGATTTGATGGGTTCAATGTGCAGTTTCACCCAAAACGCCATTTAGGGTTTGTTTTCTGACGGTGGCATTTAGCTAGACGGGGCGAGCAGAGATGGTTCGGTGGGCAATATAACGTCATTCTTGTGTATATGCCAAAGACATTCTTTAATTTGTTTTTTGTACAATGAGCATATGACAAAGAATATCATTAGTTTGACAAAGTCGACTTTTCTTGTTAGAGAATATGATGAGAATAGCTGCTTCGGGACAAAGTTTATCCTTCGCTTAGAATGAATTTGCTGGAGGTGCCGAAACTTTTTATTTTATTTTAATTTTGTACTTTTGTTCCTTTTTTTATTTCTTCATAAAATTCTTTTGTTTCCTTTTTTCTCAACTAACATAAGATTTTCCCTACAACTTTATTTATTTATTGATTTTTCCTCTTTAGTTTGTTAATCCAATCAAAGAAAAAATAAACCATTCAATTTTGCCAATATAAAAAAAATTATGCCAATATAGTTCTAAACACTTTGATGATTTTTCAATTTTGTCCTAAACCTTTTAACAATTTGTTAATATAGTCATTTCGGCTAATTATCTAAATAATAAATTTAGGACTTAATTGGCAAAACTTGAGAAAAGTGTCAAAAAAGTCCTAAACCTTTTGCATTGGTGCCAATTTAGTCTTAAACCTTTTTTTGGTACCAATTCAGTTCTAAAATTTTTACATTGATGCTAATTCAATCCCAAACCTTTTGCATTGTTGTCAATTCAGTCCTAAACCTTTTTTTGGTGTCAATTCAGTCCTAAATCTTTTGTATTTGTGCTAATTTAGTCATAAACCGATTTTACGTTTGTGCCATGTCAAAGGACTGAATTGGCACAAATGCAAAAAGTTTAGGACTGAATTGGCACAAATGCAAAAGGTTTAGGACTGAATTGGCACAAAAAAAGGTTTAGCACTGAATCGTCACAAATACAAAAGGTTTAGGACTGAATTGGATGCAAAAGGTTTAGGACTATATTGGCACAAAAAAAAAATTTATGACCGAATTGGCACAAATGCAAAAGGTTTAGGACTGAATTGACACCAAAAAAAGGTTTAGGACTAAATTGGCAATCGATGCAAAAGGTTTAAGACTTTTTTGACACTTTTCCCGGCAAAACTTGCAAAATTTAGGACTAAATTGGCAAATTGTAAAAAAAATTAGGATTAAATTGGCACAATTGAAATGTTTAGGAGGCTGAATTGGCCGCTATATAATAGGATTTAGGACTTTTTGGACAAGTATCATGTTGTTTTGTCACTTCTTGGTAAAATTTTGTCTTTTCTTTTCTTCTCAACTAACATAAGATTTCCTACAACTTTTTTTCATTATTTTTTTCCTCTTTAGTTTGTTAATCGGTCAAATAAATAATAATCTTTTGTTTTTTACTTTGTTGATAGCCCTTCGAAAGTATTGTGCAATTGAATTCAAATACGAAACGATCATTTTGATTTTGTTGAATGCACTTATGTGTGACAAATCGAAATTAGGACAATAAACATTATTGTCACAATAATATTCATCCCAATTAACATGTATTCCAGTAACGGGTGTCTACGTATCAATTTCGTATTTCTCTTGAAACCGCTAACAATTAAAGTGTTAATTTATTCTTTTAATAGACGGTCTAAATAACAAGATGAAGTGAATACTTTTGTATAAATTAGTTTTGTTTTTACACGATTGATTTTCTCTTATCCAATCAGTTCATTTTATCAAACTAAAGGAAAAAAAAAACAAAAAACTAAAAAAAACAAAAACAAAAACAAAATATGAGTAAATCTTTTTAACTTACTTTAATTAACTCGCTGATAAAAAAAAATTAGTTCCCTTCACCAAATTAGTTTACTTTACTTTTTTCTTATCGAATCATGCAAATGTCTTTCTATATGAGTAAATCTTTTTAACTTACTTCAAATCATTTTTGATATCACATCTGATACAACATGGGAAAGAAATCCTAGAGTTTAGATTTTTATTTATGGAAAGAAAACATTAAGATAGTCTCACACGTAATTTGAATAATAAGGCTATTAAATTCTATTGTGTCATTGTGATTGCATATATGTTACATTTTAAATCTAATTATAATATGGCTTACATGTCACTCATATTTTACCTTAGTTCATCAATGCATATTTGCCGCCCGCATTGCATATTGCATGTTAGTGGCTTAAGGTTAATTCAAAAATATTTTTGAAATAAAATAAAGTAATCCAAAAGGGCGTTATATTTATCTTGTGTAATTAAGTTCTCATATCCATGAAATCTCTAGTTTGCAAAAGCAAAATATTATCCCACATTTTAGTTAGGTTTCTAATCGATCCATGATAGATTCGTGGTCACTCCAAAATGAATTGATTTTCATGTTTAAGTATTTAAATCAAAACTCCAAAGTTGTAATTGGTATGAACTTGAGAGAATTCGTGTTAAGTGTTTGCTTAGTAATCATTGGCTTTCTCTTAGTAGTTCACCGCTAGAAGGTAGCGACATGAAGGCCCTGGCGATGGAAAAATATTTGACTAATATTTTTTTGATAATTTTCTCTCTTTCTTTGTGTATGATTTACACAAGATATATATATATAGAGAGAGAGAGAGAGAGAGAGAGAGAGAGAGAGGCACATAGCAAAAAAGGCATTGTATATAACCGAAAAAAGAAAATTAATTAATAGATGCATGACAAAGTGAAATTTGTCTTATTTCAATAAATAAATTTAAATAGTTGATAATTTGAAGTAATCTTAAATTCTAACATTTTAAGAGATTTATGTGGTTGTATGATTGTTTTAGGGTTAAGGACACCAAAAGTACCAACAACACCCTTTTTTTTGGTCAAATACAACACTCTTTTGGGTGTCATAACTTTTCAATCGATCACTTAAGTCCCGTAACTTATAAAAAATGTTCATGCAATCTCATAACTTTTAATGACACGTAAAAGTTTTGGGCAAGGGAAATTGCCAATGTCAGATAAGTAAACGTCTTTTCTTCTTCTTTTTTGAAAAATTATAATATTCAAGTGATCGATTGAAAAATATGTAACCAAAGTGAACGTTGTACAAAAGTTATGGCACTTCTAGTCACTTTTTCCCTTATTATTTATGTTGACCCTTTTAAATCACCATTTTAGGCATTGTTTAGGAATATGTGGTCACGATTGATTATAATGTTACTAGAAGTTTTTCCACAAAAGTTTGAGATGTAAAATTATGTTTTATTCTCTTTATAATAAAAAGAATAGAGATAGATATATGCATGGTTAACATGATCATCGTCTTGGAAAGCTAGAGAAAACCGTCAATATACATTAGAAGCCATCACAAGGGTTGCATTCTTTTCCTCCCGCGAAATCATGCGAACATTTTAATCTAGTATTACGGAAAGCAAGATTCTCTTTTCTAGGCTTGTAATGCAGCTCGGAAATCATGTTCTGGTAATTTGTTTCGGGATAATCACTTCAATATCAGATTCTAAAGCCTCTCAACAATTTTACTTCTTGTATTCACCTTGTTAGATGGCGTTATTTTGTGAAGCCCACTTTCAATTGATGACCACAAGAAGAACACAAGCCTCAACAAAGAATTGATGGGTTCAATCACTTCAATGTGCAATGCCGTACAAGAAGGGGCATTTAGTTAGACGGGGCGAGCAGAAAAGGTTTGGTCGGATATATGACTTTATTCTTGTGTATATGCCTAAGACATTCTTTAATTTGTTTTTTGTACAATAAGCATATGACAAAGAATATCATTAAGTTTGCTTGTTAGAGAACATGATGAGAATAGCTGCTTTGGTACAAAGTTTATCCTCGGTTTAGATTGAATTTGCTGGAGGTGCCGAAACTTTTTTATTTATTAATTTTATATTGTCGTTTTTTTATTTCTTTGTAAAATTCTGTCTTTTTTTATTTTTTAACTGACACAGGATTTTTCCTACAACTTTTTTTTATTTATCCTCTTTAATTTGTTAATCCAATCAAAGCAAAAACTTGTCTTCTGTTTTCGGCCAACTTATCTATATCATGCGTCTTTTATGGTTTTGGATTTTGCTTTGTCGACAGCACTTCAAGAGTATTGTGCAGTTGAATCCAAATATGCTAAAATAATTTCGATTTTGTTGAATGTACTTATGCGTACAAATCAAAGTTAGGACAATAAACAAATACTTTAATGTTATCGTCGCAATAATTTTTATCCCAATTAATATGTATCCACTAACGGATGCATCATATAGAATGGGCTGCCGTGTACGTGCCGCGTGTCGATTTTCTTTTATTTCTCTTGAAACCGGTAACAATAAAGTGCGTATTTATTCTTTTAATAGTCGGTCTAAATAAGAAGATAAAGCTCATACTTTTGTAGAAATTAGTTTTATTCTTATATAATTGATTTTTCTCTTATCAAATTAGTTCATTATACGAAACTAAAGCAAGAAGAAGAAGAAGAAGAAGAAGAAGAAGTAGTCTGATGAATGAGTATCAGCAAAAACATTTAAATTAAATTGCCGAGAAAATTTAGTTTTCTTCACCAAATAAGTTTGTCTTATGTTTTTCTTATCGATTTATACAAATGAGTGCCTACACAAGTAAATCTTTCGAACTTACTTTTGTCCGAGCCATATCACTTTCGTCGTCTCGTCTAACACAACATTGAAAAGAAACACTAATCTTTTCGTAGGAGGGCCGAGATAAATTATCACGCAAATTTGTCGTTTTTAAATAATTTTTATTTTTTTCTTTTTCTTTTCTTTCTTTTTTATCCTCCCTCCTTCTTCCTCCAGCCGATCGATCGGCGGGCTTGGGCAATAGCCGGTGATCAGCCAAAGGAAACAACTGCCAAGGGTCGCCCTCGCCAAAGGCCAATGCATGCAAGACCGGCCCTTGCCGGCCTTCAACAAGGATCGCCCTCGCCATAGGCTAGCAAGGGTAGCCTTGCCAAAAGCTAGCGAGGATTGTCTTGCCAGATCTGTCGAGGTCAAGCCTTGCCCCAAGCGGGCAAGGCCGACCCACACCGAGCATCGACAAGGGGCAACCTCGCTTGGGCCTAACGACCGGCTGGAGGAAGAAGAAGGGAGCAAAAGGAAAGAAAAAAAAAAGAAAAAAGAAAGGAAAAAAATAATTCGAAAAATATTTAAAATTGGGAAAAAACCACTAAAAACCCCAAACTTTACCCTCTGTGACACATTTACCCCGAACTTTTTTTGTGACACCAAAAACCCCAAACTTTGCTATTTGTGACACATTTACCCAAACATACAAGAGGCTCGCCGGAAACCTCGCCGGCGAAGTCGCCGGAGACCTCGCCGGCAAGGGCAGCCCCGACGGAAAAAAGAAAAAACAAATAGAAAAAAAATAGAAAAAGGAAAAAAGACTAAAATACCCTAGGCTACAGTATATTTGGGTAAATGTGTCACAAATAGCAAAGTTTGGGGTTTTTGGTGTCACAAAAAAAAGTTCGGGGTAAATGTGTCACAGGGGGTAAAGTTTGGGGTTTTTGGTGGTTTTTTTCCTTTAAAATATTGCTAAAAATTATTCATGCGCCACGTAAGACAATCGGTCGTGTTGAGTAGGATAGTTGGCGTATACATCAGCAATTTCCGTTCAAAATTAACCAGATACACTCAATTGGCAAAACATGAAATTGATTAGGACTCAATTAATAAGATTAAAAGTTTTAGAACTGAATTGGCAAAAGTTAAATAGGTTTATGATTTTTCTCGAGACAATTTTCCCTAAATCATCGAATGTCGCGAAAAACTCAAAGATCTCCATCCGGTAAATGGTCAGACTTCGACTTCGTTCCTGCATGCCGCGTCGACGTAACCTGAAAAGAGCGCGTAGCCCGAGAGGTGACACGTTTCCTTAGCAAGCGAGCCAATGTTCTCCAAATCATACAGTGAAACCTCGACAAAGCTCCATCGATACCTTGGGGAAGAAGCTGACGCTTTGTTTTTCCACACCAAGCTGCTGCTGCTGCTGCTTCCCGTTTGGACATGAGGAAGCTTCCCCATGCCCAAATCCGTGGCGCGGTCCCCGCTTCACGAACCAATGACCGGACGGTTGTTTGGTTGCTTTCCTCAGAACACCGAAAAGAACTATAGTATTCCTAGAATTGGGTTTTTCCTTCCTTCGGTCACCAACTTTCCACCACCCAATAAGCTAAATTTTCCAAGTTCCTTAATGGTAGATTCCTCAGCAGATTCCTGGGAATCATCCGCTTTCAACCTCAGTGCTGCTCCGAACGTGACGGGAACGCTTTCCTCACGGGCGCCACCCCGCCGGTCGGTGCCCTCCCCCCCCCCCGCCGGCACCCCCGGTGGGGGGGGGGCGGGCCGACGGCAAGCCACGGGCGCCGTGACCCGGGCGGCGGAGGGGGCGGGCTTCGGCCCGGCTCGAACTGTCGCCGTTTCGCGACGGCCCGAGGAAAAGTCGTTGGGTTCGTCGCGTTCCCTGCCCTGTTGTTGTTCCGGTCGTAAAGCGCGACTCTCTAGGAACCGAATATGCTCGGGAATTCTCTGACTTCAACGACCCGCATTTATGCCTTTTTTCTACTCGCCACTTCATCACGCCAAGCATATGCCCTCCAAATATTCTACTCAACCCTCCATCTTAATATATATATAAAAAAAAAAAACACACCCACTTCTCGTCCTCTCTCTCTCTCTCCCTCCCTCTATCTCTCTCTCCCCTGCATTCGCACGTACCCGAGAAACTCTCGCTCTCCTCCCCTTTGATCCATAGCTTGGGTCGATCCCTCCTGGTGGGTTTCAGTTGACAGGAGCCCCCTCGTCTTCTTAGATTGGCTATCCATGAAATTTGGCAAGTGGCTGAAGCAGCAGATCCAAGAGACATTGCCCGGATGGCGCGACAAGTTCCTGTCCTACAAGGAACTGAAGAAGCTGGTGAGGCTCATCTCCTCGGCGCCCCCCCGCGGCGGCGGCGCCGGAGCCGGGCACCCGGCGTACGGCAGGGCCGAGGCCGAGTTCATGTACCTGCTGCACGGCGAGATCGAGAAGTTCAACTCCTTCTTCGTGGAGAAGGAGGAGGACTTCATCATCCGGCACAGGGTGAGTTCCCTCCTCCCTCCCCTTTCTCTGCTCTCCCGATTTTACCAAAGTCCCACGCGGCGCAAATTTGGAACATAGGCGTGTCCAATTTGCGAAAAGGAAAGCCAAATATTGTTTTTTCTCGGGGGGCACGCGGGTCGGCCGAGTCAGCTGCGAGTTGATCCGTCGGGAAACTCGGTGACTAGGTTTCGATCTGGTTGCATTTTCGACTTAGCGAAGCGCCGGCCGTGGCGAAATTGGTTCTTGGGGGGGTTGGCCAAGATATAGGGGGAGCGAATTAGGTGAGCCGTTTCTATTATTCTACACCATTTTTAGGCGGTCCATCTCCGCCCGTCGAAAGTGCGATGCGACGTCACGGCATGTATGAGTGGACCCCGCAGCGCGTACTCGGATCATCGAGGGGTCCCGCGTGTAGAGCAGGTACGAGCTGAATGATCATGTGAGAGTCGATACATATTTGGCGAAAACCGATGTTGGCACTTCGATCGATGTTAGATGCAACGATTTGGGTCGCGTGCATGCGCGGTTGGGCATAGGAGAAAACGCGCCGTCTCGGTTTGTGACCCTAGAATATCCGACTTTGGTTAACGGTCTAACTTGACAGCCGAGATAAAATAAAATCCCGATTCGATGGCCGAATCATACGTGAGATCCACAGAATCAATAAGGTGGACCGAGTTGACTCGTTGACTGTAGCGGTCTGTCGTATGAATCTAACTCGACGGTGCAGGTGTGCATGTCTTATTTGACCTTATTCGGCGGCTAAGTCGTGCGTGGGACCCGCCGCGCGATACCGTCGGCTAAGTTGACTCGTTGACTATAGAGGTCCGCCGTACGGGTTCCAATGTACATGCGAATCCGTTCTATGCTTCGGGGAGCAGAAACATGTCAAGGAGGTTAGAGATTAAATTGCTATAAACCCAACGAGACAATTTTCTTGGTTTCAAAACCCGCCTAATGCGTGTAACACATTCACAAACTCAAGTGCACTCTACAGCACTCGGTGAAAACGCCCGTCAGAAACATGTACTGCCACATCAAGAAGACGACGTACGTTAGGGATGTTTTGCTACTTGGGACAGGATGACCGTAGCAGCAGCACAAGTTTAGATATCCCTGTTGTCAAAGCTTTGGCGAAACTAAGATTTCCCGCGTCCTGTTACGAAAATCTCTCCAATCTTTCTCTATTCGCTGGACCGTCGGAGTCGTTTTGTTTCAATAGCCGATCTGCTGGGAAGGTTTCGATTGGACAAACTAAGTCGAGTCCGACGATCCTGACCGGATATGTCCGAGCTGAAATGCCTAGTTCCTGTTCAAGTCCTCTGTAAGCAATGTCTATACTGAATATGAGACCAAATCTCCATTCTTTCCCCCTTAAGAACGATATGACAGCATTCGATCTGGTTTTTTTTTCTCATCGAGGGTGTGCGAGCACGCGGCGATCTTCGCATCGAGAGATGGCGACTGCCGACAGGTATGAGTTTAACGAAAGTAGTAATCATCTCAAGGTGATTGAATTCGCAGGAGCTTCAGCAGAGGATCCAGAAAGTGGCTGGCACCTGGGGAGACAAAGGAAGTCAACCTTCAGAGAAGCTTTACAAGGAGGAGATGACCAAGATCAGGAAGGACATCGTCGACTTCCACGGCGAGATGGTGCTGCTGATGAACTACAGCAACATCAACTACACAGGTAGCTACTCAAATCCGACATGGCCCTTGTCGTCGAGAAGCAATCACGCGAATTAGAAACACATAACCGTGATACCAATCGTTAAATCCACTGGACTTTCGTTTTCGCAGGGCTCGCCAAAATACTGAAGAAGTATGACAAGCGGACGGGCGGGCTGCTGCGCCTGCCGTTCATACAGAAGGTCCTGCAGCAACCCTTCTTCACGACCGACCTCGTGTCAAAGCTGATCAAGGAATGCGAGGGCACGATCGACGCGGTTTTCCCGATGGAGGAGCGCAAGAAGGCGAGACCCGAAGAGGAGGCAGGAGTCTCCGACCCCGTGGCTGGAGACGGGATCTTCCGGAACACCGTGGTCGCGCTGAGGACGATGCAGGAGATGAGGAAAGGGAGCTCGACGATCAGCCAATTCTCTCTGCCCCCTCTCAACCTGCCGGACTCCGATCTCGCCCGGTTCCTGCAGCTTAATTCTCCTATACAGATATCTTGATGGCTAGGACACTTTGTCATTACCACCATACGTATGATGCTAGTTGAAATCAGCGACGTCGCGCGACGCGTTCTTGTGCGCCGTTCAAGATGCGTACCATCCGCGACAAGTAAGCTACGGGCTTTTTTATATAAGTAGAGATCAGAGAGAAACTGACTTGTATGATCCGAATCTTTGCCACAATCTAAGGGGTAGTTGATAATTAAGTCGTGCTATCATCAAACCCGTCCATTAATTTCGTGTATCGCCTCTAGACTGGACCCGAGAAGTTAGAAATTAAGGCGTGCCATAGCTTAGATTCTATCTCTCAACCTTCACTTGGAGCTTAGCTCGACCCGGCATTCTAAATGCTCGAGCTTGACTTCAATTCGGCTTGATTAGTAAAAGCTCGAATATACACGTAAATCTGAGCGCCGATTTAAATCGGCATAAGGAAAAAAAAAAAACAGGGAAATTCGTATACATATGTAATCTGCGCGCAATTCCAAGTTCTCGGGAGCTTCTCCCAGATTTCCTTCCATTTGTCCCAGCTCATCCTAATTCTTAAAAATTATTCTTGATTAATCATGTCATGTTAGCAAAGCATATTGTTAATAAATTAGACAATAATTGTTCAAAAGAGAATTTCTATTCTATATGCGGGTAATATGTATTTTGTCTTAATTTTTTTTTTTTTATAACTCTACCAAACTTCCCGTATATGGTTTCCGGTGGAGGAATTTGAATCCCAACTTTCAAAATCCCGAACTTCGCATTTTTAGGGTAGCATAGAAGACCAATTTGCTCTTCCTCCGACCTGGGATTAGAAAGACGGTAGGGATCTTCATGAAAAGAAAAGCGTCAATTCGGTCCAATCCGACTCTTGATGATAAAACTCGAGGTGCAAATCGAAAACGTTTTCAAAGGTAAGGGACGCAATTGCAAATTTATAGGTGGACAAAATTGAAACAGGAAACAAACTTGAGGAACCATTTTGTAGTTTTTTCTCACCATAATGGGAGAATTAAGGAAGGCTACAATATATAAGACGTACAAGTCGGAGGCCCGAGCACAGAGCAGTTTGCTGAAGTCTGACCGGGGAGATCCAGCCTTGTGCAGCTATCCAGAGCGAGGTGAGTCCGAATTGAATCTTGTGACCTCCAATTCATAAAACCCTTTTCTCCTCTGCTCTTCTTTGCACTCTGCTTCGATGTCGAGGATCGATGTGAGAGTACTCTTTGCTCTGTCGTCAATTAGGTTCTGTTTTTTCTCTTTTCCGTTTTGGGTATGATAATCTGCTAGCGCTTGAGATTTGGATTTCTTATTCGTTTTCTTGAAGGTGGGTGCTCTTTGTCCATTTCAGTTTTATGATTAGTACAAGCTCTGCCTCATCAATCCACAGTAAATAAAATAAATTATGTTTGTTGGGTCTGAGACAGAGTCATTACCAAGGTGATGGCATTGGATTTCATGGTCAGATAAGGAATTTGTTGCCTACATCAATTGGTGAAGCTTGCTGAATCATTCACACAAGAAGAAACAAATGATTGAAACGCGATATAATGGCAATTAGTGCCTTCCAGGCTCATATTGCTTCATGTGTTTTAAGTTCGCCTTACCCTGTCTTATCGATGGTTGATGAAATAATTGCTAGTGTTATTGAGGTGCTTAGCTGACCTGTAAGGCAGAACTAGCGATTGTTTGTTATCGGCTTATATTGTGTTCATATATATTAGCATTCGAGGATTTTTTAAACTCTGATGATTGCGAGTCTTGTGCCCGTGTTTTTCTAGATCTGAAATTTCACTTCATGTTCACACTGGACTTGTCAATATTAGGCCTTAGAGATCAAGCGGGTAGCTGCAAGAAAAACTGTGAAGATCCAACTAAGATTCAAAACTATGAATCAAGGAGCAGCGATTTTGGCTCACAGTCCATCTGCTATGTCTACTGCTGCAGTCAGAACCCATTCTCAGAGATGGAAATGTTTGAGCTTGAAATCATCATGTCTTATCCATATTCGTGGCTTCTGTCTTCCAGGTAAATTTCCCATTATCCGCTGTCAAAAGATGTCTCAGTGGGAACCTTCACCAGATACTTATTCACCGAGAGAGGATGGAGATAACCTTGTTACCAAAACCACAAACTTATTTGAAAACTTGAGCTCCGAGAGCGCGTCTAAGGCACTGGAAGTGAAAAAGGCAGAGGAGCTTTCTGGCACGAATGATCAGAATTTGTTAAAGACTATGTTTTTTAGATGGCCAATGTGGCTTCTGGGTCCTTTTGTCCTCCTTTTGACAGGCATGATGCCAACGCTATGGCTGCCGATATCTTCAGTCTTCCAAGGCCCTAACATCGCCAGCTTGCTTTCATTGGTTGGGCTGGATTGCATCTTTAACTTGGGTGCTACGCTTTTTTTCCTCATGGCCCGATTTCTGTGCCCAGCCGACAATATTGGTGCAGGAGCAGTACAGCAAGGTTCCTTTTAGCTATCAATTCTGGAATGTCGTTGCTGCTATTGTGGGAGTTACTGCTCCCTTGATGATACTCTTTGGATGTCAAAAGGGCTTGTTCCAACCTCAACTGCCGCTCATCTCATTCACAGTACTGTTGGGCCCATACATGTTGCTTTTGTTTGTGCAAATTCTGACTGAAATGCTGACGTGGCATTGGCAATCTCCTGTTTGGCTAGTGACACCGGTTGTTTATGAGGCTTACCGGGTATTACAGCTGATGAGGGGTTTGAAGCTTGGGACTGAAATGAATGCTCCTGGGTGGATGTTGCATACGCTTAGGGGCCTGGTGTGTTGGTGGGTGCTTATACTTGGTGTGCAGCTCATGAGGGTTGCTTGGTTCGCTGGTGCCTCTGATCAAACACGTTGGAGAGGATCTGCTTCTGCTGATGGTTAGGTTGTATATAGTTAGTCATGGTTGGATGGTAAGTTCTCACAATCAAACATGTAGATAACTCAGCATATTAGCAACTATATTGCGTTGGAACTTGGAAATATGCGGTTCATTGGCATTCTTCGTGTTTTCTGGTGTATATCTGCTGACATATTACCAATACAATCAAAGATTCTTGTGCCTTAAGGTTCAAGCCAGTTGCTTTTCTACAGTTCATCCCAAGAACAGGTTGTTTGTCTTTGTCCTGCAGACGAGTGTTATGTTAGTCCAATGAGTAGAAGGGCAAATGGGTAATTTTATTTTGGTTCTTGAGTGTAATTAACTTTTTTTTTTTTCGTATCTTTTCCATTCTATACCCCGTCCCAATTCAAGTGTGGCCTGTCAACCAATTGTGCCTGACTTGAAATTCAATCTTGGGTCCTGTCTTGGACTGTCGTATGTCGTGCCATTTCACCACGCCCCCACTGTGGTGAAAGAACAAAGGAGGCATGTTATCCCTTCTAAGGCTTACATTGATCACAACAGGACAGATGTGACTTATATTCCTTAAGAATACATTGCCCCCTTCTGTCTCAGTGGTAAAGAAAAAAGATGACTATTCAGGTTAAAACTTGATCTTTGACAGTCTGCATGACGGGTACTTATAGTCCTCGGCATTGTGCATGCCCTGCAGTCTCACCAGGATAATCATGATTAGGCAGGTGCTAAACCATTGTTTAGCCTCTGAGTCGAAGCTGACTTGATGTTAGTCACCTTACTTCTTGGAAAAAAAAAAGGTGACTTCTGCTGGCAATCTGTTAAGCTTTAGATACAGTGTTCTTCTGCTTTGCACCCGGTCTTGTCTTGGCATATGGCGTCGCCTTTTCTACTTGTAGCTTGAATTGAGTCGTGGCCACATCTGTGAGATGCCTTTCTGATTTGTTTGAAAATAGCCATTCATTCGGTGCAAAGTCGCGTTCTGATATCACTGCAGTGCACAAAGCCAGCAACGTATGATCCACAATTTTATCAGAATTAATGTGCAGTCACCCGGTTCGCTGTACTGTGATTAATGATTATTCTGCGCAGGTAATCCTTTGACCGTCTTGCTCTGAGTTTATCTGAAATGTTAGTGCGAGAATATGAAGTTGTAAGTGTGATATTCGTCCGATTTGCCACCTTGATTAAAAACAAAGCTCGGTGATGCTGTTACTGATAAGAGAGATTTGTATTGTTGGCCAAAACCTGCCTTGGCGTATGCATGACTGCTTGAAATTGTTCTGTACTGGAACCAAATCAGAATCGACTCTCAAGCCTTTGAACCGGATATTGCGATCGGATTAGAAACACACTTCCCTGTGATCTCAACCTTATCGTTTGCCCATATTTGAAAATGCTTACCACATGTGTCGATTTCGGTTGTTTTTGATAGAAGTAACATGGGGCAATCTCAGTTGTGACAAGATTGATTAGGAAAATTATCAAAAAAGTCCTAAATTAAATTCAGTCCTAAATATTTTAATTGTGTTAGTTAAGTCTTTAATCTTTTTACGTTTTGTTAATTGAGTCTATCGGCCAATTTTAATTGAAAATTACTGAAGTGGATGCATGTCATTCTAGGAGCATGACCGGCATTGACATGGATAATTTTAATAATATTTTGATATTTTTCTCCATTTATTTTTTTCATTTATTTTTTATTTTCTTCTCTTTCCTTTTTTTCCTTTTTTTTAATTGTAGCCGGCAAGGGTCAAAGCCCTCGATTGCAGCCTCGCGGCCCTTGCCAAGTCTAGGCAAGGACTGCCATGGTATAGGCAAGGGCCGTGAAGCCCTCGCCAACTGCAGGCGAGGGTGCGACCCTCCAACATGTGACCCTTGCAACTGGCAAGGGCTTCGCGGCCCTGACCTAGTGGCTGCAGTGGGTTGGACAAAAAAAAAAAAATGGAAAAAGAGAAGAAAATTAAAAAAATTAATAAAAAAAATTTGAAAAAAAATATATGAAAATATTATTAAAATTGTCCACGTCAGCATTGATCGAGCCATGTAAGACAGTCGGCATCCACGTCAATAATTTCCAATCAAAATTGACTTGATGGACTCAATTGGCAAAACATGAAAAAGTTTATAACTCAATTAACACAATTAAAATGTTTAAGACTAAATTGACAAAAATGCAATAAGTGTATGATATTTTGGTAATTTTCCGTTTGTTCATTTTAATTGTTTGTGCACCTGTGCATATCACATTTTACATGACGGTTAATTTAGAGATAGTAACACCGACGAGCATTGCATGCCCCTTCAGATAAAGAGAGGAGATTTTGAATTGCTCACCATATGTCAAAGCAAACCTTTTCGCAAAAGGTAAAAAGTACGCAAAATGACGTTAAATTAATATAGCGTAATCAAACCTTCAAATTCCGTGATCCTGTACACTCTCCAAAAGCATTTAGCCTTGTATGCTTAAAGAGTCGTGCGCGAACTAGATTTAGGATTTTTTATTCTCGGGAAATCTCTTGTGTTAGTACCTCTAGGACCGCAAAATCAATCCCTCGATATGGAACGGATTTCGGATCGAAACGAATTTCCGGTTGAACCTCTTGACGTTCACATGTATGATTCTAGGGAATGACATTATTAAGGATCTCAAATGAAACTGCCTATAAAATTTGGTAGACCTCCGGGACGTAGTCAAAGCACTGGCGTGATAAACCCTAGCCCGCCGGAACCCAAAATTTGTGTCCAGATATTTTTACGTCGAGTCAAAATCCGATGAGGCTTACAAACGTTGCCATCCTACTCCGGCGTTGTGTCTCTCTCTGCTCTTTCGCTCTCGGTCGCCGCAGAGAAAAGCTCGGGGTTCGCCTCCGATCCCTCCCTCTGATCCCGCCATGAGCACCGGCAATCTCCTCAGCGTCGAACCTTAGGAGCTTCAGTTCCCTTGTAAGCCTCATCGGGTTCTTTAATCTTTGAACTGCCACGTTGCCTTTTCGATCTCTGTTCGTTGGAGTCAAACTCTTGCTCTTCTTCTTCTTTTTCCGAATCCCATGTCTGATTTTGCTAATGTTTGCTCAGTCGAGTTGAGGAAGGAGATCTCTTGCTCTCTCCGGCTGTCGAACAAGACCGACAACTATGTAGCTTTCAAGGTATAATTTGATCTTCCACGGCTCGGCGAATCTCTTGCATGTCCTTCCACTTTCCGATTCCTCGCTGCGCTCTTTTCTTCTTCCTGAATTTGAGTGCTCTTTGCATGCGTCCTCTATGGTGTTTGCAGGTGATGACGACGAAACCGAAGAACTACGGCGTCAGGCCTAACCGTGGAATCGTGTTGCCTAGGTCTACCTGTGATGTTTTAGGTGTCTCTCTCTTGCTCCACTTTCGCTTATATGCGAGCATTCGCATCTTGAGAGACAATCCTCAATTGTTCTCTCGTGTTCATGATTGATCGACTTCCAAGTCTTTAATCAGACTCGATCTTTATGCCCTTATAAGTGCTATCATGCTTACCATGCAGTTACAATGCAAGCTCAAGAGGAAGCACCTCTCGATATGCAGTGCAAGGATAAGTTTCTCATTCGAAGTGTAACTGCGAGTCCGGGGGCGACCGCGAAGGATTTCAGGTGAGAAATGGTAATGGGTATCACAGAGACTTTGCTCACAGCATCGACTTAGGTTCTGTTGATGCAGATATTAACCTAGCGATTTTTGTCGGTGTTGGATTCCAGCTCAATGAAGAGCCGGGCCGCAACATCGAAAAGTGCAAGATGAGGGTTGTTTATGTGGCTCCCCCGCGGCCTCCTTCCCGAGCTCGAGAAGTATATTCACCACCAGCATCCATTTCAGACAGCAGAAACCTGAACATCCTGGGATTCACAGCCGTGAGTGCTTGATTTATTCTTAGTTCTATTGGCATCTGCAAATAAATCATGATGTTACCACGCTTGCTTCTTCGGCAATTAATAGTTTATAATTCAATGGTCAGTGGTTTCACCCTTCTTCAGCTGTGGTTTCGATTCTCTAAAGAGTCGTATCTATAGTTTTGTCATTCCAGTCACGCGATCTGTGGCACTCTCCACAAGCATTTGGCCATGGATCTCTAGAGAACTTGCAAGTGATCTAGGTTTTAGATCCTCGGGAAACCCCATTTCTTAATGCCTATATTTTGTTCAGCCTGTCTTCGGTTCGTTCTTCTGGGAACAGCATAGCAGTCACCTCTAGGACCGCGAAATCGTTCCTTGATGTGGAATGGATTGGATCAAAACGAATTTGCGTCGATATATGTAGAAGGAATGTGATTATTAAGAATCTTAGGTGAACTGCTTAGTGCTTACATGCTCACAATGTTTGGTTGCCCTCCTAAGTTGGCAAGGAAGGAACTCAAATATACCACATTATATATGGCTAGCAAGATGAGGCTATAATTGAATTAAAAAGAAAAAAGAAAAGAAAAGAAAAGTATAAATACCAATAAAAAAACTCAAATATTATTAAAAACTATCAACACCAACGTCAGCCGTACCATATAAAACAGCTAGTATCCACGTCAGCGATTTCCAGTTAAAGTTTTGTTTAAAATTGGCCAAATTGACCGGATAAACTCAGTTGGAAAAATTTAGAAAGATTTAAGATTCAATTGGTAAAATTAAAAGATTTAGAACTGAATTAACAAAATCGCAATGGGTTTATAACTTTTTAGACAATTTTCCGAGTACCATTAATGACAAGGAAAACACACCGATCTGTCTATTTTTTTTTGCCAAATAAAACACACAATCCGCTTGTGTCCTTCACATTTTCAATTCTCTATTTGTTATTTTGAAGGTTCAAGAAACTTTCCACCACTAACGAGTGTGTGTGTGTGTGGGGGGGGGGGGGAGGGGTGTTCTAATCAAAGCCCGATTTGAATGATCGCATTCCTTGTTTCGACAGCCCTAAACACGACCATAACCGAACCGGCTTGAGGATTTCGGTTCTAGTCGGGTTCGATCGAGCTATTTGGTCAATAATTTTTGGTACCTCATCTTCTACCCCGTTATCCGCTAAGCATGGCCCATTTCTGTGGGCAGCGAGTTATAATCATGTTCATAATTTGTGTCAAACACACAAAGCATCATAGTTTTGGTTCTACACGTCAAATAATTAATTTACAATTCGGGTCATGTTCTGAATTTTTCTTTTCTTTTCTTTCCCCTCAATGAATTTTCTTTTTTTTTTTCAATAGGGGAATAAATATAGAAAAAAAGGTAGGAGGAGGAGGAGGAGGAGAAGACGACGACGCCGTATCGAGGTGGAACCGTGCCCATATCAGAGGAGACACAAGCCCAAAGCGGACGTCAAATTGGAATCGGGCACAAACGTCGCCGTCCCGCTCCCGCTCCCTCTCCCTCTACCTCTCTCGCTCTCGCCGCTGCTCGCCGCAGCCGCTGCCGGGGAAGGTTCCGCGCCGCCGCCGCCTCCGCCTCCGCCGCCGACTCCGATCCGCCCCCCGCGATTCCGCCATGAGTACCGGCGATCTCCTCAGGATCGAGCCGCAGGAGCTTCAGTTCCCCTGTAAGCCTCGTCGGATTCCCTCCGATCTTTGAGCCCGCCGCCGCCGGTGGCGTTGCTCTCCGCGCCCGTCCGGATCTCTGTCCGGCGTCGATTTCTGTTCTTCTTCTCTCTTTTTGAAAATCCCGTGCCTGATTTTTGCTGATTGTTTTGGTCAGTCGAGCTGAGGAGGCAGATCTCGTGCTCTCTCCAGCTGTCGAATAAGACCGACGGCTATGTAGCTTTCAAGGTGAAATTTTGAATTTTTCCTACGGCTCTGGGGAGTCTCTTGCGCACCGATTCGCTTGGCGATTCCTCGCCGTGCTCTCTTTTCTTGCAGAATTTTGAGCCTTTTCTTTTCCTTTTTGCATGCGTCGTTGATGGTGTTTGCAGGTGAAGACGACGAATCCGAAGAAGTACTGCGTCAGGCCTAACACTGGAATCGTGTTGCCTAGGTCTACCTGTGATGTTATAGGTCTCTCTCTCTCTCTCTTTCATTTTCATGGTCGATCGACTTCTTAGTCTTTAATTAAGCTCAAACTTTATGTCCTTATGAGTGATGCCATGCCATGCGTACCGTGCAGTTACAATGCAAGCTCAAAAGGAAGCACCTCTCGACATGCACTGCAAGGATAAGTTCCTCCTTCAAAGCGTAACGGCGAGTCCGGGGGCGACCACGAAGGAAATCACGCCGGAAATGGTAATGGGTGTTACGGAGACTTTGCTAACAGCGCTGGCTCGGGTTCGATTAGTGTAGAAAATTAACCTAGTGGAGGTTGTTGGTGTTGGATTCCAGTTCAATAAAGAGTCGGGCCATAATGTTGAAGAGTGTAAGCTGAGGGTTGTTTATGTGGCTCCCCCTCGGCCTCCATCCCCAGTTCGAGAAGGATCGGAAGAAGGCTCCTCACCACGAGGCTCCGTTTCAGACAATGGAAACTCGAATAACTTTGAATTTACAGCTGTGAGTGCTTGATATATTCTTGATTTTATTGGTATCTGAAATTTATCATGATATTAGAATGCTTGTTTCACCTGTGATAGATTATAATACAGTGGTCAATTGTGGTTTCAGGCTTCAAAGACATTTGCTGAGTCGCAGGACAATGCACCTGAGGTACTTTTATGTTTTATGCACGCATTAAGAATCGCCAAAAAGTTAGACCTTTTGTTTTGTCATTCGGCAATTGCATATAAGTTTGTGATGGTTTACAGTTAAATCAGAAACTGCAACCTTGAGTTGGTAACCTTTACTATTAGGGATTGGCTAACTGTCCTCATTGCCAACCAAACTCGAAAAGTGAAAAAGGATTCCAGATTTGATGAATGAAAAAGACAATTATGATTCTTCTTTGGTTCTTATTCCACTGGATTATTGGCAATGTCCTATGTCTGACATTATCCATCATTTAGCTTGAGAGTTCATGGAAGGTAATATGATCTTTGCCTTTTCAAGATTCTTATTCATGGTTTTTCTTTTTCATTTGAATGAAGTGGATAATGAAGAACTAATTTAAAGGAGTTTTTTTTTATGGAAATAAAAGTGCTAGTCTGGTTGTGATGGTGAGAGTTTATTTCTCTAGGGGCATATAATATGTGTGGACGTGGACAAAGTTGTCGCCCATTAAAAAAGTAATTTTTGGGGTCATGATGAAATAATTATGCTGCTATGACTTGGTATAGCAATCTTGAATTATGGCTTTTTCATGGTTTGATCACTCATAAGTAGATTGTGGATATTTAGGAGCTCATCTTTCTTATTCTTTCAAAAGGACAATGAGGTAATGTGAAGGTTAGCATGCAGAAGTTTCCATTGTCAATGCAGCATCATCGAGAAAAAGTATTATGCATGAATTTATTTTACATTTTGCAATGTCAAGAAAGGGGAGGGGTTGTTGTAGTGGATGGAATGGAGTAATAATAGGGAGATTTCGTTTCCATGATGAAGAAGAATATTTTAAAGCATTTCTCATAATCAAACATGGTAGAAAGGTTATGCGATTGTGGGTGGATTATATTATTACAGTTAACTAATTCGTGAGTATGTGGAAATGCTAAAATAATACTAATATGACTTGTCTTCTGTGGAGGCTGATTAAAGAATGTGGAGTTAGGTTCATGAATAAAGGAAATAACTTGACATTGGGTGTGTTCATTCGCAGGAGTGTGACGTGGATGTAGCTTAAGTTGAGGCTAGTGTAGTCAAACGTAAAAAGCGCTAAGACTCTAAAACACCGGATCCCAAAAGCACAACAGTTGCTTGCCTGAGTGAAGTAAGGCATTGACCTTTTTAGCATCAATAATCAAACAAGAATAGACTTTAAAATCGTATCAAATCAAAGTACATAGATAGATGATGGGCAAGAAAAACATGCACTCTAAGGATAGAATGAAGAATAGTCCAATCATAATGCCATATAAATTAAGAAGAATATAGAATTTGCAACGCAGTGAAATATCATGCTATGTTTAGCCAAAAACAAGCAAAAGGACAGAAGATAATTTCTCAGTTTCATCTCATCATCCATCACTCTCTCATCACCCAAATCTGCATCTCTTTCTTTCCATCCACTCACGTTGTCTTCTACATTCTCCTCACTTATTTCCTCATTCCTCACTATTAACTTCTTCCTCAAAATGTGATTTTGAAGATAAGGCCTCTGTTCTTGTCTCGATCTAGATTGAGATCAGATTTTTGTTCTTGATGAGTTCTCCAACTCAAGCTGCTCATGCAACTTCACCTCAAGTCATCGTCATTAAACACCAATTCATCTTCCATCATTGCAAAAGAATCAATTCCATTTTCCAATGATCACCCATTGCCTTTGTTGATTCGTCCATATGAACTGGATCAATCACATCACATCAATCATATCATTATTTAAGAGCTAGATCTGAAATTGTTTGGTCGTTTTTTTACCAGTCCTTAACTCCTTTTTACGTGAATCTGCAAATGTAGACTGAGATAATGAAGTATGGAATTAGATTTACAGAATAATACTAATTGGCAATTTTTTTGTATAATTATCTTTAGCGACTTCCTAAAGAATGCTTCGGGTTCTTTCTCACCTGGATGAATTGCTTGTCAAACTTAAAATCTTGATATTGACCCTTTGTACATTTGGAGCTGGCATTGCTAAAATTTCCCATCATTTAGCCAGATAATTTATTTTAAGAGAGCTACTAATAACTACTTGGGAAAAAAATGGAGGAAACACTGACCAAATGTAAGTTCTATAGCCAAGTGCGGCATTACCTAGTTATTCTTTTACAGCAAGGTCCAAGCCAAATAGGCCAGCGATTCTTTATATGATGACAACTCTTCCATAATTTTGTCTTGCGTGTCTACACTTGGAGTTAGAGACGATTTCCTTATACTCTTATATGATCCTTGAACTACTACATCAAACTCCAATCCAGATTGTCATAGACATTGAAAATTCATGGCTACAATTGGAGTTAGAGCCGATAAGGCTCTTATATCATCCTTGAACTACTACATCAAACCCCAAATTCAGATTGTCATTGATGTATTGAAAATTCAACAAGTGACCAGCTGCACATAAAGGGTGGTTTAGCTGACAATTCCCATCTTTCATCAGTCATTTCAAATTTCTCCAGATACTTATTTTCATTCACATCGAATGCTTTCCGTGGAGCTTCCTTGTCTCTATATGTATCCCATAGCCTGTTTTTCTCACTATCCGCAAGCTACAAGATATGTTCCAAAGGATTCAGAACTTTCAATATGTGTTCTTATGTTATTTCAAACAGCGACCTTGGTTTCTTCTTCCAAATTCCATTGGCTCTTCTTTGAAAATACTAGTTCTCCGGATGATGTTCTTTAGGCTATGAAAAGTCTTTATTGGTGCCACTTTTCATGATTGATTCTTGCCTCCAATGTACTTGCTAGTATATTAGGCATATGCTTTACATTAATTACGCCAATTAAGTAGGGTACTCCTGTATATATTTGAGCCTTTTGAACTTGCTTATATAAATTTGTAACCTCTTCATTGTTTTTTCGTAATTCACTCATTCTAATAGTTGGTGAAGGATGGATGCTTTCTTTTATAGTAAGTACTCAGTCAACTTCCAACCATATGTTCTCTTGGGTCATCGCAAGCTATAAATAAACTCTGTTTGAAAGTCTAGTCTATTGATTAGTAATAAAATCTTACCAAGCAAACTCCCCAGTACATCACAAATGTACAGAAGCAAGAAGAAGAAAAAAGAAAAAGCATAGTATACTAAATTAAACCAACATTTGGCTACTATTAGCTAGTGCTTATTGGTCTTTGCTCAGTGATAACAGATAGCATATGTGTAGTATGGATTAAGAGGCTTGCTTTAGACTGTTGAACTTGATGAGGTGAAAAGCTGCACCTGAGTGAGGATATAATAGGACTTGGATGGATTACATCTGGCCTTGTTGGTTATATGTGGCTTTGTTGGTGATAGCGACTTGCAGGAATCTGGGATGTTCCTTGAATTGTATTATGACTGGATTCATCCTTGGGGATGTTGTGAATGCAAGTAGGAGTTTATTGCATTTGTTAGATTAGACATGTCGTTTGTACATTACTTCGAAGACTACTTCTTTGGCCTGTCCCCAGCAAAGTCTTTAGTGTACCTTATTCAATTACTCTTACGTTGCTAGCAATAGTTGCTATCCAGGATTCAAGGATGAATTGCCCTAGTCACCATATCAACTTCAAAGTTCTGCATAAATCAGTCTGTTCATTTGGAGTCTCAGATTTTGCTGCAACAGCATCATCTACCTCATATTTAACACTTCGCCATTTGAAAAGCATGCTTCTGACGTATGTGCATCTAATGAGACTAACAACAAGACTTTGATATGCCAATGTGTGTATAGGATACAACTGGAAAGAAAAACTTATGTATTGATTCATCAACCTAATAAATTTTTACTAGATGTACAAAGAACTTATATTAAAACTTGTATGGTAAGTGATTGGGCAGGTTCATATTCGATATTTAAAAGGTGGGACCCAGACGCCAACTTCCAATCTAATCTGGTTGAATCACTTAGTAAATGAGTTTTTGTAAAGCGTCTTCAGCATTTCTCTATTAACCATGCCCTCTTGGTGCAGTTTTGCTTCTATTCATTTTCTGTCCCTTGAGCTTTTTACCATCATGTAGATTGTTGTTGGCGACTTATGAGTTGTGTCCACTTCATTAGATGAAGGTTCTAGTTGACAAAAACTTTGATAGCTGTAATTTATTATGGATGGTTTATTTTGAGGTCATTACATCTACAAATACTAAACTAGGATGCGGAGAGATTGACATAGGTTTCACTTCGCTTGATAATATGTAAATTAATTTGTTTTCAACCCCTAAAAGGAGAAGGAAGTTATGGATCTTAAATTGTATATAGTGTAAGGAAAGCAGATGTTTGAAATATTGTGCTGGGATTGTCTTGGAGCAGAGGACTCCTAAATATTGTTATGGTCTTGTATGGAGCCTCCTCAATGGAAGCCTTTTTCATGTTACAGCAAATGACTTAAACTATCTACTTTATTGCTGGATTAATAGATCCTTCAAAACTGCTGTTGTTTCATTTGATGGCCCATTAGTGTGATTATGTATCCTTTCTTTTGTGATGCCATTTTCAATCTGAATATAAATCCTTTGTGTTTCGCTCACCAAGAAATCAAAGCCTGTAACTCGGATACCCTGTTATTTAATTAAGGAATTACAATTTATATGAATTGCCCGTTCTCTTAGTTTGATATATTTCCTCTGGTTCCAGGCAAAGGCTCTAATTTTGAAATTGACTGAGGAGAAAAACTCAGCTATTCAGCTAAAAAACAAGCTTCAGCAGGAATTGGTAAGTGGTAATGTGAATGACTTTGATTGTTTTGTTTGTTGTCTGATGCAATGCTTTGCACTCGCTGTAAGGTTCAGTTTGCTTCCCTTCTCGTTTCAATGGAATTTCACTAGAAATGATACCATCTATGGAGACATAATGCTTAAACCAAGAGTGGCATAATTGAGCAACAGTCTGAAGATGCAACTGGACAAGGCTAACTGGGCTGTTTACTACCTAGGGGTCCAGTCATGATTTTGTGGTGAAATGCGGTGCTTAGTTGACAGTCGTGATTTAATGGCAAAATGGTGGTGCTTGTAACCTTTAAATTGGCAAGTAAAATCTATTCTAGGAAAAACAGTGGAAGCTTGTTCTGCCTATGCAAATGTCACCCACTTAAAGAGGGTATAGTATTGTGAAAAAAAGAGGGTATAGTTATGATCCAAAAAAAAAAACGGAGAGAGGGTATAGTGGCTGCAAACCACTATCTTAAGGTACAATGCTGGAATTCTATCAAGCTGGAAGCCAGTCTGTTTATGGGGTAAAGCATGGGAAGATCCTTGTTCCATATTCTAAATCAATAAAAAATACTTGATAGAGGTGACCAGCATTCATAGGACAGTTCAAAAGGAGTCGGGAATTTGACGAGGAATTATGAGTATTTGAACTTTTTTAGGACATGGTACTGAATAGAGCACAATGATTTGAGAGAATCTATATTGTCGGCCTCTTGGTGGGAAAAGGCGATGTCGATTCTTTGCTAAGTGGAAGGGCTTCATTGTCCTCTGCTGTCTACGTGTAGTGAATCTATTTCACGCGACTTTGCCACACTATCCTATTCATTGCTACTTCATATCTGTAAACGGGGAACTGGTATGAACTTGTAGAATAACTGGAGGTCAATTCCCAGTTATAACAATGAGAATGGACTGAAGAATTTGGGAAGTATGCTTGAATAGAACATGGATAATGGTTTAAGTGTTGGAGAGAGCCAGTGAAACAGCCTATGCTGATCAGATTAAGGTGATAAGATCACTGCTTTAAAATTTGAATTAAGATGTGTCCAAGTAGGATTATTCTGGCCATTTTGGAGGCGAGCACAATATAGATCTTCTGTGATGGACCCCAAAGAAATATATGCCGACTGTATCAGTAAATCAGCCATTTGTCAGTTGAGTTGCTGTTGCTGGGTCATGATTTTCACTTTGTCTCCTAACTTCACTTTCTAGAATTGTTAGAAGATATAGTTAGGATTGGCATATACATGCGCGGTTATGACCTAATGTTTGACAGAATATGGCAAATTATGTGGTTAAAGGGAAACAAGAAAGAAAAAAGACATTATGCAATGCGGAGCATGTTTATGGATGCACTCCACCGTGTGATGGGCAATTGAAATGGTTACTTCTGCGAGCAACACACTGTTGCCTTTATCGGTCTTGCACTGATGTCTTGATAAATTTCAACAGGAGCTTATGAGGCGACAAACCAAGGGAGGCCATGGTGGTATTTCATTTATATACGTCATTCTCATCGGCTTGCTTGGCCTCGTCTTGGGGTATCTCATGAAGAGGACGTAACCGGTTGACAGTCTTTGTATCCTCTGACGCCTTTGCTCAAGAAAGTTGTAGGACGGAAGAGGCAAAAGAACGAAACTTGTTCTCAAGAACCAGGGACTACAATTTCGGTGTGCGGGCATTCTGTACCACAGTCGGATGTATTTATCGTATTTATTCAGTTCTCGAACGGTACGATGGCGTGCTAACATTACAGAGAGTTCTCTAGTAGTTCAATAGGACCTTTGTTGATGCAAAAGCAAGATTCATGACCAATTGTTTTCGGTGTGACGTAGTGACGTTTATCTCTTTCCCCGGTTTGTTTTGTCGACTCTTTCTTACCCACACCATGGAAGTCTAAAAAGTTGTTCGGACATTGGCATTGATACGTCATTTGATTTGATCCTTTTCCTTACCGAGGATCTTATGAAGGTGGTTGTTTCATAAAAAATGAATAATTTGAAAAATATATTTTTAAATATTTTTGTAAATGATGAAAATGGTTTTTATTTATTTTTATAAGAAATAAAAGTAATTATTTTTAAAAAGTTAATTTTTAAATTATTTATTTTCTACGGAAAAAACATATCCTAAGTTGAAAAGGCTTACGGATTATTTCTAATCTTAGGCCGGGCAATTCCGCAAGCTAGCGCATCATTTAGACAGACAGGTCGTGCGTCTGTTAATTGGGTTCAGCGTAACCTAATCCGAATTTATGAAATTTTAGTTTGGGCAAGGGTTGGCGAGTTGATAAGGTTATCTTTGTAGGGTTTGGTTCGTGGAAGATTGAGCTTTTGTATTTTTTCTTTGTGAAATTTTTTGTATATTTTGATCGGTATGTTAGGTCCTCATCTTATCGTTCAATTTGATTCTTAAACTTTGATTTTGATCTGAGTTGGTTTTTATATCTCATGAATCGAACTAATTTGATTCTTTTAGCCGACTTGCAATCCAACTTAACCGTATGAAGTGGGAAACACCTCGGATAGATTGTCTTCGAACTCAGTGAACTCCCCGGCAGCCATTTATTATATCTAAAGCTTGATATCCACCAAACCATCTTTTGCCCTCGCTTTCATGGCATTGATTTAAAGTAAACCTATTAAACGGGTAGGTTGGGTCGGGTTTGGGTTGGGTCATAACTGATCAAACCCGACTTGACCCATTAACCCGTTTATGATCCATTTATTTGTAATATAAATATTTCGACCCATACCCGATTCGACCCGACTCATATTACTAAAACATTTCTATATTTAACTCAATATAGGAAAACTTGTTTCTTATGATTTTTTTTTAAGGAAAATGCCACAAAAAAGCCCAAATTATGTCACTTGTGATAAATTTATTCTGAATTTTTTTTTTGTGACACGAAAAATCTCAAACTATGCCACTTATGACAAATTTAGCTTGAACTTTTTTTTGTGATACAAAAATCCCAAACTATGTCACTTATGATAAATTTAGCTTGAACTTTTTTTTGTGATACGAAAAACTCCAAACTATGTCATTTGTAATATATTTACCCCACAATACTTTGGCCCAAGAGCATTTTCATCTTTTTCCTTTTTCTAGTTTTTTTTTCCTTTCTTCTCTCTTCCCTTTGCCGGCCATGGCGGAAGGAAGCCGGTGAGGGTGACCCTTGCTGGCATTGGGATTGGGCGAGGGCTGCTTGACGCCGGCAAGGGTCACCCTCGCCTGGGTGGGCAAGGATCTGGCGAGGGCGATCCTCGTCGACATTGGGGTTGGGCAAGGGCTGCCCTTGCTCGACGACGGCAAGGGCAACCCTCGCCTAACCCCAACGACCAGTGAGGATTGCCCTCGCTACCATGGCGGAGGGAAGAGAGAAGAAAGGAAAAAAAAATAGAAAAAGGAAAAAGACGAAAATACCTTTTGGCCAAAGTATTTTATGGTAAATGTGTCACAAGTGGTATAATTTGAAATTTTTCGTGTCACAAAAAAAGTTCAGGGTAAATTTGTTACAAGTGGCATAGTTTGGGGTTTTTTGGTATTTTCCTTTTTTAAAAAAATTATACTACTAAAAAATTTTCATACAAAATACAAAGCTAGTAAAAAATTTTATAATTTTTTTAAATTGAGGTTCTGTTTGTTTTGTGATAAATGCAACATTTTTATAAAATATTTTCTATAAAGTCATTTTCCAAGAAAATAAAAAAATTTCCAGTATTTATTTGAAATCTGAAAATGAACTAGAAAATATTTTTTGATGTTTGGTATATAAAATCTAATTTGATTTTACTTCATGCAATCATTTTAATGATTTTAATATTTTTTTATATTTTTAAAATTGAATTTTTAATTATTTTTTCTATTTCCTTTTTTTTTTTTTAAATCTCACTGGCCACAGGTGAGGATGAGCTCGCCAATCTGCCGAGGCCAAGGCCTTGCTGACCTCAAGCGAGGCTCCACCTCGCTAGATCCGGCGAGGTCGAGTTTGCTAGAATCGGGGAGCTCAACCTCGCCGACCTTGGGCGAGGCTCCAGCCTCACCAGATTGGGCGAGGCCAGCGAGCTTGAGGCTCATTTGATCGAAGAGGCTAGAGCCTTGCCCAAGACCAGCGAGGCCGAGCTCACCCAATTCCGATGAACCTAAAGCCTCACCGCCTTCGGCGAGGTCGTCCCTCCCCTATGGCTGGTGGCGGTCACCAACCGTCACCATGGTCGACCACTGGCCAAAAATAAAGAAAAACAAAATAAAAAGAGAAAAAAATAAAAATAAAAAAATTTCAATTTTCTTAAAACATATTTTTTAAAAAGGGGGAAAGTGTGTGTGGGCTTAATGGGCAAGTTGAAAATAAGTTCCACACTCAAACTTTTAAGACCCATTTATAATAATCTTAAAATTTTAAGACCAAATTAAGATAGGCTTTTCAAAGTTGTAGTAATCTATATATGACCCATTTATTTTTTAAATGGGTCATGTATGGGTTTAAAACCCATTGAATAGGTCTAATTTAAAGTATGAGATCTTTCCTTTCTGAATTCGCATTATGGGGTCAGTATATCTTTCAAGATTTGCATGGGATTTGATGTGATCGGTTCTCCATAAAAAAAAAAGTAAAACATTTTTCTCAAGAGATTTTCATGCTCTTCCGTTTTGAGGAAATTTCCGTTCCGATCTAATCTAGATTTGGAGATTTTTGTGCGTATGATCTCGGGGTTTCGCTTTCCTCAAGTTTTGTTGATGTACAAGTTCAGTTTTAAAGGAGATTAGAGGAGCTTTGTAAAGATTTCACTCTCACAAGTATTAGATCTGTGCTCGTTCAACCTTGTTACTTTAAATGGTGATGATGTTGGACGTGTGCATCGCCAAAAGGCCCGTGTTTAATAAATGAAAGTGGGACAGATAGTGACTAAAGGTAAGCAGGATGGGTTTTGGACTACTTGCTTAAAACATTTTAAGATTTGGGTGGATTTGGGATTTTGTAGTTGAAAATTATGTCGGATATATAGTTGTTAACAAGCCCCTATTTCCTTTATATTTTTTTTCCTTTTGTTTAGTAAATGTATATAATTATTAACTCTATTGGTGTTCGGAATGGTTTTCGGGATTTACTAAAATTTCCTTACTTAAATATATAAAAAAAAACCCATTGGAGTTGCCCCAGTGGCTACCCTTCTCTCATGGGAAGGGCGAGTTGAAAAGTTCGAATTCCCACTTTTTCAAGGGGCTGAGGGTGAGGATGTTTAGTTTTAGGTGTGGGTTTGACTTCGATGCTCTGCAAAGAGACAGAGCAAAAAGTTGAAAGTTAAATTAGGATAATACCAAAAAAAATGAAAAAAACCAAGATTATATAGAAAATTCTCTTAATCCTAAAAACAAAATTTAGTATAATTGGACACTTTTCAGCAACAATCACCATTTAAGACTTAGCTTCTTATAATTGATCTTTAAAGTTTTTTCAATCTTAAATTTTTAGGCTCTCAAATTTTCTAATTGAAGATCTACAATGTAAACCCGCGCATTCGGGAGGGTATAGTTCTTATTTCCTATAATCACGATGCTAAAAATGATATGTGAAGTTTTTTATGACGAATTATTTGGAATTGACTGATAACCATAGCAGATTATACAAGGTTTTTTTTTTTTTGCAGATTTTGAAAATAGAGTCGATGCTCAAATTGTATTATCCTTCTATTTCTTCATTTTTGCAGTTTACGATCCTTGCATTAAAAAATCAAAATGGTTGATTTGCGACACAAAATCTATAATAGGTTTAAGGAAAAAATAAGTCTATCAAAGGGAATCCTAAAATAAAAAATATCTTTGTATCATTCTCACAAAAAAGAGAAAATAAGACATTTCATCTTCAATATATGATCAAGAGAGATCTTTAGAACAAATATTTTTCCATTGGCCTATTTCCAAGAATATTGTAGTAGTTGATTTTTTGCCATCTTGAATTGACTAATTGTATTAAATATCAAAGACCATAGGCTAATCGTCTATGAGCGAGAACTATGACTCCTATGTATATACATATTTTTAGGGAAAATTATCCAAAAAGTCCTAAACCTTTTACACTTTTGTCAATTGAGTCTTAAATCTTTCAATTTTGTCAATTAAGTCCTAAATTTATTAACTTCTTGCCAATTGAGTTGCTGACGTGGACGCTAGCCATGCCACGTAGGACCACCGATGCTGACGTAGACATTTTTAAATAATATTTTGAATGTTTTATGGTTTTCTTTTCTTTTGGGGTGTTTTGGAGTTAAGTCGCTAGTCACAAGTGAGGGCCATCGACCCTCGCTGGCTCTAGGCGAGGATTGGCCGGCCACCCTTGCCAGCCATAACTCCAAAAATGAAAAAAAAAAAAAAGCAAAGAAAAGGGAAAAAAAGTAGTCAAATGGAAATACATGGCTTGTATGCCTTTTGGAAGTTTTGAAATTTGGATTAAATATTAAAAATTTAGATGATTGAAATATGAAATAATGTAGAGTCAGCATGTTAAAACAAAAGTCCATGAGAAGAAATTGATTGTGCTTGTGTTATTATAGGGAAGTTTTATATGTAATTTGGGAACATCGTTATAATTTTGACGGACAATAATGGCATTTTACAAGAAAATACTAGGTAGGAAGAGTTGCAGGAATAATTGCTAATATGCAAGATTTTACTCTTGGTATTTATTTAACAAAACGAAAGTTATTGAATGAGGCAAGCACAACATTAAATTTTTTTTAAGGAAACACTTAGTAATAAGAGTTACGAGCAAAGCTAGAATTTTCCATCCATAATGGCTAATTCGCAACACTAAGGGTGCGTTTGTTTCGCAGAAAATGAGTGACTTAAAAATTGTTTAGAAAAACAAATGAATGGAAAAGTTTTTTCGTTGCGCACGAAAATAGTTAGGCATAGATTGTTATTGACGATGAAAAAATTTTCCTTTGGCTAATTTTACTAAACGATATAAACAATCATTTTTCGGAAAATATTTTCAAATCACTCATTTTCTGCGAAATAAACACACCTATAAACTCATTATTTTTTTTCTTCAAAATACATAGTACCGAATGAGGTAAGTTTAGCATCCTCATCGAAAGTATAATGAGTGGAGAGTGCAATACATACATATATATATTCTTTAATTAAATATTTATATAGATGTGACACGATTTGGTTTCTAAAAAAAAAATTATGGTGGGCTACAAATACCGGGTACCAAATTATTTCAATATATAGGTTTGAGATGTTGCGTTAATACCAGCAACAGGTTTGGGATACTTATGAGCAAAATTCTTTCAAATGAACATTTTATTTGTACATTAAGTTTTGTGATGGAGTGAAAAGGATAATAAATGCATGGGCGGAGCAAGCACGTCATTCATCCATCAAATCAATTCCCAAAGTTGGTAACTTGACCGATTATTTCAAAGTATGGGCTAAACTTAAAAAGACTAGTAAAAGTGTAGGCCTTTTGTGCGAGTAGGCCAAAGTCAACATTAAAGGGGACAATACAATCGATTTGAACACTTTAGGGCGCAAATTGTTAAAAACTAAATAGTCGTGAATTGCTTGCGACGAGTGTTAAAATCTGAAAGTCAAAATGCACGCTTTTATTTTAGAATAGAATTTGTCATGTGTAAAAAGAACTAATTAGTCACGTGACAAGCACATAATCGAAGATCAGGTTAAAAAATGATTGGAGTCTACATTAAGGGGAACGGACATTGCAATCGATTTCAAATCTTCTCAAAAATTGAAAAATGCAAATAGCAATTCACAACAAGTGTTAAAAAAATTTGCAGCACTCGACTGGGTAAGAGTTCTAAAATAAGGAGGGCGAAGGAAGGGAGGAAGAAAGCGCGGGTTGAAGCGGCAGAGACGCCATGGCGACAACGGAGTCTGACCCGATCGAGGCTGCTCGACTTTCGCATGACACGTGAAAACGAAGCTCTCCCCCCAAATCCCCAACCCCCGAATCCCCAAGCAAAGCAAGCCTCGTCCACCGAGCCTGTCTCGCCGTCGCATATCCCCACCTCACCTCAACGAAGAACATCCTCCGCATGTGCAGACAAACCGGGAACATGCCACTCCGCAAACATTCATTAATGAAGAGTCAAAAAGGTTTCATAAAGCGTAGAAACATCATCTGGGGAAAGGGGTCGGTTCTTCCACAAGCTTTTGGGCGACGGAGCATTCCAAATTGACCAGATGCAGGAGGCAGTGGCTGCGTGATGTGCGCCTTGCCTTCTGTTTAAGCTGTTCTTTTTGCTGCCCTCTTTTCTGTTGTATTGGCTTGTGATGATTTCAGTATTCTCTTTTGGCCAGAGGTGTAGTGCTTCTAATTTGGAAACTAATAGAAGGGTGTATACGTGTGAATCAAAAAAGAAAGTAAGATGCTAAGTGCCGTCGCTTCCTCGCGCGTCACATGCATCACTGTCTCCCCCTTGGCTTTAGGCAAACGGCCTACGCTTGTCCAAAAGATATACGTCTTTCTATCATTTGTGCCCTTCATGTTCTAAACCAACAAAGGGTTTTGACCTCCGTAGAAAAAACATGTTAACGGATGGCCTCTGCACACGCAATTTGAAAATCCTACTTTGATACCGTTTTTTAAGGTTCGGTTTGATGTGGGTAGGGAAATGTCAGATCGTAACATTTATATCATGTGGAAGATAGGTGGAGTTGGTCATCTATGTACAATTGATCGGAATTAATGCCGCTCTCCTGATAATGGCGACAAGCTAAAACCTATGCTTATGTTAAATCAAGATGCATACTCCGTTCGGGACATGAGATGCTCAAGTAAAAGGGAGATGTGATACAATCAGTACAAATGAGGCATTCCACGATATATGTCATGGAAACAATTTGTAGAATGAAAGGCTAGCCCGGCTAATCGTCTCACAGACTAGCCGAATGGCAAATGCTCAGCTAGCAGAATATGTCACTCGTTGTCGCTTCCTCGCGTACCGCACCATCACTGCCTCTCCCTTGGCTTTATGCGAATGACATAGCCTTGCCCAACACGAACACATTTTCTGTCTTTCCTACCGGTCGTGCTTAAAACCAATTAAGGGATTTGACGTCTATTACAAGATCGTAACAGATGGCAACTGGACATATAATTTAAAACCCTACTCTAAAATCATTTGTAACGGTCTAGGCTGATTGGCTTCAGTCATTGATCGTGGGTGCGCAGCTTCGAGGCATGCCATGATTTGAGGCATGTGTTTGTTTTGAAAGAAGATGCATTAACACTGTTAGCACTTGTACTTCTATTCATTTTTCACTAAAGTAGGCTAAACTTCTTTTTGTTCAATCAAGTACCTCAATATTTTGAATTGCGCTCAATATAAAACCTCAGTTCAATTCATGCCTAGAAGATGCCGATGTGGCGCTAACACCGTTAAGTAATCATCAATTTCTCAATCACCATAGGCCGCCATTATTGCCAACAAATACCACCCTAAACGACTTCAAAATCACCACATGGATCGACCGTTAGTCGCCACCATTGCCACTGCTCAACGACCTCATCGCCACCAACCATGTTTCAACTCGCCCACAACCATCACCCACCACTCAATCTCCACAGTTCCGCCTCACTGCCACTAAACCGTGTGTAGCCTCAACACCATCAACTCTAGTCGACATCATCAACACCACCATACTCTTGCTCTCTCTCCAAGCCTAACAGCTTTGGCAATGTGACGACATCCAAATCTGAGGTGGGGCAACCCAGGATATAAAGCCGTGGAGATCATGTAACTAGATATGTCAAATTAATCAAAATCCCACTTTTTAACTCATATTTAATGGATTAAGTCATAGATGAATCAGTTATAATTTAAAGAAAGGGTTGTTATGGATTCATAATAGAAAATTCCAATCAGACATGGGATTAGACCACACCCACCTTCGATCTATGTTGACCTGTTAGAAGTGCAGCAACTAATGACAAGACTGAGGCCTTGCAGGGCAAACATGCTAAAGTCACCTTTCGAAGCTGAAGAAGCAAACGAGTCAAGAGTCAGTCGGCATCTTTCTCGACAATCATCCAATTATCATCTGATGAGAGACCACTAAAAGTTGGACGGAAAATCCTTATGAACGAGGAACTAGCAGAGATCAGTTTTTGGTACGTCTTATCAGTTTGTCGTGTCCATAAGGAGATGAACACCCCCGAGACTGCCCTCGATTCCGAGAGGCGACGAGCATGAGATTTTGGCGGCGGGCAAGCGGGGCCCAGGCCACCGTGGCAAGCGGGATTTTGTGACATGGATGTCGCCCGTGTTCAATCGCATGGGGCCGCCGCTGTCGGTTTTTGCTTTGTGCACTCCTCGTTGTTCCTCCTTGCGTTTCGAAACAGGAAGGAGAGGTGTCCCATGGGCAACATCGAACGAGAGAAACATCGTATGAGAACGTCATGATAAGTCGAGATATATGCGCACATGACGAGTAGTTTTCAGTTAGTAAAGTTAATCAAAATAAACTTATGTCGTTAGGAGGAAAAGTAAGATGAGTTCATAGCTAACATGGATAATAGCACAAATAGTTCTTGAACTTTAATTCAATCTGCGATGTCGTTTATGAACTTTTAATTTACTTTGGCTCAATATGCAATGTCGTCCATGAATTTTTAATTTGTTAAATTTGGTTCTTGAACTATTAGTAATTGTTCATGTAGTCTAAAAATGTTCAAAAGTTCGGGAATTGTATTGAATATTTGACTAAAGTTTAAGGACCATATTGAACAAATTAAAAGTTTAGAGACGACATTCTTTCTTCCAGCACTAACAACTTTAGACCAAAGGTTGAATAGATCACGAGTGACAACTTTTTATGGCGACATCAAATCCCACCATACTATGATACTAATAAGCCTTGGTATCTCTCTTATATTACACTCCCAATTATGCTTAAAAAAATACTTCATGATTTACAATTCAAGTATAACTGAATAGAATTATGATTCTAAGTACAAGAGATAAATGAATAATCAAGAAAATTTGATAAGTTCATATATGAATTGATAAATATAATGTGTTTGTAAGAAAGACTATTAAAAGTTGGCAAACCATAACAAAAGTTGACAAATTAAGAAAACCAAATGTTTGTAAGAAGCTCAATTGAGAGTTGCTAACCCAAATTTAGTCATAATATAATAAGAAAATAATTGGTAATTCACTCAAATAGTGACTAAATTAAGTTGGTAAATTTTAAAGTGGCACGTAAAAAAGATAAATAAATTTAAGTAAAGATAAGAAAAGTTGGTATCAAGGTGATTTAGTACTTTCATAAAAATGTATTAACCAGTTACCGGTAAATCAAATTATTTATAACAATTTTTACCAACAGTTTTTGACAATTACCAACTGTTTTAGAAATCTACCTATAGTGACCAAATCATTTTTTTAAAAGAATAGTACAATCGTCTTCTAACACGGTACAAAAGCAAAGTTTCTGCCCCAGATTCCTTTTGCATATGAGGTTCCCAATTAGTCAATTCCACATGTCATTCTCGATATGGTTTGCACGTGAATGACAATGTTAAAGTATGCTGGAGCACTTGTCTATAAAGTTTTAATGGATTTTGTGTAAATATAGTCTTCCTTTCATTTAATAGTTCAAATTTTTAGATCAAACTTCCAAAGGACAAAACTGAAAGGAACTCGCCAAGATTTGGGGGAAAGTATAAAAAAAAAAATCTAATTTATGTCAATTCAGTCCTAAATATTTCAATTGTACAAATTGAGTCCTAAATTTTTTGACAATTTTTCAATGTAATACATCCGATTAATTTTGACCGGAAATCACTAACATGGATGCTAGTTGTCCTAGGCCCGTTTGGTTCAACTTTCCAAATTCTAGTTGGGATAATACAAATACCTTTAGGTTAAAGCGCCTTGAGGAAATATAAATGGCGTTTGGTAAAAAATCCTTTGTAAAGCTACTTTGGCCTAAATAGTGTTTGGCAAATTTTTTTTTTGCAAAAGGGCTTTGAAAATTATCTTTTTTATTAAAAAAAATAAACCTAGCATACCCTTTGTCGTAGCCGGCGAAGGCCTATGGCCGGTGATGAGCTAGATCTAGCGTTGGTAGTCATCGCCCGAGGTACGGCAAACCCTGGCGAGCCAGATTTGCTGCCGACGATCATCGCCTGAGGCCGGGTGACCCAGTCGGCAGACGGCCTCGCGCGACCTAGGCCGATGGCGCTGGGTAGTCGCGCGACCTCAGGTGGCTGTCACCTAGGTCGTATGACCTCACCGGCCTTTTGCCGACCCGATTCGGTGTCGATTGCCCTTGCCGACCGCCTCACGAAGAAGATGAACAGTAACAAGAGGGGTAAAAACCAAAATAAGCCAAAATAAGTGAGGGTAGTTCGAGGACAAAAAATTTGGGTTCAACATTTGTGGAATGCCGAAGGCCCAAAGCTAGTCTAGACCAGCTTTGGGCCTTCGGTATTTTAAATGCTAGGCCAAAAGCTGAACCAAACGAGGCTGTAGCATGATTGGCGGTGACATGGATAAATTTTATAAATTTTAAATATTTTTTCTTGAAGTTTTATATAATTTTTTCTTTTTCTCATTGTGGCTGACAAGGCGACCCTTGCCCAGGCCATCGCTAGCCACATGCAAGGGTTGCCAAGTCCTCACCATACCTAGCGAGGGCAGCCCTTTGTTGGCCCTTGTGGCCTCTAGCGAGGGCCGCCCTCGCTTTGGGTGAGGCCTCGACCCTTGCGGCTGGGCGAGGGCCACCCTCATGGCCTTTGGCGAGGGCTCACCGGCCCTTGCCCCCGGTCAGCGAAGGCCTGGGCAAGGTCGAGACCCTCACCTGCCCTCGCACAATGAAAAATAAGAAAGGAAAGGAAGAAAATATATTTACAAAATTATAAATTTTGTCCACGTCGATGTCGGTTGTGTTACATAGGACAACCAGCATAGATTTAAGTGATTTTCAGCCAAAATTGGCCGGATGAATTAGATTGGTAAAATCATCAAAAGATTTAGGGAAAATACCACCAAAAACTCAAAACTATGCCACATGTGACAAATCTACCTGAATTTTTTTTTGTAACATGAAAAATCCCAATCTATGCCACTTGTAATAAATCTACCATGAACTTTTTTTTGTGACATGAAAAACCTCAAACTCTGCCACTTGTGATAAATTTACCCCACAATACTTTGGCCCATGGGCATTTTCGTCTTTCTCCTTTTTCTATTTTTTTCTTTTTTTTTTCTTTTCACCTGAGTCAGGCGAAGATGCCCAATGCCGGATCTGGCGAGAGCAACCCTCGCCCGCCCAAGCGAGGGTTGCCCTCGCGCAGATCCAATGAGGGCAGCCCTCCCCTGAGTTGAGCGAAGTCGCCTCCGGCATCGGGCGACTTCACCCAACTTAGGCGAGGGATGCCCTTGCCGGCGTCGTCGTGCAAAGGTTACCCTCGCCCCCGCCCGGGGGGACCCTTGCCCGCCCAGGAGGGCGATGCCAATGCCGCCGAGGGTCACCCTCGTCGGTTGGTGAGGGCCCCGCCAAGAAGAAAAGCAAAAAAAAGAAAAAAAAAAAAAAAAGATTTAAAATACCATGGACCAAAGTATTATGGGGTAAATGAGTCACAAATGGCATAATTTGGGGTTTTTTGTATTACAAAAAAAAGTTCAAGGTAAATTTGTTACAAGTGATATAGTTTGGGAGTTTTCGTGTCACAAAAAAAAGTTCAGGATAAATTTGTCATAAGTGACATAGTTTGAAATTTTTTGTAATATTTTTCTAAAAATTTATAACTCAATTGGGATAATTAAATTATTTATAACTGAGTTGACATAATTATAATAAATTTATAACTCTTTTGATATTTGTCTCCAAGATTCGTTGAGGTCAGAAACCTAGAGTTGAAATTTGTTGATTGCTTTTGCAAAAAGTTGGCTGAAGAATGTCAAACATTGGCAGTAAGTTCAGAAGAGTATTTTATTTTTTATTTTGGTTGAAAAGTTCAGATGAGGTTTTTTTTTTGGTCGGTAAAAGTTCAGAAGAGTTGGCATGTAAGGAAAGTGCGAAGATTGATGGAGACAGCTGTAGAGACTCCTTGTCGGTGATTGCACAAAAGAATTATCATATCAAGAACTTTTTTCTGAGGTACGAGAATAGAACTATATAATTTAATTACAAAAATAATTAATTCGAACGTATACTAGAATATAGATCCATCTAATATTGATAAAGAGTACAGAATAGATTCAGCAGCGGAAATCGGACCCAAGTCATTGCCTAGGAAGTTTAAGGTAACAGTTGACTCGATTCGTTTACTAATTTCGCAACCACAATGCACATATAGATAAAGATTATTGTAATTAAGCTTAGGAAGCCATTTATTTCAATGTTTGGGCAAAATTGGGAAATGGGATATTTTTTTAACGCGAGATTGGAAAATAAATCCACATACATTAGTAAGAAACTCTCTGAGATCAAAGGTCTCTTTCGTTTTGCAAAAAATGAATAATTTAAAAATATCTTTTTAAAAATGATTGTTTGTATCACTTAAAAAAATGAACGAAAATTATCTTTAACGTCTATGAAAAAGTTTAGACATAAATTATTGTCAATGATGAAAATATTTTTATTGAGTAATGAATTCAAGCGATTATTTTTACAATAATATTTTCCAAACCATTCATTTTTCACGGAATAAATGGTTCCGTCTTGCAATCATGCTATCTCACTTCAAAAGATTGATTTCTCAAAAGAAAAAAAGTTGCATTCAGCCTTACCAAAAAAATTTTTCCTTACCAAAAAAAAAAGTTGCATTCAATATTACAGATCAATCTTGCACTCATGTGGGGGTAATATTAAATCAATCTAGAAATTTGGAGTGGTCCTGGTGAGGCCATCAAAAGACCAAAACTAGGACTACAACCATTACAAAATTTACAAATCCCCAGGACATGAAACTATTGTGGGGATGCGAAAACAGAAAAGGATAAACAAAGGGTTGGTGTTTGGGGGAATTCAAGGCATGTTCCTGAACTTTACCAATGCGATTCGCCTCTTTCTTCGCTCTCCGATCTGTCTGATTTCGCTTTAGCAGGACGCCTCCCACCGCTTATTCTTTCCCAACATCGAAAGGTCGGCGGTTTTTCCATCCCTTGTAAAGTTCAGACTATTATAAAGCATGTAAAGTACATAATGCATGAGGTTATCTTGTTTAAAATAAGATCAAGTTTTTGCAAGTAACAGTAAGGGAGGATTTCCGTTTCTGCTCCCCCAAGTCTGGAGTTAATACATGTTAAACTCCACGCTTTTTTTTTTCCTTAGAAAAGTAGCATTTTATCCTTTCGAATTTGTAATTTTGTTATTTTGGTTAACACCGTTAACCCCTTTCAGCTAGCACGCACTGCTCACATGATTTTCGGGGGTAAAACTTATGACCTATTTGTCCCACCGATTTTAACTATTTTGGCCACCTTTCTTGTGGCCTTCTTGTGTACATCAATTGCACCTATCTGTCACCACATACATGATTCATATAAATTATACACAAAACCACAGTTTGTGCATCCATGTGTGTGTGTGTGGATGGGTAGAGAGAGAGAGAGAGAGAGAGAGAGAGGGAGGTCTGTTGGGTTTGTAGGCTGACCGGATTAAACATGTTTGGAGAAAGGAGCCGCATAGAAACACTGGCTGATCCACACTTCCCCATGGATGACTTTTTCAAAACCCCTCATATTAATTGTTTATAGATTTTCAACCCTAAATCAACCCTATAAAATCACACAAGAAAAAAATATGTTTTTTTTCTAAAGATTTGTTAACGAGTGTTCCGGACATTTGTTACATATGCTTAACGAAAAATATTCAAAGTCCACAAAATTAATCATGACTAGTCAGTTTACTGATTATTTATAAATCTAAATTTTTAATAAGGGTTTCTAGAGTATTTTTTTTTTTTTTTTTTATAACAAAACTTATTTTTAAAAATAGGAGTTTTAGAAATGCTAAATTCATGTCCTTGCTCGGAGTGCAAGATGTGCGGTAAAACGTGCATTTCCCTATGACATTGCCGAGAACCTCAAGTAATTAACAACATTGTCATTAAAAGGGCTTCCTACTTTTTGCCACATAGTCAAATTGCACACAAGATGATAATATTAACTTCTTTGCAAGAATTCTTTAAACTATAATAAAGACAGGGGATGAAGACAACCCAGGGGGTAGAAAACAATAGGCAGGCAGTAGCATGTAGGCCTTCCATCTCTTGTTTCGCTTTTCTCTTAAATAATATTCTAATAAATTGGTCTTTGCTCTTAATTGATGGAGTCAAATGATCTCTTCTTCTTGAACACTAACACATGCTATTTATCTGAGAGAGAGAGGAGTCTCGAGTCTCTTCTCTTTTTCCCTGTTTAGGGTTCTTTCCTAGGAACCCATTGCTTGCAGTGTCAAGACAGTAGGGAAGACACATCCCATGATCTCCACTGTCTTCCTCCTATTCTCTCTATACCTGCCTCAAACCGCATGTTCTCCCCGGAAGAACAGACCTTCAACGTCTCCTTAGACTGCATTTAATGCTTTGTTTTCTCTCTTCAACTACAGCAAAGACCATTACCTTATTTGTATGCGAAAAGGGGACTTCTTGGGGATTAAATTCGTCATCTGTACTGCCTGTACTCATAAACCTAGGGCTTCCACAAACTTGTCCTCCTCATCTTGTGTTAGCATGTCAATCACGTATTGCCTTCTCGTCTTCATCATCATGGGCCTTTCTTTGCATTTATGTGATGGCCGACACCTCATGGACATGGACAAGAAGCCGGTGAAGAGAACTACCTCATCTAGCAAGGTTAGTGATGAGAATCATTACTGATGTTGTCATCAGGAAAGCTATTGATGTTTGAGATTTCTTCCAAGGTTGAGCCAATCCACAAAAAGAAAGTTTAGAAAACCAAGACGCATTGATCTGCATACTACATGATGAAATGCCAGTTGAAACTTCGAATGTTCAGTTTAGTATTTATGCAGTCAAATTTTAATTTGCCACCAGTTATGATTATAGCTTGGTGTTTGACATATCGTAGGTGCACATGATGAATTGAAAAAAGAGTTTGATATATCTTTATGCACGCATGAAATTTTTTTGTTGTTTTCCTTATTCTAAAAAGAATTTATTTTTTGGTTTTTCTGGAAAACCCTTAGAAATCACACCTGAATAATTGCAGAGCGGCGTAAAGACAAGACTTGATAGAGTCAATCCCACCTCAAATTTCAAGTCCATGCAAAGAAACACCAGCTTCAATAATGAAGGCAGCAATGCAGAAGCCCCGGTGGCCAAAAAACCTGAAAAGGCGATGGTTCAGACGAGAACAACTCAGAAGCTGATGACGATGAGGAAAGATGCGAAAGGAAAGATAAGAGGTCCATCTCATCATCATCAAAATGTATCGTCTCTCGTGTTGGTTCCATGGCGTGTGCCTCGGAAGATACCGACCGAGAAACAACCTGGGCTAGATTCCGATTACTGCCCGCCGAAGACGCACCCTCCATCTCACAATTGACCAATTTTTGGCTAGTTTGATGTTGAATCTCCCGGAGCTTCTTCGCGGTATCACCAAGCAATCGCTGCATTTTGGCACTATAATGAGTATGTTACGTTGTTAATGCGCAGAGACGAGACCATATGAGTAAGCATTCAGGCTAGCTTATCGGCTAAGGGTACGACTGTTTCTGCCATTACGTATGTGTTGACTTCGTAAAATGTAATATACAACACAAGCGTAGGACTATTATTCATATATATTGACAAGTTTTTATGATCCATTCCTACGGAGCCTGAAGGATTCCTCATGTTAGAAATTGCAGATGAAGTTCGTCCAGATATCATGATCTCATGTCCTCTCGCTCCTTAATATAATTTATTCAATCCAAAACTCATAGAGTTTCTTCTTTTTTGGCTTCATATATATACAGAAGATTAAACTGATTTCATAGCTGATGAGTGAGGACCAATCACATAAAATAAAACCCAAGTATCAATATCGTTTTTTTTCCATTGGATCTTGGGAAGGTTTTACGGGTTTCTATGTTTCTAATTCATAATTGACTTAATCTATATTAATATATCTTTACCATGCTTTGGTTTTAATTGGTACAATAAGAGAGACTACATAGAAAACTTAATGATAGTCTAGGTGTGGGTTTTCTTCTAATGATGATATTGATAAAAGCAATGGTATTATGCAACTCAATCTCCTAAGTCATTGCATCAATGTATGTACGTATGCATGTGAATTGCTTGAATAAGCTACCTTATGCAAACTCTTGAATAATGCTAGGTAATTACTGTATCAAGTTAAGTGCCAATCTCTGATCGAGTATAATTATGGCCCACTTTAAATAAATTGCCTATTTGTAATAAGTCCTATCACTTGACATATCAATTTTGTTTGACCGAGCATGGCTCAGTCTCCTAAAAATGCATGAAAAACCGATATGGGTGAAAAATTCGCATCTCTTAATGCAAGGCTGGTCCTGATCAGGAATAGGTATTGTGAATCTCAACTCCTTAGGAGGTTTGCTTCTTTAATTGTTAGTTCATCCAGCCATTACTTTTTCTGTTTTTACCACTCACTTCATTCGCTTTTCCTGTTTGGCCACCCATCCCTTGGAAAACAAATAACATGTGATTCAAGATGAACATCTTCTGATCTTGATTAGGTTTACGTAGCTGGAATGCAGCCTTATCAGTAAGGTCTTGAATGCTTTTCCTGCTTTGTTCCCTTCTTTCTCGATTTAGCTTCGCTTAATGTGATGAGGTAGGAAGATTTGCTTTGCTCCTTTTGTGTCGACACATTCTCTGTGAACATATATATACAACAGCTAGAAAATGTTGTCGTCCATTGTAATCGATTCCCAAAATGCTTGCTCGTGTTTATTGGCGTAGGAGCTAGTCTAAATTTCAGGAGATAAAATTATATCCTAAATTTGTTACGTTCTTGATAGTTAGACATATACGTTGACTGTCGATTCAACTGTTCAGATTAAGTCATATCACCTTATTTCGCTTGAGTATACTGAAACTATTCTCACAATGTTTGAAATATTCATACACCCTCCGATCCAAACCCTAATCGTAAAATCCCTTTCTGTTCACTCTCTAGCCTACACCTTCACCTCAATTGTGCCCGCAAAGCCTCTCTCTCTCTCTCTCTCTGCACGAGGGAAGGAAGAGAGAGCCGCTTCTTGCAATGGTTTGTTGTGTGAATGATTCAGGCAGCGGTTTGATTGTTCCAAGCAACCTTACAGTCTGGATCACCAGAGGCTAGTGAGTTTTGACCTAGTAAGTGACCTTAGTTGGGAAGCGCCGCGTGCGCACTTAGACACGCACACGTACACAGAGCGGGAGAGAGACCCTAAGGGCAAATTGAGTGACGGCGACTACATTCGGAGCCATGACACCACGACTGGCGAGCAGCGTCTACGATCATGGATGGAGATAGAGGTGTTGCGGATGAAGAAGAAACAAAAATAATAAGACCAAAAAAAGAATAAAAGAATATCTCGATTGTTATAATCTGGCGGGTTAATGTGTTTGCTGTCACGGGAAATTTTGCCCCTCATTTTCCGAAAATCATTAAGTTTGACCTAGGGTTGATTGAGAGTTGATCAAAAGTTGACCGGAGATACAAGACCTAGAAAACGTCTTAAACCTCAAAATTGGATTTTTACTGGTCAAAACGAGAACCTTATTAACGCCCGAATCCGACAGTTAATTTTGACAAGCGGAACCAAAACAAGTATATTGACACCCATATTACCACCCGAATCCGATGGTCATTTTTTTGACCTCACAAAACCGGTCGCCCTCATTTGCAATGTCGGGACGGCTGCGAATTCCTGACTTTCATTGCACGTGCTGAAACTAGAGATCAAGCATCCCAACGCCAAAAAGACCAGCTTGGACAGATGTCTAACGAAGGAGTAACCGCCGGTCTAATTTCGATATAAACCTTTCTACACTCGAAAAAAAAGATCTTAGAGCCCAAAACCGCACTCTAGATTCAAGCATTTCTCCGAATCCTCCGCACCGGGACATGGCTTGAAGATTCAAAGAACCTCTAGATTCAAAGTGTTCCTCAAATCCCCACACGAAGGGATGGCATGAAGGTTCGAGGACCCCCGCTGTATTCAAGCATTTCTCAGATCCCACACACAGGAGCACAGCACGTTCACTTCAGGATTTTCCATATTCAAGCACTCTCATGTTCCTACATCGGAGGATGACATGAGGACAGGTTCATTGACGCTCTTCCGTGATTCCATTTATAAATCACTTGGTTCAAATTTTCCTTTCAAAGACATTTGCTCTCGAAAGAGAATTTTCCTTTCTCCATATCCGTACGATCTGATTTCAAAGTCAGCCTTCGAATGGTTCCTGATCCCCCGACTTGAAGGCATCTCTATCTCAATGACGTCTTTACTAGCAAACATCTTTTATAGTTTGAGCGAAGTGTTTATTGAGTATGCATTCTAAGTAAGACTTCCAACTCTAGGATGAAAGCTTTTCAAGAATCAACTCAAAAAATGCATTCGTCGAAATGGATTTCATATATCCTTTAATGATTCTTGAGTAATTGGGCCAAGACTTGTCTCTTGACATGCATCCATACTTTTTCAAGAGTAATCGAAATTGTTTTGATATTCGAATTTCGATGTATCAATGTATCATGTCTCGATTTTCAAATTCTTTTCATTTGCGTTCAAACTTCTTTTGAATGAGAATTTAATTCGAACTCGTCTAAGTATTCGACATGCCCGATGTCATTTCTATGTGTATCTCATACACATATTAGAATATTTAAATATTAAACAACGCATTTATTAATAGCTTAAACTTTTAGAACATGTAGAAGATCCTATATAATACCAGAGCAGGAGGTTTCAAGTTCAAATGTTTCCAATTGCATTTTTCCACGCTTTGGGCTTAGAGCAAAGTTCGCCATTTAATAATTTAATCTTTTAGGATAGTTAGCAGTGATCCCACAAAATCTCACACACCACCTCTCCATTTGTCATTTCTTACATGCATAATCAACTTGTGTTCGCATAGTCACTATGCTATATCTACAAAGTATGAATTCTTACAAATGTACCCTAGTTCGACACAAATTTTTTTTCCGAATACATACATACAAACATATAGACATGTAATGCTCGTAGATAATTGGTAAATTGTTAGTTTCTCTTCTAACAATATATAGTCATCCAAGCTAGGATATGACCACGTCTTCATTTGATAACTTTAGTTTTTAGAACAATTAACAATGGTCCTACAAAAGCGAGAAAAATACCAAATTAATCATAAACTATTGTGCATATTCTAATTTAGTCCAAAATTGATCAAATTTGCCAATTAAATTTTAAACCTTTGCGCGAAATTCCAATATAGTTTTTCTAGTCATTTTTTGTGGGAAATCGAGTTTATAACTGATTAGACAATTTCCTCTACAAAGAATCTTACTTGGTATTAGAGCAGGAGATTCCGAATTCAAATTTTTGCAGGCCTTTATTCATCTTTCCAAGTTTATATTTTTTTACGTTTTGGGCTTATGTTAAAGTTTAATGTATGCGTGAGGAGGAGCGTTGCAATATTTAAATATTAAAGTACGCTTTCATCTAACACGACCTTGATAATTTTGGACCTTGTTTTGGGCCAAAAAATTTAACGTTTTCATTTATCGAGTGAGGCAAATTCTTTTGGAATATGATCAATTAATAAGTTAATTTCACCTATATGTTAATAATCCCCCATTTTCACTGGATATGGAACAAATTATCAAGCCAGTGAAGACGGTGGGAAGGTTAATATTCAATAATTATTAAGAATATATGCAATTGAACCGACATTTTAGTATCCCAATTGTTTCTCCATTCAATGGAAAATATAAAATAATGTTCGAAGCAACGAAACAAAAATCCCTAAATTCCCTTAAATAGTGGCATTTCCGAGGGTGATTCAGCGGATGATACGTTGATCATCTTCTTATTTGTATCTCCAAGTCCAAGCACATTTATTATTATTATTATTATTATTATTATAGGGTGGCGCAATAAATAAAATATAGTCGACATTGAAACACAATCGAATCAAATCCCAAGCTTCATGTTGTTGCGATCTCTTCACGACCACGAATTGCAATTTGTCAGCTAGAGGGGAAAAGTGGGCTTTCACCGAAAGGTCACTAAGCATTGTACTCACATATACACAATCAAATTCGAAATTATTTTTTTTCCTTTGCTGTATAATTTTAAGTTACAATTCAAGTTCCGAAAAAATTATGAGAAATCACGTGCAGTTTTACGTGTAAATACTTATATACTTTGTTTCGAGTGTTTCGCATGAACACTTTAAAAAAAGTTTGGTCTAGTTATGTTTTCTCTCTATCTGCTATGTTTTCATGCATTGAATACTTTAAAAAGTACGCGATCATGTAGGCAAATGGAGTCATTTTTGAGCGAAATGTGATATAATTAAATTTACTGATTGCGAACCAACAATAATCTATTTTTTCAAATTTCCCCCTTTTTCAAACTTTAGAAAATGCTTGATGAATAATACTCTATAGCGAGTGTAGGACCCTTATGATTCAGCCTAGAATAGGAGTTGCTAGGGCCATCGCCTCTTTCAACCATTTTCATCAATAGGCAAAACTCGAAAATTTAGGAAATTTTATTTTAATTATCAACAACAGTTTATATCTCAACATTTTCGTGGATAATGAGAAAATTTTCCGTCTATTCATTTTTGTCAACGACACAAACGGTGGTTCTAGGAAATTTCTTTTCAAAATCATTCATTTTCTGCAAAACAAACTGAACCTAAAAAGTAGGGCGAATATCCCTCCTCTGAAAAAAAAAAAAATTAGGTGATTTTTCAATTTTAATTTCAAAAATATTATCAATATTAAACGCGAAGCCCCCCTAACTTGTTCTCCCTTTGGTTTGGCTAGTCCCCTAATTTCTAACTTTTTTGCAATTGGACCCCTCCTCGGGTTTCGGTTCGCAAAGGCCCCCCTGAATCCGTCACAAAAGCTCAAATGCTTGCCGCCAAAAAACCGCTCCTTTGGGATTCAAATCATCCCCAAAACAAACAGAGAGAGAGAGAGAGAGAGAGAGAGAGAGAGAGAGAGAGAGAGAGAGAGAGATGGAGGCGAAGCAAGCCGGGGCGTCGCTGGACGCCCTCATCGCCGCCTTCAACACCCGAGTCGCCGAGCTCCAGGAGCTCGTCATCGCCCGAAACAGTGAGTCCCCGAGCTCGATCTCGATTCGTGATTTTCTTTTCCGGGTTCTTGATCCAATTGGTTCGGGCAGTGTATCCGGGGAGCAGCATCGCCGATCTGTCGGCGGTCGACGCGTCGCTGAAGGCGATGGAGCTTCAGGTGCAGGCCATCAAGGACCGGTTGCGCGACGAGACCAAAGCCATCCCTAAAGCCAAAGTATGTCTCCCCTCATCTTCCCTCCTTAAAAAGATGTAGCCCCCTTTGAAATCGTCAGCTAATCGGGAAATTAGTCTTGATCTTGGGGTTTTGGTTGCCTGTTGAAGTTGGGTCCGTTGGGAATTGCTCATGTTTCCTTCCTCCTGCTAGTTTATGGTTGGCGAGGTGATTGCTTCAATGGAAATGTATAATGGTGGGCAAGCTCGTGAATTTCCTGATTTGGGTAGTGGAAAGGTTGTTCTTGAAGTCGAAATTACATCTCTCAATCGCGGGGTTTCTTTCTTTAGTTGTGATTCTTGGATGCTTACCTTCTGGTTTGAGGAAACTGGAATGCTACCATAATGACCCACGAATCCAATTATGTCGTGTCTAAAATCTCTCTATTCAATTAGGAGGAACAGTCCGTTCCTTTTGACTTGTTTTTGGCCGAGATATGGAGTGGCAGAGGATGCAAGTGAAGGGAAAATTATTTGCCAGCATGCGACAATTCGGATGTCGGTTTTCTTCCTTCTGTTTCAATTTGCTCAAATCTCTCCATCGCATCCAGAAAAAAAACAGTTGAACTGCTGGAGGATCTGTGATTCTTTGCCTTCCTTTCTGTCCAACTCCTTATGTCATCGCTTTTAACTGCAGAAGCTTATTGTGGCATCACTAAGGCAGAAGAAGAAGTTGCAGAGTTTATCCATCCATGTTCCATCTCTCGCGCTGGAGAAAGTGACGATGTTAAATGCAGATACAAGTAGCTGGTGGTTAAATAAACTGTCTTCTGTATCAAGATCTCTAGATTTATAACCGTGTGCTGCATAGAAAATAGTTGCAGTTCTCACTGGCTTTTGTATACAGTGGGCTGCATGATGCTGGTAACCAACATCCTGGTGTTGGGAATATGAAACTTGAGGAAGAGCCTGTTGCAATACCCAAGGTAAATGCAATAATGTGCTGAAAGATCAGGGAAAAAAGGCTGATCAAATTGAAAAGCTGTTACTCATTAAATTAGGCGAGGCATGTAGGCTGGAGCGTGCTCATTTGGGTATACTGAAGTCAATCTCCTAGAGAGAAATTGGTAGAACACAAGCACCTGGTATGCTGATGTCTGAACTAACTTGCAGAGCACTAGAAGTCTCATGTTGTCCAAATTAACTACCCATGACATTGCAGTTAAAAACTTAGCAGATTATCTGGCATGTATGCAGTTTGAACAATGAGCTTAGTGTATCTATTGGATTCAAGCATGGTTTTCGCGCTTTAAGTTAATGACAATAGTGAATGAAATGGCCATCATTTGAATGTTAAAAATAGCAGTGAAAAAGTTCCTCCAGGTGATCTTGGTAACACCTTTGCTTGTGTATATATATGCAAACTTTTAATGCTCTATCTACGTCTAGGGTAACAACCAATGACGTGATCGTGAGGTTTGCAATTGCATGCATTTTAAAACTGGCTGGGGCAGCCTCCTAAATTCAAAACAAAGAGATGCAAAACCCAATTTGCGACCCCCCTTCAAAATTTGATGGAATAACTAAATTAGCAAATAAAATAGATCATTGTTAGCAGATAAATGATCTTATACATTCGAGAACTCTTCACGATAAACTTTCCACATAACTACCAAGTTAAAAGTCTGCAATCTACTGTGCTTATTTTGATGGGTTTTGGATTCCACTGGTATTGATGAAATTTTAGGTTCTCTTATTCTAAAAATAGCCTGATGGCACAATCTTCATTTGGCTGCTCCACTTTAATCATCTTTGAAAATGACTTGATGGGTTTCTCTTTTTCTTTTGTTAGTTCTTGTTGCAATATATGTCATTTACCACGTATAAGGCACTTCTTATGATCACCTTTTATATATTGGCATTTTTCAGGAGAAAAAGGGACGTGCTCCTCCACCGTTGTGGTATATTTCAGCAGATGAACTGGATTCACTGGCATCGTAAGTAGCTGCCCGTCCATTGCTATTTTAGGGTTTGCTGTTAGAGGGGTCTCATTTCAGTGTCATTTGGCAGCGTCATTTGGCTATTGCAGTTGATTATAAAGGCATAGAGTAGAATAGGGCAAAGCACTGATTAGTGTACACCTTAACGACAAAAAGGACTATTATTCAGAGAAGTCAGGTCCAATTGTGAATTTCTGCCAAATATTGCCAAATCTTAGCTTGAATATTCAGGAAGAGTCATTCCACCGATGTTGTGCTCTTCTTGTTTGCCTGTTTCTTATTACTGGCTAAATAGTTGGGGAAGGGGACTACAATGAGTAATGTGACTAATGTTCACTAGTCTCGTTTTCGAAGATTCCCTTTTACTCATAGATGATTAAAATGCCCAAATTTTCTCTCTAATTGCAGATACATGAGAGGAAGACTCACATTAGAGAAGGTCAATGCAGCTATTAATGACATGGGTGCTTATGCTGAGGCGAATGCACAACTTATTCTGGCCCCAAAAAGGAAGGTATCCTTATTTGTGACTCTTGTATTTCAATGTCTGGTGTTGCTTATAATCTCACTGATCATTTTTTGTTGTTAAGGTGGGAGAAAATCTTTGGGAGAAGGCACTGGTAAGTATATTTCACTGGACATACTGCATAAACCATCTCAACTATCTGTTCTCGTTGCGGTTGACCCTTGTACCTTTTAGAGTTGAAATTAACCTTCCTAAACTTGTTTCTAGCAGTTGCTTTTAGAACACATGATTTTGAGATTGGAACAATGTGTAACATGAAAGAACAGGCTATGGTTGAGTGTACTGACCAGTCGTCAAATTTATAGACTCTGTCATTTTTTATCTTTAGTTTTCTTTATTCTCATTAATCGTGCAGGAATTAAGAGACATCGCAATGACAGAAGGCATAAAAGGAAAACATTTCTTTCTTGAGTCTGACATAAAAGGACCAAATCTGAAGCTTGACAACACAGGGAAAGCGATACTGACTGTGAGTAACCAACTTCTATTTTTCCACCTCAATAATTCCTTGTTTAAGGTCTTTGACTACGTGCATGATCATATGTAGTCGATCTGAATTTGGATGAACTTAGATTTCCTCTATTGTGTCTTTTGGCTGGTGTGAGGTTTTTGGGGGTTCCATGTTTGAAGATATTTATATGTGACAGCTTCTGCTCACCTCAAACAACTTAAAACCCGGCTTTTGGAAATTGGAGTTTATTTGAACATTAGGTACTTTTGGCATAACTTCATAAGAGGGATGCATAAGGCTTTCCAGTTATGTTTGTTGGAAACCTGCAATAGATTGAGTGTTTATTGCCAAAATCATCAATTCTTATGAACACTAGGCTTCCGTGGAGGAACATATTGTTGGAGATGGTTCTAGTAAACTCCTAGAACTTTTTGGTTGCTGCAGAAAATGGTAGTCACCATTAATCATCTACTGCTTCAGCCTCAGTACCACGTGTAGCCAAGCACACATTTCATTACCATTAGCAGAACCATAATTGATTATTCAATATCCATACAGAGCAAAAGGGTCTTCCCCGAAGTCTGGTTCTGTTACTAATTTTGGTAATGAAAGAAATAACTCACTGCATTGGTTTTTTTGGTCTAGCTCACTGAGATTTGCCAACCTTTTTTCATGTCATAGGCTGAAATTCTCATGGGGTTGTCATTAAAGTTGGGTTTACTAATGAATGGCCTCTCATTTTATTAACTTATCATCCCTGTGCATTTCATTCTTGTAGGTTCTTCGGCACCTTGCTCGGATAAGTGAGATTAGGAGCGGTCATAACCGGGTTATTATATTACTGAAGCCTCATTGAAGGCTACCACAGGACCAACCTGATGATCAATTGCTCGTCTCTGTTCATCTAATTTTAGTTACTCACTTCCTCTGTATGGCGTGAGATCTCGTTCCTGAAATTTGCTGCCATGTACACAGAACATGATTGATGGTCTTTATCAAGATAAATTTTGTTTCTCTTTCTTTTTTCCCTAGTTATGTCCCTGTTCTGGGAGCTGGCTCTCCTGCTTGTCTTGTGAACTGTTATTTTTATTATTTTTTTTGAAATGATTAGACCTCACACATGTAGCTTTGAAGAATGAAAGGGTATCAGGCATTGAAATTTTCTTGGTAATCTGTTGCATCATGTTAACACCGACTTTGCGTAGATGCCAGTTGATAAGCCATGCCAACAAGATGATTCAATTTATCTACTCTGAGGTGTATATCTGTATCATTGCAGAGAACTATTTACCTCACCGTGCACAAACAGCACTTTATCATTTATTTTCAATTTCCACTTGCCGATAGATTTGGGAAAGCTTTTTTTCCAAATTCCGAGACGGGTGAACTGGCTGAAACATTAGTAGTTTTGTCTTTTTAACCCATAATTGTTTCACCAGAACTAGGGAATGTTCGTTCAGAAAGAATAAACCCATGTGATCTCAACAATAATTTCTTATCATCTTCCAAGTAAATGCCAATCTAACTATCTTATTTAATTGAAATTCGACAAAACGGACACCAGTACCATCGATTATTAAGCGCTAGGTGTCGATGTCTTGTTGTTAAGATAAACCAATTTAAATTGGAGAGAGAGAGCGTTTGACATTGCCTGGAAAAAGCTGTCCTTTTGTATTTTGGTGGTAGATGCACAATGGATCTGCTAAACTCCAAGGCTGAATCATGGCTTATTCTCCAAGTTGCACCGCCCGCTAGGGTGGTTTCTGATACAGAGGCCAATATGCTCACATGGGTCTGAATCAGATCTCTCTGTGTTCCTAGTCGTAAGTATTTGTTAGCGGAAGTTTTCTTTCTTCTATATAAAGCTGAGCCAAGATTACGAGTCACAAGCAAGCCTAGAGCCTTTCTTAATTACAGTCCTTCAACAACCGATTTCCATTGAAATGGCTTCTAAAACTGTTGTAACTGGCGCTATCCTCCTTGTCAACCTCCTCTTCTTCACCATGGTGAGCTCGACTCACGTTCCCTGCCCACCTCCGCCTCCAAAGACACCCAAGCCATCCCCGGCTGCTGCCACTTGCCCGAAGGACACACTCAAGCTCGGGGTGTGCGCCAACTTGCTGAACGACTTGTTGCACCTAGTCGTGGGGACCCCACCAAAGACTCCTTGCTGCAGTCTCATCGAAGGGCTCGCTGACCTTGAGGCCGCGGTCTGCCTCTGCACCGCTATCAAGGCCAACATCTTGGGGATCAACCTTAACGTCCCCGTTTCTCTGAGCTTGCTCCTGAACTACTGTGGGAAGGGTGTCCCAAAAGGCTTCCAATGTGCTTAGAGCACATCGTTCTCACTCCCAACACTTTGATTTTCCTTCTTTTCTTCAGTTGGGTCTGGTCATTGTTCGTTCATTCTTGTCCATCTTGATTGGAATTAAATTGTGGCCTTCTTCAGCAGCTGGTTGATTTGTTGATCAAAATGTAATGTGATTACATCAGTCAATACAACCTCAATAAGAGTACGTTGTTGCTCGTGTTATTCTGGTGCTAGTGTACATTTTTCTTCTCCTCCTTATTTAGCATATAAGAACTAGTCGTAAGAAAAACTAGTCCCAGCTGCTCGAGACGACTGGACCAGCCTGCTCTTCCTGTCTTATAGCAAGATGCCTATATCTTTGCACACACATCAATGATTCCTCGAGGGCACACACATTGACGATCCCTCGAGGGAAATGCTTGTGGAAAATCTGTAGCCGCTGGATTGTCAGCTGCGCTGCTGATTAAAAAGAATGTAAGTTTTTGCATGTTAATAAACTTTGATAGTAGTTACGATCAAATGCTCGTGAATGGACCCATCTGATAGAACACTCTCTCCCCACATCGATATAAACCATTCCTGTTTCTCAAATTTCATAGACTTTCTTTGCCTGCAGCTACAGCTATTGCCTCGCGGTGGTCGTATAATGAGTAAAGTTATAGTCTTCATACGACAAGCGGCTCTGTTTTTGGATAATTACATCTTAGTTCGAGTAATCATGATGTAAGACTTCACGTGAGGATTGATTTGGTGGGAGTACTTGTTATCAACCATCTTGTAAACGTGTGATGTTTGAGGTGATGACAGTTTTATTTTATAAGATAGAATTTACTATATATTTTAATTCTGAGAGTCTCAAGTGAAACTCACATGATCTAATGGTCATCCACCGAGTTCATATGTCGATGGATCTAATAATGGCCATTATTCTCAGGCATTGGAAATACCCTTTCCGCCAACAAAACAAAACAAAAAACAAAGTTAAAGAAATGAAACTAATGCAGTAGAAGAGCGATGGCCGTGAATGACCAGGTTACTCCTCATCCACTATGAAACAAAGAGAAATCTCCTTAGCCACAATTTGGATAACCAACCTCTGGCATTGGAACTATGCCTCCCTCTCTCTCTCTCTCTCTCCCCGTGAGTGTGTGATGGCCAGTCGGTCTCTCCTATAAAGATCTTGCTACAAATCCATTGTATGGCCTAACAAGCTCCACCAGTCCTACTTATTTGTCCTCTGGTGCTGTACTGTCTATAAAAACAACATGATTGATTGAATTGAACGATTCTAACACTAGGTACTTCTCACTTTCCCCATAGTATTCACCCTGTTTCATTTCTTGAAAATGGCTTCCAAGTGTCCCAGGACCATGGTAACCATTTTGGTTCTGCTCAACATCATCTTCTTCACCTGCGTCTCGTCCCACAACCTCCTGTTTCCGCCAAAAGTCCCGTTGCCCTCTCTGCCGTCGGCCCCAGAAATGCCGGAAAAGTGCCCCAATGATACGCTGAAATTCGGGGTCTGCGGAAGCTGGCTTGGACTGGTGACTGAGAACATCGGCGCCAAACCCAGCAAGGAGTGCTGCACCCTTGTGGCAGGGCTTGCAGATCTTGAAGCTGCATTGTGCTTGTGCACTGCAATCAAGGCCAATGTGCTGGGCCTCGTGAAGATCAAAGTTCCTGTTGCTCTTAGCTTGCTTGTGAATGGGTGTGGGAAGGAGGTTCCCGAAGGATTTGTGTGCGCTTGAAATTGAGGTTTAGCTCTGTGTTTGCGCGCTCGCGCGTAGTTGCTGATGTGCTCTTCAAAACATCCGTTGTTCTAGTTCAAATGAAATGAAGCATCTTCATTTAGTATACTCATCAAAGCATTTTTATGCTCTTTGTTTCTTTAACTACGAAAAGAAAGAAGTTACTCCGGGTTTACTCTCAAGATAAGAAACTGTTTACCTTGATATATTATCAGAAAATATGTCCACATCGTAAATAGCTTGTTGTAGCCATCCCAAGTCCCACTCCCACATTGAATCGAAGAGGCTTTTTATGAAAGTGATTCATAAAAAACATACCTTAATTTTATGGTATGATAATTGTAAATCTTGTTGGTAAAATCGTGTTCTAGACAACTTGTCGGTCAAGCGTGTCAATAAGAGGATGACGTCAGGGTTTTGTTCTTTTCACTTTTTGTCGGCAAATGCTCTCATCTCCCAAAAACTCTTCCCACTTTTGAAGCAGAGAGTCTACCCAGTCTTTGATTTTCCTTTTCTTTGCTTTGATTGTTTGTTCTTTTCTCTCCCGATTTATTTTGGGAGTTTGTGTGTTTGAATAAATTTCTCTAACTAATCTTTGAGTGAATGTGGAGACCGGTTCAGCCATTCGTGACGTGGCTCCACAACTTCTCTGTGATTAGGCTACTCTCGATTTAGATTTAAGTCTAGATTCAAAAGTTCTTTAGATGTTTTTGATCTGTGTTCTTTAAACATATTAATATTGGTATCTCTGAGTATGTTGAATTAAGATGTGCACCACAAGCTGTTGCAAATGGAGGGGGAGATTTTGGTGTGTGTTCATCACTGAATTTGGTGATCAGTCATCGAATGTTTACAGTAATAGATATGTTATTGAGGGATGAGAGTATTCTTTCAGTTGCAGACTATGCTTTGTTATTTACATTATGGCATTTGCTTTGTTCTGCAGTTGTTTGTGATATGTTAGGCTTGAAAGCCTCCTATGTACCTCTAGAGTATTATTACGAGAAATGAATGGAATCTTTCTTTCGACAAAAAAAAAATGCATTGATGGTATTTTACCAGTAATATTAGCAATTTACCAACTTTAAATGTGATAATAAGTTATCATCTATCTTAAAAATTGGCCAAACATAACAAAAACTTAACGATATAAATAAAAACTTACTAGTGAAATCAACAACTTACCAACGTAGATTTGCTTATATGGTAGTAAATTACTAGCAAAGTAAAGAAGTTAGTTATTGTAATTGGAATGGAAATTATTCTTTAATTCATAAATTTATAACACAAAAAAAAAAAAAATATATATATAGTAGCACGTTGTGTCTATCGTTAGAGGAGGAAATCTATGTGAAATTGTTTCAAAGGAGGAGGAAGAAGACGATCAATGCAGTAGGTACTGTTTGTTTATGACAAAAAGCGCACATCTCTATCCTACTTAGGTTAATTTAATTATTTTGGCTAAGTTTAATTAATTATTTTGACTAAGATTAAATCTAGACAAAATCTTTCTTTAGCATTTGCAGATGCTTTAAATATTGACTTACTCTATTATTAGCATTTTAAAAATTACATATAAGAGCGCAGGATTACATGCAAATAATCGATAAACTTGCTGGGCCAATACCAAGTGTCATGCTACGTGGCAAGAACAGCGCTAAAGAGAAGTGCCACGTGGCAAGTATATGAGCAAACACTCTTTCAACTCCGTTTCATCTACATATGTATTAGAAATGACACGTAAAAGTAAGAGGTTCGGTTGGATTGTATTCACTTAGATGGTTGATGCCGCGCGGCTATTTTTCCATGAAATCATGACAATTCTAGCAAGATAGGATGTCCCATGGGGTGAGTGGTAAGTCCATTACCGTCTTTAAATGGTGTACTAATGTCAAGCAACTTCAAGCAACAATACATCTCATACGTGATATCGTTGGTCGAGCAGCTAAATGTACCTTACTTACAATAATCATATGCACTACTATTAATTGTGTAATTGGTTTAACGAGTGAGGATGTTATGCACATATCGATATGCCACACAATATAAATTTCAAAGTGCAAAAGCTACCAAAAACCCTAAACTATACCCAACGTAATACATTTACCTTAAGCTTTTTTTCTTTGACATTAAAAATCTCAAATTTGTACTTATGTGACACATTTATCCTCTATCAAAGCTCTGTCAATAAGGAACCGTTAAAAATCTGCCTACATGGACACCGGAATGCAAATAGTGTTAACATGGAGCCCACATGGGTTAAGTGAAATAAAAACAATATTGCTTCGACTGAAAAATTATCTAACGGAATATTGACGGAGGGTAAATGTGTCACATAAGTATAAGTTCGATGGTTTTTTTATGTCACAAGGAAAAAGTTTGGGGCAAAATGTGTCATAATGGATATAGTTTGTGATTTTCTGTATACAAAAAAAAGTTCAGTATAAATATGCCGGGCATAATTTAGGGTTTCGAAGGCTTTTTTTTCCAACTTTAAAAACAGTATTCATCGGGAAAGAAGAAAAAAGAAAGCGTAGTATCAGATAACCAATGACGAAACGTCGTCTTCTAATGTCTACCTCAATGAATAGGAATAGATAATAATCAAAATACAGTGAAATATTGAACTTGGAGAAGGGGCAAATGTGCGTTGACCTGGTCCCCCGAGGGCGCTTGGGCAACACGAAACTCCCCCGCATTTGTCCGACGATTTTTCCGTCCAACTCATAAATAAGGCCACCCCTGATCTAAATTGTCTCCATCCAAGCTTTCAAGCTCATCCTCACCCCCCTCCCACGCAACAATTTCTTCTCCAGCTTCTCTCATTGCGATTCGTGGCGGACCGATCGGATCTCCGAGACGAGCACGACGATGAGGCCCGTCGCCGCCTTCGCACTGGGAACCCTGTTCGGAGCGTTCGTGAGCCGAGGGTTCCACCACCGCCACGACGACCACCACCGCCGCCGCCACCGCGAGTGGAGCAAGAGAGGGTGGCCGTGCCCCCGCGGAGCCGATCAGGAGGACAAGGCTTCTCCCGCCGATTCCGGGACGGTGGAGGCCATGGCGACGGCGATGGCGATGGCGCCGCGCGTGGCCGCGCAGGGCGCCTAGAGAACAGATGCTTAGCGCTCTGGTTTCCCGGTGGAGCTGCGCGTTAATCCTCTCGTGGCGTGGATTTCTTATCTTGAGTGAAGCCCGTGTTGCTTCAGTCCCTATACTAATATTTTACTAAGGTTGTTCTACTAATGATTCTAGTGTTAGTACTGTGTTGCCCATGAGAGTTTACACTTGTAATTTCACCTTCCTGCGTGTACCTCAGCACATATATTTATATGGTGTATTAGTGTCACTTCCTTCGGGTCCCTGGCTGTAACGTTGTTCAATTAAATTAACGTTAATCTTTGCTTCATAAGTGGTTGCGGTGAAATTTCGAGGTAAAAACATGGCTATTTACTGGCTCTTCAAGAGAAGCGCGGCGATGCCATACTTTAAGAGATCATTATCAGGTGCATCGGGTTCGCGTAAGTCCAACGCGCTCTTATCTTAAAATCGTGTGAATCGCATGCACGACCCACCAAAATCGAAGATCGTGGCGCATTGAGCTTAAACTAAGTTGAACACGTGCGGTTGCACCGAGAAATTGTTCATTTTGAATTAAATCTGTCAGATATTTCTATCGAGCCAATAGTTCAAAAACAGAGAAAAATTTGCCAATTGTGTCGTGTCGTTTCGGCTTGGTAAGTCACTCGAGAAAATTACCAAAACAGTCAAAAATTTATTGTAATTATGCCAATTTAGTCCTAACTTTTTTTTTTATTAATTTAGTTCTAATCATTTGTATTTGTGTCAATTTAGTTCATCTAACCAATTTTGACCTACCAGCGCTAACGTGGACGCTGGTTTTCCAGTTGACATTGACGTGGTAATTTTTAAATATATATATTTTCGATTTTATTTTTATTATTTTTATTATGGATCGGCTAGGGGAAGAAGAAAAGAAAAAAAAAAAAATAAAATATTTAAAAATTGCCACATCAGTGCCGGTCAGTCAAAATTAGTCGGATGGATTGAATTGGCATAAAAACAAAATGTTTAGGATCGAATTGATAAAAAAAAAAAATTTAAAACTGAATTGGTACAATTATAATAAATTTAAGACTGTTTTGGTAATTTTCCCTAGTTACTTCATTGATTCTAGCAAAATGGAATTGCCCCTCTCACGGCTAAATGGACAGCCAATCCCGTGGGCCTAAACAGTGAGGAACTAGCAGACTAATCCCAAATCCAAACGCCTGTCGAGTCGGTGAATAAAAAAAGGCGAGGTCGAATTCAATTTGCATTTGTCAAGTGATTTGGAATTTTGTGCGTGAGTAATCTTTTAACTTTTTTTGACGAGCAAGAAACGTGAGAAGGGGCGACCGGTACAATTGTCCCCTCTAGGCATTAGCAGAAAGATGTCGCGCCCGTTATTAAATGTTCGGTCCAAAGCCATAATCACTCGATCTATCTATAAGTACATGAGACGCGGCCGTGTGCCTTGTCAATGTGTGCGACGGAAGTCGGCAAATCTCTCACCAAATGCCCAAAAACTAAATTGGTTCGAGATTTGTGCAAGACACGTGTTCAAACTTATGATCTTGCGAAAGACAGGGCGACCATTTTATAATTGCGCTACCACTCTTGACGGCTTAGATTCATCATCTTGAAAGCAAGTCGATGGCCAAACTTTTAGTAACCGACGAAGACTTTGGAGATGAGTTACCATAATAACAATTTCGCATTACGCACACAAAAGCGTGAGAGTCAAAGTGAAAATTTCGATTGTTGTTGCAAATCTTGATTTGTCTATCAACATTTTCTTTCCGATATCATCGTTACAACATTAAATAACTAGTATTTGGTCTAAGCACGTGCTCGGCGATGGAAAGTAGGATTGTGCGCACTATGACTTTGATTTTTCCACTCGGTTTGGAGCTAGCAATATCTATAAAAGAAAAATGAGAAAAAAAGGGGGGGACAAACAAGCTCAATCTTAGCCCGCCACACAATAGTTCCATCGTTGTCGTATATATATACAAGGATCTCTAAAGAAAATGTTATGCACCAAAAAGAAAGCCATGGCAAAACGGAGCGTAAAAGCCGCGGTCATCGGAGCCGGCATGTCGGGTCTGGTCACGGCCCGGGAGCTCCTTCGAGAAGGACACCGCGTGGTGGTCTTTGAGAAGGGCGGCGAAGTCGGGGGGCACGTGGGTCTACGACCCCCGGGTCGAGTCCGATCTGTTGGGCCTCGATCTGGCTCGCGAGGTCGTGCACGGCAGCATGTACAAGTCGCTCCGAGTGAACCTCCCGAGGCAGATCATGGGGTTCTCGGACTACCCGTTAGAAGTGAAACACGGCATCGGGGATGACCCGAGGCAGTTCCCGGGTCACGAGGAGGTGCTCCGGTTCCTACGGGGTTTCGCGGAGGATTCCGGGGTGGTCGAGCTGGTCCGGTTCGGGCACGAAGTGGTTTGGGTGGAGCGGCGAGTCGTCGAGGGGAGGAATGACGAGTGGGTCGTGGAGTGGCGGAGGCGTGACGGCGAAGCGGGTGCGGAGGTGTTTGAGGCCGTGGTGGTCTGCAATGGCAAGTACACCGAGCCGAGGCTAGCTGAATTTCCAGGTACATCACAACCGTCTTTGTTTTTCCCTTTTTTTTTATTTAATTTTTTCAATGAACACTGCTATAGAATTTCATTATTTACAAAAGAGATAATAACATAAATGGTCCATAAATTTTAATCTATTTATTTAATATGGCCTCTGAACTTTAGCTTAATGTTGACAATATTGAACATTTTTATATAATTTAGGGATAATATGTACCAAAAGTTCAGGGATAATATTGAACAAATTAAAAGTTTAAGGCGTCATATTGCAGGAATCAAATTAATAAACTAAAAGTTCAGAGGCCATATTATATATTAAGTCAAAATTTAGGGATTATTTATGTAATTTTTCATTTGCAAAAAAAGACAATGTAGATGTCTACATCTTGCACCACGTTATTTTGTCGTCCTATATAAATTACTACTTTGGCGCTGGGTTTTGTTTTTGGACCCCACAGCGTCTGTTGCTTCTCGCGTTTCTCGTGTTTCAGTTATTCAAAAACGGTACAAGAATATATATCCCTTTTATAGGCCTAATTCCCTTAAAAAAAATCTCGCAATTTTACATCTAGTCTCAATTTTGCTCCAAACTTTTTTTATCTAGAAAAAACCCAAATTTTATATCCAGTCCAAATCTACTCAGAACTTTTCTTTGTCTAGGAAAAACCCAAAACTTTCAATTTAGTCCCATATCTACCATGAACTTTTTTTTGTTTAAGAGAAAAATCACCAATTTTTACTCTAGACCCAAATCTACCCCCATTAACCAACTATCCAAAGTCATTGTTAGTCGTCCCTAATTTTCATATCCTATAAAACTTTTATTTTGGAGATGATTTTTCATGTCACCTCGTAGATGTGGATTTGTCATCGATGTGGAAATGCCATGTCAAGTTTGGACTAGACCATGAGGGTAGATTTGAGAATATATTGACTGTTGGTGATTTTATTTAGACAAAACAAAATCCATGGCAGATTTGGGATTGGACCGAAAGTTTAAAGGTTTTTCTGAGACCAGAAAAGTTCAGGATCGATTTGAGATTATACCTAAAGTTTATAGTTTTTTTGAGATAAAAAAAGTTCGAGACATGATTGAGACTGGATCTCATGTTAAAGGCTTTTTAGGGAAGTAGGCCCACTTTTAAATCTACAATTAACACATTTTGAAAATTGATTTTGTTAATATTTCGAAATTTAAAGCATTTCTTCGTTAGATATGCTTGACAAAAATTCAAATACTATGAAGAAGACTCTTCATAATGTTAAGACTATCCGTTCTCGAGTTGTTCTACTTTGAGCTAAGTCATGCTTACCTTGCAACGTATCATAGGTAGAAGTACTTGGGGAGGAGAACAAATACATAGCCATAACTATCGAGTTCCCGAACCATACAAAGATAAGGTATGATGTTCTCTGTTCCGTGTCATGAAATACGAATTTTTTTTGTGCTTGTGAATTTTAATACATGTTGGTAACTGT